>WNWK01002595.1:50000-202870 GCA_009830355.1 Cherax destructor | reverse complement strand
TAAGTTTTTGGGGTTTTCTTCAAGGGAAATTTTTTAATGCATGTATTAATTTAGTCATTTACGCTGAATGTTTTCAAAATTTATGTCCATTCTGTAATATGGAGAAAAAAACGAGCTGCAATCTGGGGGGCCTACTAATGATGTATAAAGCTGTAATAAAACCCTCTGGATTCTGTTCACATTTCTTGATATAAACCCCGTAACTATTTGCCTTATTACTGCTTAGGCATTGCGTCTTTTAAGGTGCTGCTTCCATCCCCCCCAAGCCCTTTCTGCAATCTGTATGGCTAAGTTTACGTTTTTTAACTTATAAGTGTTGGGGTTATGGACACCCCCGGCTTCAGAACCCATTTATCTACATTGAACGCATCCCCCTTTTTCTGACCGGGAAATTGATTTTTGTCAAACCTCCGGTTTCCCCACATCAGTCTGAATGTTATCCCCCTATCTTCTTTAACGAATTTGCTCTTTCCCGTAATTCCCTCGTAAAGGGTCTTTTAATATATTAAAAAACAAAAAGGGGGCCTAAACCGATCCTTGTGGAACCCATTTGTTAAGATCCCCCCCCGATTTAAATTAAGCACCCTGCTTCTTTTGGTGGCCAGACTGTCCATGAAAATTTTTTCCTCCAACGAGCAGCCACTTTTTTTAAACATTTCCCCGATGTTCATAAAAAACCTTTTAAAAAATAAAAATATAAAATTTTTTATCATAAACTCCCTAAAAGCCATGAAAAAGTTAATAAATTAGTTAGCAAAGGCCCCTTGAATCCATGTTAGTATCATTAATCAAATTACCCCGATATTTTTTATGTTATCAGCTATAATCGACTCTAATATTTGCCACAATTGAAGTAGACTTAGGGGGGGTTTTTTTATGGTAACGACTTGTCCTTTTTTAAAAAATAAAAAACATTAGCCATCTTCCACGACGACACTCACCTGTTTAAGAGATGGTTAAAATGTTATTTAAAGGGTTCAAATTAAATTTTTTGGTTAAAAACCCCTTAAAAAAAACTCATCAGGGCCTGGCGATTTATTTTGCTTCAAACGGTCTATCTGTTTGATAACCATTTCGCTAGTGACTGTGATACTACATAATTTATCTTCTTCAGGCCCACTAAAATACTCTGCCCATCACGCTCAAAGACTGATCCACAGTGCACAAGGATCTCATTACAGCTTCCACTTCCCTCTACACCGGCCCTCGGGATGTCTTAATGGGGTTCGGATTCCCTGTATTTATGGGGTGGCTTGTACACCATGTTTAATTCAGTAGTTGTCTTACCAACCGTTTCTTGAACTGCATTGTATTTGCATTTGAAACATCGGAGGGCAGTGTGTGGCAGTGTTTTCGCACAAAAAAAGGCCTTTTTCACTTCTGAACAGCATCTTCTACCATTGAGATTCGTACTTTTTTTTTTAACGTCGCATTACCATGCACTTCAAATGGTCTTTATTACTATAGTATATTAAAGGCTGGAAGACTCAATCTGCGAGAGACTTTTAGTACTACGTGGAAAACACGAAGGAGATCTTGTAGTCTCAAGTTTCCTGAGGACAAACAGGTTAAATAATTTGAGCTTTTTCTTCGAATGGTAGATTTTTTTAGTGAATGTATGAGTTTCATCCCTCTCTGCCCTCTCTCTGGTTTATCATCGTCTTCTGTAATTTGGGAACAAAACGGAACTGTTTATTCTTGATGAGGTCTGACAAGTACACTGTCAGGTGTCAGAATTATTTCTTCTGTTATGTACTTCAAGTTTCTAACCATGAAGCCCCTTTTTATATTTGGTGACTGTGGTTATACAATATTTGTGCTAATGACCACATCAAGGCTCCTTTCTTTCCAGCAAAAAAAGAGGAGGGGGGGGGGTACCTTTCTGCTGGTCGAAGGCTCGTTACTCTTCCTTTCCCTGAATCAAAGTTACCCTCCCTTTCCCTGAATCAAAGTTACCCTCCCTTTCCCTGAATCAAAGCTACCCTCCCTTTCCCTGAATCAAAGCTACCCTCCCTTTCCCTGAATCAAAGCTACCCTCCCTTTCCCTGAATCAAAGCTACCCTCCCTTTCCCTGAATCAAAGCTACCTTCCCTTTCCTTGAATCAAACCCGATTATCTCCCTTTCCCAAGACGCTGTGTAACCCCATCGGGCATGCGCTTTAAAAATATAATCTTGAATTTCGGCTCTGTAGTGAGATGAGTTTTATTTTTATGGGGGGAGGGGGAAGCGAGGAGTTCTTGTGGTGAAACGAAGGAGTCTTGTGAAGCCAGGGGTTCTTGCGGTGGAGTGAGAGGAGGAGAGGTTGTGGTGAAATGAGGGTGTCCTTGGTACGCAGGCGAGAAGGTTACATCAAAATTTACACCTGGAAAATCCTATACGCATTTGTCACAAATCTGCACAAAGGAATCATTCCCCATGAAAGACGCTTAGTAAACGGTGCAACATACCCTCACTAACAAGCAGAGAAGCCATGAGTACACAGAGGAAACACAGTAAGTTGACGGGACACCTGGGCAACATTTAGCTATCTTAATTCTAGAAACGTTTCGCCAGCCAATGTACAAAACGGTGCAGATGTTAGAGGAAATCAGTCCCTTAGTCTAGAGTCGATGTTTTCACTCCATCAATCTTGATTAAAGATTGAGGACTGAACACACAGACTCCAGGCTAAAGAACTGATTACCTCAAACCCCTCCATCTTTCACTGTTCTCTACACTGGACTGAAGAAGCGTTTCCAGAATAAAGATCAATAAATGTAAGAGGACGCAAGACTATTCAACATCCCATCACACAAAAGGGGGATTACCAGTGGGCTCTTAGCCATCTTCAAGAGGGAACTTTGATAGGTACCTAGAGTCAGCTCCGGGTCAGCGGGGCTGTGGTTCATACTACGTTGGACTGTGTGCTACCAGCAGTACCATTATGGTTGACCAGGCCCCGGGGACATTGACACTCGGAACACCTTCCAGGTAGGTATATTTAATGTATGACATGGTTCCAGGTCTGCTCACGACCTGGTTTCTGATCTGCCATTTTGCTCTGCTCTATATTTATATCTGGAAAGTAGTCTAGGGCCTGGTCCCAAATCTGCACACTGCCATTACAACATACTGAAGCGAGAGATATGCGAGGAAGTGCAAAATAAATCCAGTGAAGAGCCGAGGTGCTGTGGGCACAATAAGGGAGCACTGTATCAACACTCGTGGCCCCAGATTATTCAACATCTTACCAGAATTGATCAGAAACACTGCTGGAACAAGTGTAGAAGTCTTCAGGAGGAAACTGGACAAGTATCTTCACCAGGTGCCAGATCAACCAGGCTGTGATTGGTATGTGGGGTAGTGGGCCTCCAAGAGCAACAGCCTGCTTGACCAGGCAAGCACCAGACGAGAATAGTAAGACTCTCGAAACTCATCAAAGGTATATCAAAGGTAAAGAGATATATATATACATGAGTGAGACGAGTTGAATTTGCGTAGGAAAAACACATGGGTTAATAGGGTTGTGAAAGTTTATTAATTGGGTAACACTGAAAAAAGTTTGGTCAAATATTTTTGTTAGTGTTTCTCATTTATGTTTTTATCTCTTACTACTACTACTACTACTACTACAGTAAGGGGAAACAATAAACGAGAAGCACCAGAGAACTTGTAAACAGTGGTTACGTTCATGGAGAAGTGCTAAACACTACACACACAACCCGCACATATAAAAGAGAGGAGCTTACGACGACGTTTCGGCCCGACTTGGACCATTTACAAAGTCACACTAACACACAAAGACGGGGGAAGTGGTATTTATAGGCAGGCAGACAGGGGAGGGTACCAGAGAGTGGGGTGCTAAACACGTTTGGGTTACATCGCCTGGGAAATGTGGGGAATGGGAGAAAAGTGAGTTGCATCCAAGAAAGGGTACTGTAGCTCTTGGATAAAGATCTCTCAGTGTCAAGGCACCTAGTTACTTATTACTAGTTCTAATGCAGTGACTTGTGTCTCGTCGTTTGGGTCTTTTCTTTTAACCTTCGCAGCTCACAATTTTGAGAGGAAACGTTAGAAAACGTTTCGACTCACCCTGGACGATTATTAGTCAATGTGACACAGCTTTCTTATGATCCAGGAGTGATCGAAACATCGTCTGAAGTTACCTCTTCAATCTGCGGGTTTGTCATGAATTCTTACAACAGCGGCACTGAGATTTATCATTTATATTCACCTTCATCTTGTTCTCTACTCTTCTTTCTCCCTTCACCCTCTCCCCTCTTAATGTTCTTATACTATCTATCCCTTCCTCCATCTCCATTCCTTCCTCATTGCCTCCCTCCCTCTTCCTACCATCCTCTCGTATCAAAGTTCATCAGATTTTTTAGTCCATTAATCTTCCCTAGTGTCGTTCACATCTCGCTGACTCCAGGGATCAGTCGCTCCTGATGACAGAGCATGGAAAGCTTCAGAGAGGAGAGTCGCCCATCAAAGAAAATGGACGGTAAGTCTGCTGAGAAAATGAAGAGAGGCTGTCGAAGAAAATAGAGGAGTTTGCCAACGAAAGTGAACACATGATGGCCGAATACCTGAGTGGGGGAACTAAGGGGTGCGACACTGAGCCCAGAGGCTGCATGGAGATGATGAGGGGAGACAGAGGAGAGCGAAACAACTCTGGTGCAGATGATAAAAGTTGAGAAACAGGAATACGTTCTTTGGATGCCAAGATGGTTAGTAAGGAGGGAACTAAGCATGAGGTTAGGAAGTAAGAAGGAAGGGAGAGAGGGAGGTGGATGTTAGGTGAATTGGGAGACAGAAGGAGAGTGAGGGAGAGGGGGCAAATTATAAAAATCTTTGACAAGACAAAAGACAGAATCTCTGACAAGACACACAGAAGAATTTATCACCAGGAGATCGGTTAGTGTAGAAAGTCTAGTGTTTAGGTAAGGTGGTTCATATTTTGATCCAAGGGGAGAGAAACTCCAGTACCTTGGATTAAGAAGCAATCGGCATCAAGATACCCCCTTGCAGGGTGGGAAGTGGTAGTGGTGGTGTTTTACACTGCCTTAACTTCAATCTACCCTCCCATGACCTCAAAATTAATTTTGGCTAATATTACTCTCATAAATATAATTGTGAAGTGCACCAGTATGACCTAAAATTTGGTTTGAGATGAAATTACAGTGGTACCCAGAGTTTCATACTTTATTCATTCCAGAAGAAATTTTTATCTATTCTTGAATCTGCATATTGTTTGCATTCCATTTAAAGTTTACATTCCGCTTGCTATCCTAAGAATGAATAGGTACTTCCTTACGTCCTTATGTACTCAGTTATTTTTTTGTAACCATCTCCCTTATGACTCTCAGCAGTGATGACTCTCTCAGCAGTGATGACTCTCTCAGCAGTGATGACTCTCTCAGCAGTGATGACTCTCTCAGCAGTGATGACTCTCTCAGCAGTGATGACTCTCTCAGCAGTGATGACTTAGCAGTGAAGACTTAGCAGTGAAGACTTAGCAGTGATGACTCTCTCAGCAGTGATGACTCTCTCAGCAGTGATGACTCTCTCAGCAGTGATGACTTTCTCAGCAGTGATGACTCTCTCAGCAGTGATGACTCTCTCAGCAGTGATGACTCTCTCAGCAGTGATGACTCAGCAGTGAAGACTTAGCAGTGATGACTCTCTCAGCAGTGATGACTCTCTCAGCAGTGATGACTCTCTCAGCAGTGATGACTCTCTCAGCAGTGATGACTCTCTCAGCAGTGATGACTCTCTCAGCAGTGATGACTTAGCAGTGAAGACTTAGCAGTGAAGACTTAGCAGTGAAGACTTGCATGATGACTCTCTCAGCAGTGATGACTCTCTCAGCAGTGATGACTCTCTCAGCAGTGATGACTTTCTCAGCAGTGATGACTCTCTCAGCAGTGATGACTCTCTCAGCAGTGATGACTCTCTCAGCAGTGATGACTCTCTCAGCAGTGATGACTCTCTCAGCAGTGAAGACTTAGCAGTGATGACTCTCTCAGCAGTGATGACTCTCTCAGCAGTGATGACTCTCTCAGCAGTGATGACTCTCTCAGCAGTGATGACTCTCTCAGCAGTGATGACTCTCTCAGCAGTGATGACTCTCCAGCAGTGATGACTCTCTCAGCAGTGATGACTCTCTCAGCAGTGATGACTCTCTCAGCAGTGATGACTCTCTCAGCAGTGATGACTCTCTCAGCAGTGATGACTCTCTCAGCAGTGATGACTTTCTCAGCAGTGATGACTCTCTCAGCAGTGATGACTCTCTCAGCAGTGATGACTCTCTCAGCAGTGATGACTCAGCAGTGATGACTCTCTCAGCAGTGATGACTTTCTCAGCAGTGATGACTCTCTCAGCAGTGATGACTCTCTCAGCAGTGATGACTCTCTCAGCAGTGATGACTTTCTCAGCAGTGATGACTCTCTCAGCAGTGATGACTCTCTCAGCAGTGATGACTCAGCAGTGATGACTCTCTCAGCTTCCTGTTCTTCAGTTCGAAGTTGTATTTTTTGCCAAATTTCCCATCGTTCATTTCTGTACGCTTGAAATAATACACGAAATTTAACGTTTATTTTTCTCGGTCGGTAAGGTTAGTTTTAGTTTGGTTAGGTTAGTTTAGGTTAATTTTGGTTAGGTTAGGTTAGTTTAGGTTAGTTTTAGTTTGGTTAGGTTAGATTAGTTTTTAGTTTGGTTAGGTTAGTTTTAGGTTGGTTAGGTTAGGTTAATTTTAGTTTGGTTAGATTTGGTTAGGTTAGGTTTATTTAAGTTTGGTTTATTTAAATTTACGTATATTCAACCGACAATAACAAGGATAAACAGATTGTGTATCAAACATCTGACAGTATGGAACGTACTCTCATATCTTAGATGCAGCGATTTTACCGAACGGTAAAAAAAAGTTGAAAGATTGACTGCAATCAAATTGACCCTGGCGTCCACCACAATCACTATACTTGGAGGGATGTGTAGTGGGCGTCCACCACAATCACTATACTTGGAGGGATGTGTAGTGGGCGTCCACCACAATCACTATACTTGGAGGGATGTGTAGTGGGCGTCCACCACAATCACTATACTTGGAGATGTGTAGTGTGCGTCCACCACAATCACTATACTTGGGATGTGTAGTGGGCGTCCACCACAATCACTATACTTGGAGGGATGTGTAGTGGGCGTCCACCACAATCACTATACTTGATGTGTAGTGTGCGTCCACCACAATCACTATACTTGATGTGTAGTGTGCGTCCACCACAATCACTATACTTGATGTGTAGTGTGCGTCCACCACAATCACTATACTTGATGTGTAGTGGGCGTCCACCACAATCACTATACTTGATGTGTAGTGTGCGTCCACCACAATCACTATACTTGATGTGTAGTGGCGTCCACCACAATCACTATACTTGATGTGTAGTGGCGTCCACCACAATCACTATACTTGATGTGTAGTGGCGTCCACCACAATCACTATACTTGATGTGTAGTGGCGTCCACCACAATCACTATACTTGATGTGTAGTGGCGTCCACCACAATCACTATACTTGATGTGTAGTGGGCGTCCACCACAATCACTATACTTGATGTGTAGTGTGCGTCCACCACAATCACTATACTTGATGTGTAGTGGGCGTCCACCACAATCACTATACTTGATGTGTAGTGTGCGTCCACCACAATCACTATACTTGATGTGTAGTGGGCGTCCACCACAATCACTATACTTGATGTGTAGTGGGCGTCCACCACAATCACTATACCTGAGGATGTGCAGTGGCGTCCACCACAATCACTATACTTGATGTGTAGTGTGCGTCCACCACAATCACTATACTTGATGTGTAGTGTGCGTCCACCACAATCACTATACTTGATGTGTAGTGGGCGTCCACCACAATCACTATACCTGGAGGGATGTGCAGTGTGCGTCCACCACAATCACTATACTTGATGTGTAGTGTGCGTCCACCGCAATCACTATACTTGATGTGTAGTGTGCGTCCACTACAATCACTATACTTGGATGTGTAGTGGGCGTCCACCACAATCACTATACCTGGAGGGATTTGTAGTGGCGTCCACCACAATCACTATACTTGATGTGTAGTGTGCGTCCACTACAATCACTATACTTGAGGATTTGTAGTGGCGTCCACCACAATCACTATACTTGGAGGGATGTGTAGTGGGCGTCCACCACAATCACTATACCTGGAGGGATTTGTAGTGGGCGTCCACCACAATCACTATACTTGATGTGTAGTGTGCGTCCACTACAATCACTATACTTGGAGGGATTTGTAGTGGGCGTCCACCACAATCACTATACTTGGAGGGATGTGTAGTGGGCGTCCACCACAATCACTATACCTGGAGGGATGTGTAGTGGGCGTCCACCACAATCACTATATTTGGAGGGATGTGTAGTAGTGTCCACCACAATCACTATACTGGAGGGATGTGTAGTGGGCGTCCACCACAATCACTATACTTGGAGGGATGTGTAGTGGGCGTCCACCACAATCACTATACTTGGAGGGATGTGTACTATTGTCCACCACAATCACTATACATGGAGGGATGTGTAGTGGGCGTCCACCACAATCAATATACATGGAGGAATGTGTAGTAGTGTCCACCACAATCACTATACATGGAGGAATGTGTAGTAGTGTCCACCACAATCACTATACATGGAGGGATGTGTAGTAGTGTCCACCACAATCACTATACATGGAGGAATGTGTAGTAGTGTCCACCACAATCACTATACATGGAGGAATGTGTAGTAGTGTCCACCACAATCACTATACATGGAGGAATGTGTAGTAGTGTCCACCACAATCACTATACCTGGAGGGATGTGTAGTAGATTGTGTAGTTCCCCACAATCACTATACATGGAGAAGTGTATTATACTATACTGGAGGAGGAGTAGTGAATACATCCTGAGAAAAACTATGTAAAACTAAATTAGAAAACAGATGGACAACAAATTTAGGCAGAGAAAAGAATAAGAAAATATTTTTATTATTTTTCCGCTGAAGTGGCTACTATGCACCCCATATCAATTCTGTGGGTTTAGCGCAATCACTAAGCCCACAGTGTTAGAGATTATGAATATAGATGTGCCTGGTAGGTTTCCATCTTGGCACTTATGTTCTGGACTATCAGCAGAGAAGTGTATTTATATAAGAAATATTGAGGTAGCCGGAGATAATACATCCCTCAAAATCTTCCCAATTATAATATATAAATTACATTTGTAAAATTTAGAGTAAATATTTCTTAGACACCCTTAAGATTTATGGCAGATTTTGTTGCTGCAAAGCAAGATATAGCCATTTCGATGCCCTGATCCTGACTGACACACACAGGGATATGATAACGACATATAAAATACTGAGAGGAATCGACAAGGTGGACAGAGACAGGATGTTCCAGAGACGGGACACAGCAACAAGGGGCCACAGTTGGAGTCATCGGCATCAAATCTGTAAAAATAATGGGCGGAAATGAGTTGGATAAATACCTCTAGGAACTGTACGGGGGGGGGGGGGCGAAAAGGGAGGGGGGGGGGCGAAAAGGGAGGGGGAAGGGGCAATTAGACTACCCGAGGAAACGAAAGACAACTCCAACTCTTATGATCAAAAGTCCACAACCATTGGCAAGGCACCTCCATTTAAAGTGAATAACTAGTAATGACCTGATTACAGAGGAAAAGCGATGCGTCGCTCTTCTCAGGATTTCGTATTATCACGACAAGTTCTGACAATGTAAACGCAACGTCTGGTGTTGCAGGCAAATGTTTGCAATAAACGTGGTATCATTACCTTTGTAAATAATTTTTCTTATATTTGGTTGCCACTGTCTTTGGCCAGCTGCTCATCTTCCTCCATACATCAAGGACGGGAAATGATTAATGTCCTATTTGGGCTCAGATATTTTGGAGGACAGGGTTAATTTAAAGATTTATGCAGTGTTGAATATCGAATGATTTTTTTATCCTTCTCGTGTTATTTAATTTATTGGAAATTAATCCTATAAAGAACAAAAAGGCCCAATACCGTGTCCGTAACAATACACAAATAACCTGCACATAGGCGAGAGGGGAAATGCTTACGTCAACCGTAACGTTGTCGTAAGTTAGTTAGTTAGTTAGTTAGTTAGTTAGTCTCTCTCTCGTATGTCCGGGTTATTTGTGTATTAATCCTATAAGTCAGTGTTACATAAGTTTTATTATATACTGTATCAAAGAATTACCCATTTAGGTTAATCCATCAGCATACTGCTGCCCTTCCCGAGGTACAACAATGTACATGACATGAATGGCAGCATACTGCTGACCTTCCCGAGGTACAACAATGTACATGACATGAATGGCAGCATACTGCTGACCTTCCCGAGGTACAACGATGTACATGACATGCATGGCAGCATACTGCTGACCTTCCCGAGGTACAACAATGTACATGACATGAATGGCAGCATACTGCTGACCTTCCCGAGGTACAACGATGTACATGACATGCATGGCAGCATACTGCTGACCTTCCCGAGGTACAACAATGTACATGACATGAATGGCAGCATACTGCTGCCCTTCCCGAGGTACAACAATGTACATGACATGCATTGCAGCATACTGCTGACCTTCCCGAGGTACAACAATGTACATGACATGAATGAATCTTCTCCGATTTTATTTTTACAGTTCCTTGACAATGTGAGAAATCACGAAAACGCCTGGAATTTCACTTTTTTTCTCGGTATTTATTCTTCATACTGTGATATCACCTGTTTACTGTGATCTTATTGCATTAACGTAGTGTTGTAAGAGCACCTTAATAATACTGGCTAGGGAAGGGGAGGTCAGATAGTGATTGAAGGCAGCTACCAAACCGTAAGTTTATTCAGGTATACACAAATACAGATACATAGATTATCATACATAGCAGCATATGTGTAAAGAACTTAGGATAACCAAAAAAAGTCAGTGACTTATTTCCACTGGTTTTTTTTGCCAATAATAAAACTTAAGTGTACTTCCAATATGTTAATATTTGATACTCATACATATTTGCATTATATAATTTTTTGCAAGATCTACAGCATTTATATGTTTAGAGCAATTTTTATTATGAGTGACAAAAACAAGCGAGCATGTCTTATCGTATCACATCTGGCTAATGACCAGCCGAGTGTCACGTCACGTGAGTGTCACGTCACGTGAGTGTCACGTCACGTGAGTGTCACGTCACGTCAGATGCTCAAGTAAGTTTCTAAGCAAGTTATTGATTTTCATAGAATCTATAGGAATTAAAGTTAGGTAAATAAACTTGCTTTAATAATATGTTCATTAATTAATTATTATTACCTTTGACTTTATCAAATAAATGCAATGGAAATTATTGCAATGATTTCATTTTACGTTTTTTAATTGATTCCTTCTTCTTTATTCCCTTAAAGTAGTATATTTAATTTAAGCAAAATGGGAAGTTGTTTAATAATTTCAGATTTTTTTTATATTGTTTATCGTAATGAATTTATAATACAAGAACACGACTCCTCGACATTGCTTCAGTGGTATGAGAAGCTTAGGATATTTCAGCTCCTGGTCCAGCTTATACTTCACCAAGACTCACACTCTTATGAAGACCTCGTGAACCTCACTATCTGACTTCAAGAATGTTAGGCTTCTGCCAACAGAATGAGAGAATATCACAGTGTCTAGTTCCCACAAAGGCTTAATATCTCCTATGCACTGCCTTGTATACTCCTGGACATACTCCAGGTCTGGAAACAACCTGATCTTTATTTTCTTGACTTCAGGAACGTGGCTGGAACATTCCATAACTAACCCACATTTTACAGAGTAAACTTCAGACGACGTTTCAGTTAGTCCCGGACAGTTATCAAGTCTCCTCTTCAGTTGAGGGTTAACTGTAAACACGTTTAATACTTGTTATTCGTCAGGAGAGGCCAAGTTGGTGAACAAAACACGATTTATTGTGTTTTATTCAGGGAAATATTGAAGGTGTTTAACAAGGTGTAACACTTTATTCTTAAGAATAAGTATTTTTTATTGACGAAAGGGTTAAGGGACTGACCACCTATCAAGACTGAGCGACTAAACACCTTAAAATTACCTGGCGACTTTTTCCACTGTCTCCACTTTGATAATCACTTCCGTCTACAGTATGCAAATAACTAAGTTGTTGAAGCACCCTAAGCAAAAACAAAAATCAACTCTTTATTCTACTGAAGAAGACGGTTTTGAAGGCGAAACGTTTCAGCAGTGAAGACACCCAGGTGCTTTACATGTGTCGTATTATCTCTGTTAACACCACTAAACCAAATTTAACTTTTTATAAGGTTTAGAAACCAAACTGGCTATTTAAAATTAAAGAACCATACATGTTGCCTAACAATCATAGGTATTATATTCTGCATATATATATATATATATATATATATATATATATATATATATATATATATATATATATATATATATATATATATATATATATATATTATATATTATTATTTTAACGAATTTACGTTAAAAACTAATGTTTCTTAACGTAAATTCGTTATATAAAAGGTTTCAAGGAAATATTTATGGATTTCTTCCTGAAGCCATTTGAATATTCCACTTCCCCTACCACCCCATCTTTTAATATTTTTTTTATACCAATATGTATATTTTATTACATAATATGGTACACAAGATTTAAAAGATACATTGCCTGTACAAAGATGATATATACAGTAAATGAGGTTTGAGGGATATATTTCAAGACCTTACTGCTACGTGTTTGTCACAGATTAAAATGCGGAAATCTAATCCAGCTCTCCAGAGCTGGATTAGTCACGCAGTATAGTCACGGTACAGTCGCAGTACAGTCACAATACAGTCACGGTACACTCACGGTAGTCATGGTACAGTCGCAGTACAGTCACGGTACAGTCAAGGTACAGTCGCAGTACAGTCAAGGTACAGTCGCAATACAGTCACGGTACAGTCACAATACAGTCACGGTGCAGTAACAGTACAGATCAGTCACAGGTCAATCACAGTATGGTCACGGTATAGTCACAGTACAATCACAATAGTCACAGTGCAGTCACAGTACAGTCACGGTAAATGTATAAAAAATAACTGAAATTTCCATAACCATACATATTTACAAGGCAGTTTTCAGGTCTTTTTCGCTTGTGTTGGGGATGGTTCTCCGGCACCAGCGTCCAGCAGTAGTTCACTACCAGACTGATCACCAGCTTTTCCCTGACGTATTTTCTCCATGGTGGCTACGTCTTGCTGGAGGGGTTCACCGCGGGGTTCACGGAAATTCAATGCGTTGGAGCAAATACTAAGGTCATATTTGAATTCAGCGTCTCAAAAATTAATTAGAAACGTTTTTAAACGTAAACTTGAACCATTGTTGGCCAGTTATATTTTTTTGGACTTCCAGGCGCAGTAGGCTGGAGTACGACACCTTAAAAGTGAATATATGTCCAGTGAATATTTGTACAATGAATACAAATATCTGTACAGTGAATATATGTCCAGTGAATACAATTTAAGTCTACATGCTGAGTGATGACGTGCAGATACTTGCCGCTACCCCTACGATTTGCTGTACCATGACCTGGTACAGCAGATCACATAATCACCTGCTTTGAAGCAGACAGTCACAGCACCACACACCCGCAGCAGTGTAAGTCACAGCAACAGATCCCAGCAGCAGCAAATCACATATCACATCCTTTAGCATAAAGGAGCATCGCATCACAGCATAGCAGAGCATCACATCCCAGCAGACCACGGCGTCACAACCCTGTGGCAGATCACAGCATCACATCCCAAGAGCAGACAACAGTAACAAATCCTGGAAGAAAATTACATCTCCAATCCCCGCTGCGAGGAACCACATCAACACATCTCAGGGGCAGATCACAGGAACATTCCCCACCAGGAGGGTCGGCGGTCAGGCACATCCAAAGCGGAGTATTTTCCCACCTGGGCAGAAAGATTATTTTCCTCCAGACGCAAGAGGGGCCAAAAAAAAGAGACGAACTTCAAACGCTGAATCTTTTCCTCGTTGAAATGAAATTATTCCGGCGTTAAAAGTGGCAAAATTAATTCTTGCGAGGATATTGTGATTATTTTCAAAGATCTGTAAACGAAGAGGCAGACCCAGTGCACTAGTTGGGTCCCTGGTGTTTGTAGTACGGTGGTCAAGCGCTCACCTGAGTTTAATCCAAGGAAAGTGAGGGGATAGCTCCAATTCCTTGGAGGATCTAGGCTTCCTCATATGAAATGTGATAATATTGATGCAAAGAAAGATGAAAAACAATTCACGGTACGAGTGAGACTCGAACCCGTGGCAGGTAAACCTTAAACAACACGAATGCAAACCACGAAACTGGTAGGGTTTGAACCTAAGGCGAGTGAGTTTTACGATTCTCTCGTCATAGGTTCAAACCCCACCAGTTCCGTGATGTGTTATTACGAATTCGAGGGTCATGGATTAAAAAAAAAATCAGTATTTACAGGTACAGGTTAGATTACAGCGTGAGTCTGGGTCATCAAGTATCATACACGCTGTATCGTAAAACAGTCAAGTGTGACCAACTTTCTTCAATCTCCATCAATTTTCTTCAACTTTCTTCCACCTCCTCCAACTTTCTTCAACTTTCGCAAACTCTTTAAAAAAAAAGTGTTCTGTTTCGTCTCTCTAACCTTGTCCACATTACCAGTGGGTTCTGGGGGGCACTGTTTTGTGAACATGTTCCAACCCTCATGTTCCCATCCTCATGTTCCCACCCTCATGTTCCCATCATGTTCCCATCCTCATGTTCCCATCCTCATGTTCCCATCCTCATGTTCCCATCCTCATGTTCCCATCCTCATGTTCCCATCCTCATGTTCCCATCCTCATGTTCCCATCCTCATGTTCCCATCATGTTCCCATCATGTTCCCATCCTCATGTTCCCATCCTCATGTTCCCACCCTCATGTTTTTTTTAATAGATATCCACTTTTATCGTTGTCTTGTTTTGATTATTTCATTTTTATTCATCGTCATTAAAGAAAACTAGGTGTTCCCCATTTGTCTTATTTACATGTTTTTTATTCACTTTTTATTCCTCGGCAATAAAGATAAATAGGTAATAATAATAATAATTATTATTATTATTTCTATAAGTACACGATACAACTTATACAGACCATAGCTGACATCAGTGACATGCTATATAGAAAGCTTCTTGTTATGCAGAGCATTTCGGAAAATTTAGGTTAATTTTGTCCCCCAGGATGCGACCCAAACCAATCGACTAACACCAATTTACTGACACTTGCAATGACACTCACCGAATTATAAATATAGATTGTGGAATGCGAGATATTAAATAGTTGTACTTTCTTTGTCATTATAGTTACAGTTGTACTTTCTTCGTCATTATAGTTACAGTTGTACTTTCTTCGTCATTAAAGTTATACCTGGAGTGGGTTTCGGGGTTATGACAGTACCAAGTTGATAGTTATTAGAGAAATTATGATAATGTTAGAAATCTTAAGCAATGTTTCACACTTGTGCTCAAGTCAAGCCACCCAAAACAATGCTCCATGAGTAACAAGCCACCCAAAACAATGCTCCATGAGTAACAAGCCACCCAAAACAATGCTCCATGAGTAACAAGCCACCCAAAACAATGCTCCATGAGTAACAAGCCACCCAAAACAATGCTCCATGAGTAACAAGCCACCCAAAACAATGCTCCATGAGTAACAAGCCACCCAAAACAATGCTCCATGAGTAACAAGCCACCCAAAACAATGCTCCATGAGTAACAAGCCACCCAAAACAATGCTCCATGAGTAACAAGCCACCCAAAACAATGCTCCATGAGTAACAAGCCACCCAAAACAATGCTCCATGAGTAACAAGCCACCCAAAACAATGCTCCATGAGTAACAAGCCACCCAAAACAATGCTCCATGAGTAACAAGCCACCCAAAACAATGCTCCATGAGTAACAAGCCACCCAAAACAATGCTCCATGAGTAACAAGCCACCCAAAACAATGCTCCATGAGTAACAAGCCACCCAAAACAATGCTCCATGAGTAACAAGCCACCCAAAACAATGCTCCATGAGTAACAAGCCACCCAAAACAATGCTCCATGAGTAACAAGCCACCCAAAACAATGCTCCATGAGTAACAAGCACCCAAAACAATACTCCATGAGTAACAAGCCACCCAAAACAATACTCCATGAGTAACAAGCCACCCAAAACAATACTCCATGAGTAACAAGCCATCAAAAATAATAACCCATAAGTAATAAGCCATCAAAAAACAAGCAAGGAGAAGCAGGGGGGATGAGTACACAGAGAGAAACTGACAAATGTTAAGGGACCACGACTCTTCAACACCCTTAATGCATAATAGGAATCACAAAAAAAAAAAACGGCTGTCTGCAAGAGGGAACTCGACAGATTCTTCAAAACTGTTCCTGATCAGCAGGGTTGTGGTGAATGCTTTGTAGTACGGGCGGCTGGCACTAACAGCTTGACCGATCAGGCCAACAACCAGGAGGCTTGGTCTGTGAACGGACCGAAGGGGCGATGATCTCCGGAAGCTACTCCAGGTAGGTAGACTCCAAGTAAGCAGACTCCAGGTAGGTAGACTCCAGGTAAGTAGGCTCCAGGTAGGTAGACTCCAGGTAAGTAGGCTCCAGGTAAGTAGGCTCCAGGTAGGTAGGCTCCAGGTAGGTAGGCTCCAGGTAGGTAGACTCCAGGTAAGTAGGCTCCAGGTAAGTAGGCTCCAGGTAAGTAGGCTCCAGGTAGGTAGACTCCAGGTAAGTAGGTTCCAGGTAGGTAGACTCTAGGTAAGTAGGCTCCAGGTAGGTAGACTCCAGGTAAGTAGGTTCCAGGTAGGTAGACTCTAGGTAAGTGGGCTCCAGGTAGGAAGACTCCAGGTAAGTAGGCTCCAGGTAAGTAGCCTCTAGGTAGATTCCCTCTCTCCATTCTTCCTTCCTCACATTGTTTCCCCCCCTCAATCACTCGTTTCCTCCCCCTCTTTCCTTCCCTCCCCTCCCCTCCCTCCTTCCCTCCCTACCCTCCTCTCCTCCCTACCCTCCTTCCCTCCCTACCCTCCCTCACCGGTGATGGAAAACAGTTTCTACGGTGTCTTCCGCCCGGATGATGACGGCTGCAATAAAAAATAGAATAAATCTGTCTTTTCTTTTAGCAAATATTAAAGAGTTTTTCGTATTGACGGATTTAACACAGACGGCAAACTGCGACGGTGCGCTTTTTTAAGGTGATGGAGGGAGGGAGGGAAGGTGGAAGGGAGGGAAGGTGGAAGGAGGAAGGGAAGGAGGAAGAAGGAGGAGGGAAGAAGAGGGAGGAAGAAGGAGTGAAGAAGGGAGGAGGAAGGTGGAAGAGGAGAGAGGGAAGAAGGAGGGAGGGAAGGTGGAAGGGAGGGAGGGAGGAAGAAGGAGGGAGAGAAGGTGGAAGGGAGGGAGGAGGGAAGAAGGGAGGGAGGGAAGAAGGGAGGGAGGAAAGAAGGGAGTGAAGAAGGGAGGGAGGGAAGGTGGAAGCGAGGGAGAGAGGGAAGAAGGGAGGGAGGGAGGGAAGAAGGAAGGGAGGGAAGAAGGGAGGGAGGGAAGGTGGAAGGGAGGGAAGGAGAGAGGGAAGGAAGGAGGGAAGGAAGGAGGGAAATAGGGAGGGAAGGATGAAGGAGGCAGGGAAGTAGAGGAGGAGGAAGGGAGGGAGGGAGGGGAGGAGGGAGTAAAATGGGGAGGGAAGGAGGGAGATAAGTAGGGAGGGAAGGAAGAAGGAAGGGAAGGAGGGAGGGAGGGAGGGAAGGAAGGAGGGAGTGAAAGGGGAGGGAAGGAGGGAGAGAAGTAGGTAGGAAAGGAAGGAGGAAGGAAAGGAGGGAGGGGAGGAGGGAGTGAAAGAGGGAGGGAAGGAGGGAGGGAAGAGGGAGTGAAAGAGGGAGGGAAGGAGGGAGGGGAAGAGGGAGTGAAAGAGGGAGGGAAGGAGGAAGGGAAGGAGGGAAGAGAGGAGGGACGAAGTGAAGGAGAGAGGAAGGGAAGGAAGGAAAGGAGGGAAGAAGGGAGGGAGGAAAGTATGGAAGGAGGAAGGGATGGAGGGAAGGGATGGAGGGAAGGGATGGAGGGAAGGGAGGGAAGGAGGGAGATAAGTAGGGAGGGAGGGAGTAAAGGAGGGAAGGTGGGTTGAAGGGAGGGAAGGAGGGAAGAAGAGAGGGAGGCGAGAGAAGGAAAAGATGGAGAGTGGAAAGGGTAGGCGACAGTTGACGGAAACTGGTGAAAGGTTATGGGGAATGATTAAGAGAAGGAAGAGGAGGAGGAGGAAGGAAGGAAGGAAGGAAGGAAGGAAGGAATGGGTGATGAAGGAAGACACATGAGAAGGAGGAGGAATAGGAGATGAGTTAATGCAAGACCAGGAAGGTCGAAGACGAATAGTTGAATGAAGAGAAGGTGATGGAGAAGAGATGAATGAAGGGAGGGTGAAGTGAAAAGACAGAGGAATATAGGGAGTGAGAAATAGTAAATAGCGGAGTTTCTCATTAGTGTTGAGAGAAGGAGAATGTGAACTTGTTCTTCCCTGTTACATCTCCTGTTATGACATGGTTACTGTTAACAGTGGTAGGTTTGTAATGACTATTATAATATAGAGGTGTAGCTGTTACAATGTACACACACTGCTCTAGGCTCTGTTATAATATAAACCTTGTGAGTGGGAGGTGTTTCAGGGTCACGAAGAAAGTTTATCTGACGTAAACAGAAGCTGGCAGGTGTTTGTCAGCTTTTGTTTGCTTTCCAGATCAAATGTTTTCAGTCTTTAGTTCCCGCTTTCTGAAGAGCCAGTCCGTCCTCCAACACAAACACCGTGCGTGGGGATACCAACGCTCTAAGAGCTATATTATGCCATAAACTGTAAGCGCAATTCGCTTATAATAAGGTATTAAAAAGACCCCAATGGAAATAAGTCACTCTGACGTTTTTGGGTTATCCTGGGTTCTCCACACATATGCTGCTATGTATGATAATCTATGTAACTGTATTTGTGTATACATGAATAAACTTACTTATATTTTGTTGCTATTAACGTATAATTATATGAAAGGTTAAAAGACGTCGATTATAACCTTGGTCAGGCTGTTTATGAACCATTAGAAGGATTTTTTTTTTTAAATATGCTGAAGGAACATAATTAGAAACTTAAGTAGGTCTGTAAACATAATGAAAGATGTGAATAAATGGTTTAAAGAATCGACAAGTTGATAAATGGGACATTTATGGAACATTTGGGTATCTTCATTCTGGAAACGTTTTGCCCGCCAGTGGCTTCTTCAGTCCAACACCTGTGAAGGATGTTATAGTAGCCAGGCTTAGACTTGCTTATAAGTATTCCTGGCAGTTTGGCATATACACAGACGAACCACAGCACTAATGGGGTTAGAACCCATGGCGAGTGAGTCGTAAACTCCAGGCCAGCGCGTAAGTCACTGGGCCAGCTGGTTACAATAAGATTCATCCAACTAGATATATTTATACACCATAGGGAGGTTAACATGAGCCACCACTGTGACAACAAATACAAGTTTTTTTTACAGACTATTACCAAACTAAACGTTACATTTGTGGTCAGCATTATAGACATTTTCATTAACATTTTGCTCTAGTATGTTTATCTGAAGCAGCAATTGTAAATTTTGTCAGCGTTCCGCCTGTGCGGTTGTATCAAGTCGATTTGTTGAAGACTATAAAAAAACAAACAGTACAATAACTTGTATGTCAAGTAATCTTATTCGTGAAGATCCCAAAAATTTCACGCAAATATCCTAAATTTTATTGAAGTATAAAACAATAACAACCTTCCTCACTACTACCAACCCGTCCCCTTTCCACCTGACGCCAGTATATAAGCGCCACCCTTCTTGCCTCTGCTCCAGAGTCTTCACAACCACGGTGCTCTACACACCAACTCCAAGGCTGACGGACTGATTACCTCATCTTCTGTATACAGTTCTACTGTCTTCAAATTATGTCCTAGAATTTATATTGATAAAGCCACTGGATGGCGAAACGTCTATATTAAAGATACCCAGATGTTACATATGTGTATTTTTCATCTTGTCGGTATTGTATACCATTTATGAACAATAACAATTTATTTGGAATATTTACCCACAGGCTCTCGTATTAGCTCATTTAATGGCTAAATCTTTCTTTGAATTCTGTATATCTGTGCTCTTTCACACTATTCATAAGACGGATGTGGGTTGAGCACCAAACTAACCTCTGGTGAATTAGACACATGAGTAACTTCTGGATGTCGTTACTTTGTAGACGTTTCGCCATCCAGTGGCTTTATCAATGCAATACATGAACATAATCCGAAGACTGTAGAAATATATACAAAATACAGTGGAAGACGAGGTAATCAGGCCCTCAGTCTGGGAGTAGGTGATCATCTGCTCCTAGGGAGAGGGACTGATTACCACGTTTTCCACTGACTTCCGTACATAGTTCTACAGTCGAAGAACTACAATCGTCTACAAAAATAAATATACACAGATGTTATACATATGTCTAATTCATCATTTTGTCGGCAATGCATACCATTCATATGCAAAATAGCCGTTGCCGACTACAGCATGAATATGGGATGAGCAACAAACTATCCGCTACAGACTACAGTCTGGATACAAGGCAAACAATAAATTAGCTAAAGGACCCCAATGGAAATAAGTCACTTCGACTTTTTTGGGTTTTCTCCTAGGTTCTCTACACATATAAGAAACAAGAATCGAGGAGCACTGCAGAAGGCCTACTGGCCCATACAAGACAGGTCCTTTTCAAAACTACAACTACCCAAACCTACATATGCTGCTATGTATGATAATCAATGTAACAGTGTTTGTGTATACCTGACTAAACTTACTTAGCTGCTTAGGTGGCAAAACAACCTGTGTCATGCTTTGCCTGGCTTAAATATTCTTTAGAGTAATCTTCCACACGCGCTTGACGGTAACCTCACACCACGTAAAGTCGACCTGCGTCTTCGTAGGCCTAGCATGTATTGGCATGAAGCAAGCAGACGGCTCATATAATCGGATCCCCTAATAAAAAATATCGTTTGGATGTCCTCGCTCCACGGGTAATTTTATATGATTTATATACAAATTACCCTCACATAGAAGGGTCTGATTACATCGACTCCAAGCCCCAAGAGTTTCAGCATTCTTCTTTGTATTGGACTAATGAAGCCACTGTGGGGCGAAACGTTTCGGCAAATAAAGATACCCAAGTGTCGCACATGTGTCTAATTTATCAACTTGTCGCTTCTATGAACCATGTTTCTACACATTTGTTTATTGTTGCAGTCGCGGTACTGTGCCTTTGTGTTCTTCATATGATTTATTTTTTGTCGGGTGTAGAATAATAAATAAAATGTTGCAGTAAATACTTTCCCAGATTTTTCGTTATATTTAAGGCAACATTCAGAGTCACGCATTGATCGCTGAAGCCTTGACCACACCTGTTAGGGTCGGCGGTACCGCCCGACCACACCTGTTAGGGTCGGCGGTACCGCCCGACCACACCTGTTAGGGTCGGCGGTATCGCCCGACCACCTCTACCGAACATTGAGATAACGCCACTTACTTTAGTAAATTTATATAAAATGTTGAAAAAAAAAATATTACCATTATTATTGCGGAGGTTTAAACCCAATATGACCAATGAAACCCAGGATGCAACCCAAAATAGTTGAATAAGTCTATTTTTACTTCTATGCGCACATTATTATTATTATTATTGTTATCATGGAATTGGAATATAATCTAAAATCTTGGGGATCATACAGCACCTGGGGAATGGGAGGCATTTAGGTTTGATCCCAAGACAGGAAGCACAAATACAATTCCTTAGATCAAGAGCCCTTCACCAGCATCAAGGAACCTCTTCTGAAGAGCTCGCAGGTGTTACACCTACGAGCTGAACACACTACCACAAAGTTACTTTGTACTTGTCATGAAAACAAAGACAATATGTCACTTTACTTAGTTTGTATCATCGGTCAAATAAATTCCTTCCTGTGATGAGCGCTTACTACACTTCACCTTGTACCTTAAGTTCTTAAAACAATGCAACTGATTATTCTTCATACACTGCTCATATCACTAACAATTATTCTTCATACACTGCTCATATCACTAAGAATTATTCTTCATACACTGGTCATATCAATAACAATTATTCTTCATACACTGATCATATCACTAACAATTATTCTACAAACACTGCTCTGTAGGCTTTATATATTTTTAAAACAATAGACTCTTTAGTCAACACTAGTTCAATATTCCCAACTCATTATAGGCAAGAAATAATTATCTTTGTATATAATGACTCTCACAAAACGCTCCTCTAAACAATAGTTTGTTTTCTGCATTAACAGATCACAGCACAAGAAGTTAGTCTCCAGAAAGAGTTGTTTATTTCGGGTGATAGTGTTTCACTATCACACACACACACACACACACACACACACACACACACACACACACAGCCACCAACTAATGGACTGACAAAACACAGAAGTGAGTCTGGTTGGCTGGTTAATTGGTTAATTGGGTTTAAAGCCTATCGGACTACACTTGGGTCAGCATGCTTGCTGGTAACCTGTTTACCACCAGTCAAGAATACCTTAATCCCTAAAACAGACTTTGAAGGAAGCTCTCAGTATATATACACAAAAGACACACACCTCTCTGTATGTAACTTTGTTTATTAGGTTTAAAGACCACCAGTCAAAAATAATTAAATCCCTAAAATAGGAATTAAATAAACTCAAGACATACGCTTACCGGACTGTATACTTCTTGGTATATTCACCTACAAATTAATACCAAGCATAACATTACTCACCCCATCACTGTCTAGCCAGAGGCGGGCCAACACTACAGCTCAGTTGCCCTCCAGACTACAAATATCCACAAACCTACAGAGTGCCGGCACTGTATTTCACCTCCAGGAATCAAGTTCGGCCTGGTGGTTTCCCTAAATCCCTTCATAAATGTTACCTTGCTCACACTCCAACAGCACAAGTCATGAAAACCACTTTGCTTCCACTCACTCCAACTTAACAAGCTCACACATGTTTTCTGGATGTTCTCCTCCGGCTAGTTATATATTTACTTTCTTTCTCCGGCTAGTTATATATTTACTTTCTTTCTCCGGCTAGTTATATATTTACTTTCTTTCTCCGGCTAGTTATATATGTACTTTCTTTCTCCGGCTAGTTATATATTTACTTTCTTTCTCCGGCTAGTTATATATTTACTTTCTTTCTCCGGCTAGTTATATATTTACTTTCTTTCTCCGGCTAGTTACGTATTTTGAACGCTGTTTTATAGTTTTATCTAGGAGGTTTTAGCTTTTACATGTAGTATTATTGTAAACCTGACATTATCATCATGACACAGAGAGTCAGGGGCATCACATGTGCACCGTCTAGCAACAACTAATTCCCAACTCATCCCCGGTGACAGTGTCACTGACCTCTTTTTTTTTTAGTCTATCCTCGGATAAGCCTATATAATTTAATACGAGTAAATGTTATCAACAGTTGTGTATTCTAATTAGGTTCAGTAAGCTTTGTCTGGAAACAGAATGTCTCCTGATGCGGGTCTATGTCATATGACGACCCACCACTGCAGCTTTTGGTCATCTGACTGAGGCCTTCTGCTGGCTTACATGTCCAACCTTCCCCTTTTTTTAATACGATTCAATTTTACAGGTTAAGATCTGTTATCTTAACTCAGCTCATTTCAAAGCCCAGCACTATTTGAGGTATACTGCCACCACCCAGGATGCCACCCACAACAATCGACTAACCTAGGTACCTACTTACTGCTAGGTGAACATAGCAGCTGTAAAGAAACATGCCCAACATTTCCACCCATTCCGGGGATTGATCCACGGACACTAAGTATGTGAGCTGAGTGCGCTGCCAACCGATCCACGGGTCACCCAATTTAGAAATTACATAACATAGTTTACTGTTCATATTCCATTTACGTTTTACCTTTAAATGTATAATAGTCCTAAAAACCACATGTGAAGCGGAATATAGCTCGTTTTACCTAAGTTTATTTATCTACAGTGATTTTTGACACCGCAGATCTACAGTGATTTTTGACAATGCAGATCATTAAACCACCTCAATGAACGTCGTTACCAAGAAACCAGAGATAACTGTTTCTCAGGCAGTCATAACAAACTCCAATACAAAACAACGAACCACAATACCTTGCCTACAATTCTAATGAACATAGGAACCTGGACTTGATTTTCATGATGGTGGAAAGTGTTGGACGACTCTCCTTACTGCGTGCTAGTCGACTGTAGTGGGTAGCATCCTGGAGGGTATTATTATCCCCCTTAGATAGTACCCGGGTGCTGGTAGTCTGTTGCTAGTGGTGTCCTGGTGGGAGGCAGCACTACCTTAAAGCTGGGCTTCGAAATAAGCTGAGCTTGGATAATAAGCTTTTGGCCTGTAAATTCATCAGTGTAAATTAATGTTATCATCATTTTCTCCAGTGCTTCTCTCTCTCTCTGCCATCCCCTTCCTCCTCTCCCTGCCTTCCCCTTCCTCCTCTCCCTGCCTTCCCCTTCCTCCCTCTCTCCACCTCCCCTGCAAACTGTTGTTGACCCCACAAGTTGTAATTTCCCGTCTTTCTTATGTTTCTGTGTATTGACGGATGCCTCGCTGAGTGGAAGAGGGAGACAGAGAAGGGAGTGGAAGAGGGAGGCTGAGAGAGAGAGAAAGGATGAGGGAGAGGTTAAGGAAAGGAAAGCTACACAGGGATGGAAAATAGGTAGGGAGGGAAGTGAAGATTGCGAGGAGGTAAACAGAGAAAGGGAGAATATGACGAGGGTAGGAGTAAATGGAAGATGGAGGGAGGAATGTGGGAGAGAAAGGTGGAGAGGGAGAAAGGTGGAGAGGGAGAAAGGTGGAGAGGGAGAAAGGTGGAGAGGGAGAAAGGTGGAGAGGGAGAAAGACTTCGAGGAAAATAAATGAGAAAGAATAAATATTACCTAATTCCTTTATTTTGCTGTCATGTTTGCATTCATAATTGACTTTATCCCATTACACTTCCTTTACTAAAACCTGATTGTCATTATTTCTATGCTAATTTTCCATTAAAGTAACTAGTTGATCCTCCCACTGCCACAATAGTCTTATAAACGCCATCGTTGTTTTTATAACGCATTTATGCGAGTTAATTTCCGAACGCTCTAAGCAACAGACAAAAATTAAATATAAATTAATTTACCATAAATTGTCCTGAATTAATAGGTAATTACAAATTGTCCTCAATTAATGAATATTTAATTGCAAATTGTCCTGAATTAATGAATATTTAATTGCAAATTGTCCTGAATTAATGAATATTTAATTGCAAATTGTCCTTAATTAATTAATATTTAATTGCAAATTGTCCAGAATTAATTAATATTTAATTGTAAATTGTCCTGAATTAATGGATATTCAATTGCAAATTGTCCTGAATTAGGACACTGGCTGGCGAAACGTTTCCTCAATAAAGATTCCCAAATGTTGCTCAAGTGTCTCATTCTTCGACTTGTCTGTTTACTTAAGCCATTCTCATCACAGCCTTAATAACCCCCCTTATATATGATAGGCTTCAAACCCAATTAACTAACTGTCATTGCCTTAAATGCTGGAAGCAGTAGGCTAGACGTGCTCAGCATGACGAGAGGCAGCATTCCAAATGTGTTGGTAAAGGTGTAAAATACCGATAAGTTGATTATTAAGACACATTGGCAACAGTTGGGTAACTTTATTATGATAAAATTCCCCGTTTTTCTAGTCACTGTGATTTGCCTCTCTTCTATGCTCCTTTAGATTTGAATAAATTCATTCCTTTTCACGGAAACCAAAAATATTGACTGATCTGCACGTTAAAAAAATGTCAACAGCAATTTGCTAATATTAATAGTTTTTCTGACCTCCGTCCTCAGGATTGCCTTTGTAATAATTTCAAAAGCCTTTTTTCTTAGCTACTTAGTCCATATATTTTGTTTCTGTATGCATCTCTTAACTGACTTATTTGTTTGATTCTGCCATTTTTAGTTCGTTGCTTTAAATATTGATTTACAGAGTCATTGAAAGTTCCACTTTGATGTATCACCCTTCGCATATTTTAATGTGCTAGGAACTCTTCCTTCATGTCCAATATTTCTCTATTTGTTTTGCATTGGGAAGAAGGGAATGAAGTGCAAACACCAGTGCCCTGCATTACTGTAGCCGTGAGTGGACTCGCCTAACTATACTCACCTAATAATGGTTGCAAAGGTTCCAAAACGGTGCTGCATACTTCAGTGTGGGCCTGACGTACAGAGTCTTGAACGATTCCTTACTGAGGTGTCGAAACGCTATTCTTAGGTTTCTCAAGCGCCCATATGCTGCAGCAGTTATTTGGTTGATGTTCGCCTCAGGAGATGAGCTCGGTATTATATTCCCCCAAAATCAATTTCCTTGAGTGAGGCTTGCAATCTTTGGCCCCCTAGCCTGTACTTTGTTGGTCATTTTTGCCCTACCAGTTGCTGGATCAGGCCTGCAGTCCTGCCTGATCCTCATCTGATAGAATTCTCCTCATTAGCTTCACATCGTCTGCAAACAGGAGACACTTCTGAATCTGTCTCTTTCGCCATGTCATTCACATATACCAGAAACAATAGAGGTTCTCGGACTGACCCCTGTGGAACCCCGCTCGTCACAGGCGCCCACTCTGATACCTTGTCACGTACTCGTTGTTGCCTTCCTGTCAGGTATTATCTGATCCACTGCAGTGCCTTTCCTGTTATACCTGCCTGATCCTTTAGCTTTTGTACTAATATCTTGTGTGAAAATGTGCCGAAAGCCTTCTTATAGTTTAAGAAAATGCAATCTACCAACACCTCTCTCATTCTTGTCTTGCTTTCGTCACCTTGTTTAAAACTCCAGTAGGTTTGTGACAGGATTTCCCTTCCCTGAAATCGTGCTGGTTGTTGAGTATAAGCTCATTCCTTTCTAGGTGCTCCACCACTCTTCTCCTGATAATCTTTTCCCCATTACTTTGAATATTGTACATGTCAGTGACACTGGTGTGTTGTTTAATGCTGCATGTCTGTCTCCTTTCTTAAAAATTTGAACTACGTTTGCTGTTTTCCACACCTCTGGTAGTCGCCCTGTTTTGAAAGATGTATTAGATTGCTGTTAGTGGAACACACAACGCCTCTGCTCCCTCTCTCAGGACCCAAGGAGAGTTGTCCAGGTCCACCGCCTTTGAGGTATCTAGTTCACTCAGCAACCATTTCACCTCCTTCTCGGTTGTGTGTATTGTGTCCAGCAATTGTTGGTGTACCCACCATACCGGCTTTCTGGAGTCCTTTCTGTCTCCACTGAAAATACTTCCTTAAATATCATGTTGACCTCTTCACATACTTCTTGGTCGTTTCTTGTGATCTCCCCTCCTTCCTTCCTCAGCCTGATTACCTGGTCCTTGACTTGTTTTCCTCCTGATATAGCTATAAAACAACTTCGGGTAAGACTTGGCTTTTGATGCTATGTTTCATATTGCCGCTGAGCCTCCCTCCTTATCTGTGCATATTTGTTTCTGGCTCTTCGACTAATCTCATTTTCCTGGGTCTTTTGTTTTCTATACATTTTCCATTATATAGCGCACTTAGTTTTGGCCTCTCTATACCTTTGGGTGAACCAAGGGCTCGTTCTGGTCTTCCTATTATTTCTGCTGCCCTTGGGTACGAACTTCTCCTCTGCCTCCTTGCATTTCGTTGCCACGTATTTCATCATTTCATTTACTGGTTTTCCCACCAGTTCTCTTTCCCACTGAACTTCATGAAGTAAATTCCTCATTGCCTTTGTAGTCCCCTCTTTTGTAGTTTGGCTTCTCTCGTAATACTCTTCCTGCTTCCCTCTCCAATTGTAACTATGTATTCGAGGCTGAGGACCACGTGATCACTAGCTCCAAGGGGCCTTTCATATGTGATGCTCTTTATGTCTGAACTACTCAAGGTGAATATGAGGTTCAGTTTTGCTGGTTTATCCTCTCCTCTCTCTCTGGTAGCATCCCTAACGTGTTGATGCATGAGGTTTTCCCGTAACATCTCCATCATTTTAGCCCTCCACGTTTCTGGTCTCCAGTTCGGCTCAAGGTTTTCCCAGTCAATTTCTTTGTGGTTGAAGTCACCTATAACCAATAACTTTGCCCTGCCCACGTGGGCCCTCCTGGCCACCTCAGCTAGTACATTAACCATTGCTCTGTTGCTCTCATCATATTCTTGTTTTGGCCTCCCGCTATTCTGTGGTAGGTTATACATCATTGTAATCACCACCTTGGGACCCCCAGTCTGAAGTGTTCCTACAATGTAGTCCCTTTCTTCCCCTCTGTCCCCTTCTTCCAACTCCTCAAGTGTGTGTGTGTGTGTGTGTGTGTGTGTGTGTGTGTGTGTGTGTGTGTGTAGCTAGTAGTGGTCAAAGGCACTTGTTGACAGATACTTTGCCTGTTGTGTGTGTACTCACCTATTTGTGGATGCAGGGGCGGAGTCATAGCTCCTGGCTCCGCCTGATCTCTACTAGCTCCACTCTCTCTCTCCCTGCTCCAAACTTTATCGTGCCTCATCTTAAAGCTATGTATGGATCCTGCCTCCACTACATCACTCCATATTATTCCACTTCCTGATAACATATGATAGAAGAAATGTGTGTGCACGAGTGGGTGTGTGTATATGTGGATATATATAAGGGAAGGGGGTTATCTTATATCCAGGTGTGTATACAGAGCTCTCAGATGTGTTGACATCATTAAAGCACATGTGTGGAGGCAGTAAGACTGCAGTGTCGAGCAGCCAGACAGAAAATTATGTCTCACTTCGGGAGAGGCAACACGGAGGCTGCCAACCCTGAGATGGACTCTGTGTGTCTCTCCAGAAAATGGGAAAAAATGTAGAGGTGGAGGAGGGACATGTGTAGTTTTAAAGGTATATTTGCTTTGTAGGGTTTTGCGGTGTTGAGCTCCAGCTCTTGGGCCAGGTTTTATCAGTTGAATAGCGTGATTAATTTTAAAAGTAATTTGCTTTGAAAAACTTTATTATATTCGACTTGGATTAAGACATTCCCAAGTTTATTCCACTTCACTACCGTAATACAGCTGGAGGCGTCCTAAAAATCACTATTGTATGTTCGGTTTCCACTTGTATCTCCTAATTCTGGAAGCCTCCCATGGCAAACTTTTCAACCTCGTCCAGCGGGTCTACACTCTGGAGAAGTGAGTGCATCGGGGTCATGTCTTCACCGTAACCGCGTTCTTTCAGCGCAATGAAATCCAGTGTGTACAGTTTTCAGGAATTTTTTCTCCCGGTTCCTATACCAGTCTTTTTTTTTCCCCCCTTTTTTTCATGTGTGAACACAACACAGTTGCTAAACACCGGTCTGAAGCTAAGTTACTGACATTTCTACAGGACTTTATTTGTTCTAGACTGATGTTTGCTGCTATTAATCTGCTTGACAGGTTAAGCTCGATGCCAACTCCAAGACCTTTTTCCTTACTATATTCTCCTAGTTGTTCCTCACGCCGATGTTTCTTTACTCTCTACATTGAATTTATTTTTATTCTGCAGTTTCTGAAGTGAAACTCCGGCAACCATCCAGTAACGATGTATCTTGTCTAGTTTATTCTCCAGTTTTACTGGATTATTTTCATTAACTTTGCGTCACTTTTAAGTATTGAAATATTACTATTTGTTCTTCCTAGAGGATCGTAAAAACATACCAGGAACAGAATGTTGACTAAAACTGATCCTTGGCGGGATTAGGCAGTTTACGATTGCTAATTTTGACGTTTCATTTTCACGCTGGATCAATACTTTCTGTCCTTCAAATATTTCTTTATCCATACTAATGCCTTGTCTGTATCACGAACCTGCTTTACCAGCTCCTGTATTAATCTTCGGTGAGGTATTCTGCAGGAGGCTTCCTACAGTCCTAGAATATGTCCACCCTTCTCTTTCGGAAACTGCTCAAGTTCCTTCGGCGTTCGCAGCTCTGTTGGGTTTAATATCCACGACTTACTGTGATGTTGCTATTGGTTAGGACCGTGATCTCTCAGTGCTACTTAAAGCCCTCTCATCTTTTTTCCTCCTTATACTGGACATTGGTCTAGTACAATAAGAAAATATGTGAAATGGAGAAAAATATATGAATTATACTCTTTGTTTACTGTGAGTTTGGCCTCGCTCTCACGATTCCTACTGCTTCCCTACTTGTTGTTGCAAGGTTTGCTAATTCTGTTGATTGTGTTCTGCTCTTTCTGCTAAATATACTATATTTTACTAAGTGATAGCACGTTTTTGAAATCTATGAATTTCCCCGTGACTACTTCAGCTTTCAGTGAGCTGACGCTGTATCTCCTGCGTCACGTTACAAAAATACCGGGCATTTATATCACAAGGACTCAATATACTGAATGTGTTCGGAATCAGTTATTCGATCATTTTATCTCATCGCTGTTTTTTTATGTCAACATCAAACACATATTCATACACTAGGCACGAAATAATAACAGTAACTCTGAAGGAGGGGTGTTAATGTTGCAGTTTTATAACTGTAGTGTAAACACGCCTCTGGCGGCAAGACAGAGATGGAGTGAGTGATGATGAAAGTTTTTCTTTTTCGGGCCACCCTGCCTTGGTGGGAAACGGCCCATGTGTTTACCTGGAGTTTACCTGGAGAGGGTTTCGGGGGTCAACGCTCCCGAGGCTCAGTCTGAGACCAGACCTCATGGTGGATCAGGGTCTGATCAACCAGACTGTTACTGCTGGCACGAAATAATACCAGTAACATTAAACACAGATGCTAACTACAAAGCTACGTTCTAAACAAAAACAACAAATACTAAACACAAAGACCTACACACAATAACGAGATAAACATCAAACACCAAACATTTTCACTACCGCCTCCTCCCAGATAACTTCTCCAGTGATCACTTACGGAACAAAGAACCCTCATAACACACGAGATTATCGAACTTTCTGCTAACACTGTTATACGACGTTCTTGACTATAAAGTCACGAGTTATGTTGCAGCTGCATAAGGGAATTTTTTCTAAGATTAAAAAGAGACGGATATTTTTCTCTTTAACGAAGGTTATTAAGCGATGGAAGATAGAGAGACGAGAGGTATCTTTACGACTGAGGTTTGTGGGGGAAGTTAAGGTGTTTGCGGGTGTTTGATGGGGCTGTTAGGCAGTGTTTATATGGTAGTTAGCTCAGCTGATATTGTTCCGCGATTCCATCCCTCTCATCCCTCCCATCCCTCCCATCCTTACCGTCTTCTACAATGATTCTCTCTTCACTGTGTCACCATCACTTCCCATGAATATAAAACACAATGCAGAAAGAGACCACGTTTCGCTCTGTATATAGCTGTACACAGAGCGAAACGTTGTCCCAGTAAAAATTCGTACGGCAACTTTATTTTTTCATTATTATTGTTGACAAAGGAACAATGTCGTGACTGGAACAATACACAAATAACCCGCAAATAGGAGAAACTTGTGACGACGTTTCGGTCCGACTTGGACCATTAAATAGTTACGTCGTAAGTTTCTCTCTCCTAATGACGGATTATTTGTGTATTGTTGGGAATACATTATCTATGTGCGTCCCATCACAGTCTCAGATTCACTGTCGTAACAAATTACATGTTTCACGACGAGATCCAGGCAGGCACAGTGCCACCACCGCCTGGCACACTATTCTGGGTAGGTTAGGTAAGGTCTTTGCTTACTATGACTCCTACCCATATATATCCTCAGCCGAGGATACACCTGGGTACAAGGACGAGATGCTCACAGGTCTGTGTTAAAGACGTTTTGCTCCCTCGAGGGAGGTTCCTTGATGCTGGCGAGGGCTCATGATCCAAGAAAATGAACCTATCCCCGCCTTTTTGGGATCAAATCTGATATCCTCTCATTCCACAGGCGCTGTATGACTTGTACTGGTTTACCGCGTCCCCTAAATACAATAACTATCAGCATGCGTGTTGTATCCAAGGATGACGCTCATGTCATTAATATCATGTCAAGTATTTGGGGCGTAACGTATAACTTTCACAGCGATATGTTCACTCATACTGGATATGTTCACTCATACTGGATATGTTCACTCATACTGGATATGTTCACTCATACTGGATATGTTCACTCATACTGGATATGTTCACTCATACTGGATATGTTCACTCATACTGGATATGTTCACTCATACTGGATATGTTCACTCATACTGGATATGTTCACTCATACTGGATATGTTCACTCATACTGGATATGTTCACTCATACTGGATATGTTCACTCATACTGGATATGTTCACTCATACTGGATATGTTCACTCATACTGGATATGTTCACTCATACTGGATATGTTCACTCATACTGGATATGTTCACTCATACTGGATATGTTCACTCATACTGGATATGTTCACTCATACTGGATATGTTCACTCATACTGGATATGTTCACTCATACTGGATATGTTCACTCATACTGGATATGTTCACTCATACTGGATATGTTCACTCATACTGGATATGTTCACTCATACTGGATATGTTCACTCATACTGGATATGTTCACTCATACTGGATATGTTCACTCATACTGGATATGTTCACTCATACTGGATATGTTCACTCATACTGGATATGTTCACTCATACTGGATATGTTCACTCATACTGGATATGTTCACTCATACTGGATATGTTCACTCATACTGGATATGTTCACTCATACTGGATATGTTCACTCATACTGGATATGTTCACTCATACTGGATATGTTCACTCATACTGGATATGTTCACTCATACTGGGTATGTTCACTCATACTGATATGTTCACTCATACTGATATGTTCACTCATACTGTAGATACTGTTTTCCTCATACTGGATATGTTCACTCATACTGGATATGTTCACTCATACTGATATGTTCATCTCTGGATATTTCACTCGATATTTCTCTACTGGATATGTTCACTCATACTGGATATGTTCACTCATACTGGATATGTTCACTCATACTGGATATGTTCACTCATACTGGATATGTTCACTCATACTGGATATGTTCACTCATACTGGATATGTTCACTCATACTGGATATGTTCACTCATACTGGATATGTTCACTCATACTGGATATGTTCACTCATACTGGATATGTTCACTCATACTGGATATGTTCACTCATACTGGATATGTTCACTCATACTGGATATGTTCACTCATACTGGATATGTTCACTCATACTGGATATGTTCACTCATACTGGATATGTTCCCATACTGATATGTTCTCATACTGGATATGTTCACTCATACTGGATATGTTCACTCATACTGGATATGTTCACTCATACTGGATATGTTCACTCATACTGGATATGTTCACTCATACTGGATATGTTCACTCATACTGGATTTGTTCACTCATACTGGATTTGTTCACTCATACTGGATTTGTTCACTCATACTGATATGTTCACTCATACTGTATATGTTCACTCACAGTATGAGTAGCGTTGTACAATAAACCCGCCCCTCGGGGTAAAACATACAAAAAATCTGCGTAAATATAAAAATCCTATTAATCAAAACAAAAATCTGTTTCATTAATTGGTGACCCACAGCTGCCAACGATTTTTTTCCTGCTATAGAATGAAGGTATTAATTAAATATATGATCCTTTGTTTGAAATACGGAACAAAGTGAGTATGATACGTACATAATTGAATAATTTACAGGTGTTAAGTTGCGGTCAGTTCAACAATAGCTACCATATATTTTTGTAATATATTCCCATGTAAACAAAAGCGCGAGGAAAACGGGCTTCTGAGCGTGTAGGGGAAACTGTCGTAAACCAAGGGCTGATTATTTCCTCATTGTTTTAATATGTATTTTTTAACACCATTGAATTTGAAGGCTAGCCGCTGCTGTCTTATCTCAGCCCACTTCAAAGCCGAGTCCTAGCTGAGCTGTGCAAATATGTTACGGCTTCTTGGATGTAAAACTTCCTTCGTCTGACATTTTTTTGGGTTATCCTAGGTAATTTAAACAAATGTTAAGATAAGATTTTGTTCAGATTTTTAACCCCGGAGGGTTAGCCACCCAAGATAAGTCAAGAAAGGCAGTGCGTCATCTAGGGACCGTGTCTTATTTCCATTGTGATCCTCAGTCTTTTCCACCCAGGATGCGACCCACACCAGTCGACTAACACCCAGGTACCTACTTGCTTGCTAGGAGTAAGGAAACACGCCCAATGCTTTCACCCTCTCCGGGGATCGAACCATGAACACTCGGCGTGTGAAGCGAGAGCATTGCCTACCAGGCCAAGGGCCACCCGTTGCTATTTATAATTAATATAATCACCTAAATTTATGAAACTATTTATGTGTACCTGTACCTAAATAAAATTACTAATCGAAATGATTACACTAAAAAAATAAATAAATAAATATATTTAATTTCTTTGTATAGTATATAAAGTGTACTTTACATGTAATAAAATATAGTTAATGCTGTGTATTTCGGGCAGAGTGTCACAAGTGCTAAGTAAAGAACACATCTATTTGAAATGTGGAGGTTGTTCCTAGATTCACACGGCGAGGGTCCGGGTTCGATTCCCAGCCTGGGTAGAAACATTGGGCGTGTTTCTTTACACCGGTTGTCTATGCTCACCCATCAGTAAAATGGGTATCTGGGTGTTAGTCGACTGGTGTGGGTCGCATCCTGGGACACTGACCTAATTTGCGGGAAATGCTCAGCATAACAAGGGGCTTTCTATATAGTAGTATGTCATTGATGTCAGCTAGACCTGTATACCTTGTACATGTAGTAAATAATAATAATAATAATTATTATTATTATTAATATTAATATTATTATTATTATTATTATTATTATTATTATTATTATCATTATTATTAAGAGTGCTGCCTCTCATAGGTTCATCGCTAAGTTATGACTGCAGTAATAATAATAATCCTAGCTAAGATCATCACCGATGTCTAATCAATAACAATCTTAACCTTCCTGGAATATGAATTCTCGTACTGGTGATGACTGGTTACCTGTAATTGTAAGTTAAATTAAAAATCAGAATCGTAAAGGCAAGACTAAGAATTAATAAGAATACGACAAGGAAAATATTTAAAATAATTCCCCATTTGAGGTATTGTCCTCCTGATATGTGTCTCGATCACACTCCTGAAAATTCCTGAACTTACATATGTGGTGACTACATGTGAGTTTAGAAACTTACATAGATATCTTACGCCACAGAATTAAATAGTTCCATGTCACCTCTGCACTTCTAGACAGTTTCGCCAGATCGTTATTTTGTTGGGTTAGAGTGAAGGAATTTGTAAATATGGACACGCTATAACTATCCGAATTCTGAAACGCTCCCACCTGTCCTCATCACAGTTATAAATCACAGTTATAAATCACAAACATTCCTTCCCGGCCGCTTCCTCCAGCCTCGTTCAAAACACGCTTAAAAATAACCAAGATCTGTATAATTAATAATGCTCCCAAAGGCAATGACCCAATATAATATTCTCCAGTAATTTTGGGTATTCAGTTAATTACGTTTAATCATCTCTGAAATTAAGAAAGCTTAAATCCTTTGATAAATTTTAGTAAATATAATTTTTTGTTAAGGTCGCGTCCCGCGTCGAGAGCTTAGTTAATATAAACAGTATTTTAATTTATTTTCTTAATACTCGTTTTTAAGCCCCAGTAGGAATTTTGAGCTTGTGTTGACAGATGTTTCCTACCTCTGATATCCTACAACCTCGCCAGGATGCTACCCACAACGGTCAACTAACACCCAGGAACCTATTTGCTACTAGGAGAAGAGAGCAACATACATCTCTACCCGCCCAGGATTAAACCAAGGCCCTATGACTGTGAGCCGAAGGTGTAAACACGGAGTTCCGAGCCACCGTGTTACCTGTGGCCTAGATCGTCCACGGGAGTGACTTTACAATGATATACACTACCAGTAAACTGATACGCACTGCCTGTACATACTGTCTGCACGGTATATACACAGCATGTATGCTGATATAGGTAGGTATTAGGATTGTCAGGAAACAGGACAGGTGTTTCCTGACGCTGGTCTGAGTCATATGATGACACACAGCTGGAGTTTTTAGTCATATGACCCGAGGCCTGACGCTTACGCTACCGTACACTGACATGAAGCTACCATCACACTGACATACAAAGCATATATACTGATATGCAACTATCGTATATTCCCATACATAATAACACATGATAAATGATATAAACTATTTCTATAAAGTATGGTTTACAGTTGGTACCAAAAAGGTTATATAATGAACACAGCAGTACGAGTGAATGTTATGAATATTGCATAAGTTTTAACTTGTGAAGAGTGAGGGAGTGTAATGTCTGGCATTACAGTGAGTAATCACGACTCTTGAAATCGTAATAACACGATTACAAACAAACCACGGTACGGGTAGGGATCGAATTCGCGACTTACTTGCCACGAGTTCAGTCCCCACTCGTACCGTGTTTTGAGTAATCGTCCATATAGCTGTTTTTTGTTAAGTTATTATTGGTTTTAGGTGATTTTCTTTAGTATATCCCCAGGTAGAAACACAATGGGTGGGGTAATGATAGATTAAAGTAAGTAGTGTTGTCTGAGGTACATAGGAACGTATTTTAGAGAGGATGCCTATTGATTTTAGAGACCTTTCTTACACAAATAACCAACACTAGACACAAAGAGAAGCGCGAAGTGTGTATAAGATCCACCAGGACACCGTCCAGGCACTGCTACACCTCCCCCGTACTCTGCTACACCTCCCCCGTACACTGCTACACCTCCCCCGTACACTGCTACACCTCCCCCGTACACTGCTACACCTCCCCCGTACACTGCTACACCTCCCCCGTACACTGCTACACCTCCCCCGTACACTGCTACACCTCCCCCGTACACTGTCACTTCACCAGTGCATTGCCTGTAAATTTAAACTCACTGTTGTTCCATTGTAAACACTTCATCAGCCTCTTGTCCGCGTCCACTCACACTTCCTCTTCCAATATAATTACAATCTTAAATCCTCTTCAACCTCCCGTACCTCCAGGTGTTGGTATCAGGTAAGTTATAACAGCTCCGGTTGGTTAGGTTGAAAATCTGGAACTTTAAATGCGGAATATCGGGTTAATGGTGGTTGTCGGAGGTGCGCTTACTGTACCAAGCCTCCGGGGAGCGGCCTACGAGAATACACGAGTGGGAAGAAGTGTTTACAGGGTAATAAACAGCAGCTGCTGACCCCAACCCAAACAAGGGTTGGGAAGCAAGTGGCGCCTTGATTACCTCTCTGGTTTAACCATTAAGAACAACAGGGTGAGAAACAGGTAAGATGTGACTGGTAATGATGCTTCACTTGACAATCTTTTGTGCACGTTTGGTGGAAGACTGGATACGATAAGACTTCGAAAGTGGAAGACCTCGGTCAGGTGACCAAAAACTCCAGCTCCGGGTCGTCATATGACTAAGACCCGCGTCAGGAAACACTTGTCCTGTTTCCTGACAAACCTAACCTATGACCTCGTACCGAGAATAACTACATGAGCAGCCGACAGTCATAATAACTAGATGGTAATGGAGTCCTTATCAGGATAAGCCGCTATAGCACTGATACCAGGTTTCAATCCCAATTAAAAAAAAAAGAAAGATCGAAGTGTCCTAATTATAATGAGACTTTACATGGCCGGGCTCAGAGAGTAGATAAACTCTCGAAAGTCTTCAAAGGTATATCAAAGGTAAGGTATTCATCTCCCTGTTTTCCACTTACTGGAAAAAGCACCTGTTGAGAAGAAGCATAATATAGTAGAATAGGTTTCCAGGAGTCGCTTCCAAAGGTCACCACCCCTGCGCCCCATCCCCCCAGACCAGGCCTTCTGATTGCTGACCTGATCAATAAAGCTGTTAGTACCAACACCACGACCCGGCTCATCTGAAACTGCTTGGAGGTATCTGTCTAGTTCCCTCTTGAAGTTAGCCAGGGGTTTGTTGGTAGTCCCCCTTGTGCATGAAGGGGAGGTGTTGAAGAGTCGTGGTCTCTTAACACTTATTGAGTTTTATCTCAGTGTACTCATCTCTCCACTGTTTTCCACTGAAGTTATCTTGTACCGTCTGCCAAGACTCTTGTGTTCAAAAGTAGTAATTTCGGTGTGCAGGTTTGGTACCAATCCCGCCAATGTCATTCTACCTGGAGGGCATTCCGGGGATCAACGCCCCCCCGAGCCCGGTCCATGGCCAGGTCTCCTGGTGGATCAGGGCCTGATCAACGAGGCTGCTACTGCTGGCCGCACGTAGTCCAACGTACGAACCACAGCCCGGCTGATCTGGCACTGACTTTAGGTATCTGTCCAGCTCCGTCTTGAAGACAACCAGGGGTCTATTGGTAATTTCCCTTATGGCTGGTGGGAGGCTGTTGAACAGTCTTGGGCACCGGACACTTATTGTATTTTCTCTTAGTGTACCAGTGGCGCCTTTACTTTTCACTGGGGGTTTTGTTACATCGCCTGCCAAGTCTTTTGCTTTCGTAGGGAGTGATTTGTGAGTGCAGGTTAGGGACCAGTCCCTCCAGGATCTTCCAGGTGTCGATTATGATATATCTCTCTCGCCTGCGCTCCAGTGAGTACAAGTCAAGTGCTTCCAGGCGTTCCCAGTAGAGTTTATAATTAGTGATGTGCCAAAGTATCGGTATCGGCGCACATCGGCTATTTTTACGGTATCGGTGAAAAAGGTCGATACAAGTCGAAACTTTTTAAAATATTAATATTACATGTGCGCTATAATATACAAACATTAACACTTTACCTCACCATGGTGAGAGTTACACACACACACACACACACAATCGACAAGTACCTTTGACAACCAGTAACTAATACAACAGGCCAAGTAATGAGCAATGACATTATCATCTCAGAGAAATTATTTAATATTTAACCTTCTGTGTTATTTAACAGCCATTGTGCAATAAACTTTCCCATATATATTGAACATAGTCATAATTTTAAAAATAAAAAAAATCAAAGAAAAGTATCAATATCGGCCGAAAATTGGATATCGGTATAGGCAAAAAATTTGGAATTCTCCAATCCCTAATTATTATGTATCTTTCTCGCCTACGTTCTAAGGAGTACAGTAATTTTCCAGCTCAGCAATTTCTCTCGCGTTGAAGGGGACCGTTAGTACACAGTAATATTCCAGCCTAGAAACAACGAGTGACCTGAAAAATATCATTGGCTTAGCATCTCTTTCTGATGGTTCTAGTTATCCTGACCTACCATATTCCTTGTAGTTGCGATAACAACATTGTTGTGTTCCTTGAACTCACGTGAGATCTGACATTACAGCTCCTAGGTCTTTCACATTTGACTTATATTCTGTTGAGGGGTTTGAGTCAGACTTATACTCCGACCATGTTTTTATTTCCAACTTACTGGAGTGAGAGGTATAGGGTAAAGTGTAGATCAAACCCAGTGAAAAGGAGTGTCAACATCCTTGGCTCAAGACACTTCAAAACCTACACAACATCCAAATGAAATTAATACCAGGCATAAGGGGAATTGCCAATAGACCCCTTGGCTGCCTTCAAGAGGGAGCTGGACATATACCTAAAGTCAGTACCCGACCAGTCTGGCTGTGGTACGTACCTTAAGCTGCATGCGGCCATCATTAACAGCCTGGTTGATCAGGCCTGCTCCACCGGAAGGTCTGGTCAAGGACTGAACCGCGGGGGCGCTGACCCCCGAACACCCTCCAGGTAGGCAGAAAAAATACTTAACCAAGACCACTTTTTGCCTGGGTAACGTGAGAGGATCGTAGGAGAGGTGTGAGTGACCTGAGTAGGTCAGTCACACTGTAATTGTGAAGGTTTATGTGTAGAGTGTGTCGAGCAAGAGGGGTCCGGCAGACTGGAAATTCCTTTATCCCTGTATCAATATGATGGTGTCCTTTGTGTAGATTAAAGCTGATACTCATGACCTCCGCGCTTACTATGTTCTTGCAGATATTGCCAGAACAATGGTAGAAATCACATGGAACCTAGACCACTGCCTGCAGAAGTAACTTATTAGTCAGGATGTGATATCTAAAACAAAAAAAAAACCACTAGAGGGTAGGGATTGAACCCATGGCGAGGGAGTCCTAACACTCCAAGCTATGTAGCTATGTAGGTCCGCGGCCCGCTAGCACCAACAGACTGGTTCAACAGGCAGCCTCGGACGTCTGGCATGGAGCCAGGCTTGGGAGATAGAAGAACTCTCAAGACCAGTCACAGGCATCTAACTCAGTTCCGACAATTGCCACTTCTCGTCTCGTCTGCTCTGATTCCCCACAACCTCCTCACCTGATAGCTTTCTTTTCCCTCCTCCTCCTTCTCCTCATATATTCTCACAATTTTTAACTGAAACCCCCTAGACTAGGTTCGTTGCCTTGTATAAACGGCGAGAGCATCACGATGAAGGGTCGAAGACTGAAGATGGGACAGGATATTAACACGGGAATGCATTTAAGGACCATCTAATGTTGTTATAGACCTAAAGGTGCGATGCTTCTCCTAGAGTAACCTTCTGATCACAGCGGCGATGACTCCCTGTCTATATTCTAGCAAATTTGCTCAGAGAGTTATATAAATGTACGGAAAAGAAGAGAAGAAATAAGTCATATTAAAAAATAAAGTTGCTGTGCGCCATCACTATCGCTGGCGGCACTCCCTCACTATCATTATTGGCATTCAACACCTTCAGAGAGCCCTAACCAAAGCCACATTCACTTTCACAAAAATCCTGTAAAATCTGTCACATTATCTGGTTTTAATATCTTCCCCATCCATCCCCACCTCCCCTTCCTCCCAACCCTCAATTTCCAGCGGAATATCAAACTTTTTCTGGAATTCTCGAACAATATCCTGGGAACAAACAGCCGTCTTCTCTCTCTCTTTTTTCCCCTTCTTAATGAAATCCCTCGTTGCCAAAAAAAAAATATTAATAACACGCAAGAGAAGTGTGCGAAATTTCCCTAAAATAAATGGAGCGAATCCAGATGAGTAACTTGTAATAGAGAGATGGAAGGCTGTTGTCAAGGGAGATTAATGTGTGTATTTGGATGTTTGGGGAAACATAAGAACCCGCCAGAGCGCTCAGGATTGGAATTACACGATAATCCTCTTGTGTCTCCTGATGTCGCAGTCTCTCGCTTCCTTCCTACGCTTGCTAATGTTGTTCTCACAGCCGTTCCTCGCCACGGCTTAATGGAGAAGTGGGTTCTAATGTTTATACTGCCGAGTCAGCATAAACATTAGAACTTCTTCGGCTGTGTATCTGTTATGCTGGATCACGATGAGGATTTAGTGACCAGGGATGTGTATCTCAGTGATGCTGGACCACCAGTGTGTTCTAGAAGACCAGATCTGTGTATCTCAGTGATGCTGGACCACCAGTGTGTTCTAGAAGACCAGATCTGTGTATTCGTGGGAGACACAGCTTACCATCTCAAGATGCCTTCTCTTTGAACAAACTGCAATACGGGTTTTTATGACAAAAACATACGAAGGTTTTCGTACATAAATTGTTGACAAAATGGCATTATCATATTTGCGATTATCTTGAGTTGTATCTTCATTAATGTTTTCGATGAGCTAGTGAAGGAGGAGGTGGTGGAGGGGAGGTGGTGGAGGGGGAGGTGGTGGAGGGAAGGTGGAGGAAGGTGGTGGAGGAAGGTGGTGGGGGGGTGGTGTAGGGATATATGTAGACATGGTGAAGGGAAGGAGGTGGGGGGGGTGATGGAGAGATGGTGGTCGAGAAGGGGAATGGATGGATTAGGAGGACGGGGTAGTTTCGAAGGTAATGGTGGGGAAGGAGGTGGTGATGGGGAGTTGGTGGCTGTGATGGGGAGGTGGTGGTGGTGCGTTGTGTAAGGAAGGAGGGGAAGAAGGTGTTGGTAAGTGAGATGGTGAAAAGGGTAGGATAAGTGAGGATGGTGAAGGTGATTGGAGAGAGAGAGAGAGAGAGAGAGAGAGAGAGAGAGAGAGAGAGGAGGAGAAGAGAGAAGAGAGAGAGTGAGGAGAGGAGAGTGAGGAGAGAGAGAGAGAGAGAGAGAGAGAGAGAGAGAGAGAGAGAGAGAGAGAGAGAGATTAGGAAAGAAGAGAAAGTCACGTAGTCACAGAAGAGAGGCTGGAACTGAACTAAAAGTCAGCGAGGAAAGACCTCATGGAAAGTCTGGCTTGATCCACAAAACGGATATTTCATTATTTCCAGCAAAGAATTCAGAGAGATCAGATTTATTGGGATAAAAATAAGAACAGATGCGTCTCAAATGCTTGAAAGACACTTTCCGGGAGCAGGAAACCTCCCATCAGGCCCTCTGCAGCCATCCTCTCCTCCGCTAAGAGCGCAGAGCTACGACCCGCTGGGGCAACAAGAATACACGCCTTGAAAGTGAACCATGTTCTTAAGAGTTAAAGGTCACGTGTCTGGTTTGGTTTTTATATCCAGGAAAAAGTTGTCTATTAGATTATAATGGAGAATTGTGATAGTAGATGGTATGGGACTGCCGACGAACTGCAGGTGATAAATACAGCGTTTCACCTGGGCAAAAATTGTTTCTAGTAGTGCAAATCATGCGTAGTGGTAGCCTATCATGCGTAGTGGTAGCCTATCATGCGTAGTGGTAGCCTATCATGCTGTCACCAATCTTGATAAAATCTCCTGTGCAGGACATACGTCTAAATAAATATTTTATTTACTGCTTTAGCGTCAATAATCAAGTGTAAAGCTTGAGAGAGAGACTAGAGCCTTTAAATTTTTTAACTGAAAATACAGGAAAAAAAATGTTTTAATAGATAATTTGTTTTAATAGATCTACTTTTAAAACTGCATTATTTATTATGATAAAGACATACCGTTACCATATATATAGATACCTATTTAGCAGGCCTACAAGCACAATTGTGTCCAGGGCCTTGCAAGATCTTAACACATCTCTGATATTACTGTATCGTACAGTGTGGAGATACGTGAAACATATGGATGTTATGTTGGACACTGTGGCGTATGTTGGTGAGTGAAACTTAAGTATGATATGTTCTCCCACTGTGTGGTATGATAGTATGTTAAACATATCCATATGTTATAGACTGAAGGTTATAGTAATGCGTGAAAATAAGATATGTTATATGTTGTGGGATGTAGTGAACCTTAACAACATTGTATCGCCATGTTGTACAATGTGGGGCATGATGGTATACCTGGGTGACTGACCCACATGTTGTACAATGTGAGGCATGATGGTATACCTAGGTGACTGACCCACATGTTGTACAATGTGGGGCATGATGGTATACCTGGGTGACTGACCCACATGTTGTACAATGTGGGGCATGATGGTATACCTGGTAACTGACCCACATGTTGTACAATGTGGGGCATGATGGTATACCTGGGTGACTGACCCACATGTTGTACAATGTGGGGCATGATGGTATACCTAGGTGACTGACCCACATGTTGTACAATGTGGGGCATGATGGTATACCTGGGTGACTGACCCACATGTTGTACAATGTGGGGCATGATGGTATACCTGGGTGACTGACCCACATGTTGTACAATGTGGGGCATGATGGTATACCTGGGTGACTGACCCACATGTTGTACAATGTGGGGCATGATGGTATACCTAGGTGACTGACCCACATGTTGTACAATGTGGGGCATGATGGTATACCTGGGTGACTGACCCACATGTTGTACAATGTGGGGCATGTTGGTATACCTAGGTGACTGACCCACATGTTGTACAATGTGGGGCATGATGGTATACCTGGGTGACTGACCCACATGTTGTACAATGTGGGGCATGATGGTATACCTGGGTGACTGACCCACATGTTGTACAATGTGGGGCATGATGGTATACCTGGGTGACTGACCCACATGTTGTACAATGTTGGGCATGATGGTATACCTGGGTGACTGACCCACATGTTGACAATGTGGCATGATGTATACCTGGTGACTGACCCACATGTTGTACAATGTGGGGCATGATGGTATACCTGGGTGACTGACCCACATGTTGTACAATGTGGGGCATGATGGTATACCTGGGTGACTGACCCACATGTTGTACAATGTGGGCATGATGGTATACCTGGGTGACTGACCCACATGTTGTACAATGTGGGGCATGATGGTATACCTAGGTGACTGACCCACATGTTGTACAATGTGGGGCATGATGGTATACCTGGGTGACTGACCCACATGTTGTACAATGTGGGGCATGATGGTATACCTGGGTGACTGACCCACATGTTGTACAATGTTGGGCATGATGGTATACCTGGGTGACTGACCCACATGTTGTACAATGTGGGGCATGATGGTATACCTGGGTGACTGACCCACATGTTGCACAATGTGAGCATGATGGTATACCTGGGTGACTGACCCACATGTATGAAATAATAATAATAATCATAACTAAGAGCTAACATGTATGATAACATTCCTTGTACATGTGATATGTGACGGAATGTGAAATATAACATGTATGAAGGATAACTGGCCACCCTTCATATACAGTGAAGGATGCCTGGCCATCCTCCACACAGTGAAGGATGCCTGGCCATCCTCCACACAGTGAAGGATGCCTGGCCATCCTCCACACAGTGAAGGATGCCTGGCCATCCTCCACACAGTGAAGGATGCCTGGCCATCCTCCACACAGTGAAGGATGCCTGGCCATCCTCCACACAGTGAAGGATGCCTGGCCACCCTCACTCGGGTCTGCCTAATCGACCATGCTCGCTCCCTTCCTCTTAATGACTGGCCTCGTTCTCTGTTGCTGCTTTTGTCCCTTCCCAAGGTATATGTCTGTATATACGTACTCACCTATTTGTGGTTGCAGGGGTCGGGTCTCGGCTCCTGGCCCATCCTCTCCGATGTTTGCCGCTGCGTATACGCCCTCCTGGATGCGTGAGCACCGTCATGCCTATTTTTTTGTTGCTGTCAAGCTCATTCCACTTCCTGATCACTCTGAGGCTTATGAAATATTTCCTAACACTTCATTCATCTGTGTTTTTAACTTCCCGGTGTGCCCTTGTGTTCTTTTTTCCTGCCTCTTGAAAAGCCTGTCCCTGAGCACCCTATCAGTTCCTCTCAGTTTACTGAAAATCGTTATCATGTTACCCCTTGTCCTTCTGTCCTCTAGTGATTTATCTCAGTCTCTACTACTATCTCACATCCATTAGCTCCTGGACTACTCTCGATGATGACCTATGCCCTTTTTTCCGGGTACTTGACGTGCTTGGCAGGTTCCACAACGGCGCTGCATCCTCCAAGAAGGGCTTGCCGCATGCTGTGTATAGTGTAGTGAATGACTCCTTGTTGAGGATCAAGAGAGCTGATCTTAGATTTATCAGACGTTTGTTTACTTCAGATGTTATTCGGTTGATGTGAGCGTCAGATGATATGCTCGGTACTTAGCTCACCCCCAAAGTCCGTTGCCTTAATTAAGGTTTGTCCCTCGAGCTTTTACTTTGAAGATTTTTATAATGCTTTTGCAAAGCAATCCCACAGCTTGTTCAGGTTTCTTTGTAGTCTTTCTGGGTTATCTCCCGTTTGTATTCTTCCTCAGGCTTATTACACAGCAATTCGTAAGTGCTTCTTACACTAACATGAAAAAAAAAATAAAATTACAATCACTAACAGAAAACAAATATTACAAGAAATATCTAATCTTAGTACCTACGTATTAGCGTTCACAGTATATACAGGGGGATATTGTATATCCCCCATTGTTATACACAGACCTCCAGCGCGGATCTCCTGTTACACTTACTCATTCAACCATGGGTTAATGTAATACTAATTTCTTCTTGAAAATCTTTTTTTCAGACCTCAGCTGCACAGGGAATGACAACCACAACGAACTAAATCCAAACCATGTTAATATTGAAGGGAACCTGGTTGCACGCAAATCTATCATATTATAATACAGCATTTGTCATCATAGCAGTTAGCTTGTTATATTATTATTATAATCAAATAGAAGCGCTAAACCACAGGGGTTATACAGCGCTGCTAGCTTGTTATAGAAGAAACTGCTGGTATGCTCAGTTACGAGGAATGAGAGGAATGTACCAGTGTAATACAATGCTGATTGTTGTATGTATAAGTAAGACCTGCCTTGTATGGGCCAGTAGGCCTTCTGCAGTGTTCCTCCATTCTTATGTTCTTATGTGTATGTATGTACACATGAAGGAGCATTTTTATTACATTTATATTCATTACTTTGCCTGTAGATATCTTCAACACGTTCCACTGCCCTTTGTGTGGTAGGCAGTTCTGAGAGATGGTAATGCCTACGAAATAGTTACACCAGCACTGTTAGAATGAAACCTTTGATGTTCTCGTTTGTATTGAACCCATAGTGAAATGCTTGACGATATCCTCGGCGCAATACTGAAGTCTCCAGCTCAGGTTGATAGACTTCATTACTTCGTGTATGCTTCCCGTCTTGTGTGATGGGATATAGCGACCAACAATAACTAGCTTTTGTTTCCACAATGTAACGCATAGAATAAGGTTGCAATGGAGGAGGGAGGGCTTTGGGGAGGCTTTAGCTATTGGGAAACGACATCTTCGGAGAGTTGAAACCTATTCCCCTTGGTTTATACATTAGCTTTGTTTCTCCTCCTTTCTATATTCATATGTTTCTCTCCCTCCATGTTCATATTGATATATTATCTTTCTCATTTATACCATGGCTATTGCTGCAAATTCTATTGACCCTGGGAGATATCCCCCTCCTATTCCTCCTCCTCACTATTATTCACCCTGGCTGCTACTCTCTCCGTCTCCCTCTCTCACCATTTACTCACCCTTCATCTCCCTTTCCTGCCATAATCACTTTACAACTCACTTCAAATGATTTGCAGTCGGACCATCGGATGTTCACAGGATTTTCCACTGGCTTCGGGATGCCAAGACTGGGTGTCCTTTTTTGACTTTGTACCTGTCTGTGCAGCCAGCCAGCTACAGCTCCGGGGCCCTTCCCTCTCTTCACTTCCTGGAGTCTACCTGTAGGGTATTCCGGAGATCAACGCCCCCGCGACCCGGTCCACGACAAGGCCTCCCGGTGGATCTAGGCTTGATCAACGAGGCTGTTACTGCTGGCCGCACGTAGTCCAACGTACGAACCACAGCCCGGCTGATCCGGCACCGACTTTAGGTATCTGTCCAGCTCACTCTTGAAGACAACCAGGGGTCTACTGGTAATGCCCCTTATGGCTGGTGGGAGGCTGTTGAACAGTCTTGGGACCCGGACACTTATTGCGTTTTCTCTTAGTGTACCAGTGGCGCCCCTACTTTTCACTGGGGGTATGTTGCATCGCCTGCCAAGTCTTTTGCTTACGTAGGGAGTGATTTGTGTGTGCAGATTAGGAACCAGTCCCTCCAGAATCTTCCAAGTGTAGATTATGATATATCTCTCTCGCCTGCGCTCCAGTGAGTACAAGTGTCGAAATATAGATTTGAACTCTTGTAAGGAGTTTTACTTAACTTTTTTTTTCCCTTTCCACAAGCACCATCGCAATGACGATTCTTTTTTCGCCTCTCGTGTCTAAGAAGTGTTGTCTTACGTCTCACGAGCTGTATTACAAAATATGTTTTAGGAACCTTGAATTACTTGAGCAAGAGGCAGGTATGTTGAGGAAAGGCAACGACCAAGGTGGTAAATTCAAGGACATGAGAGGGAAAGGAACTAAAGCTTGTTCAGTAAGACAGTTATAGAGAAAATATAACTGAATCTTACAGAGGTTGAATGCAATGAGAGCAGTTAATATACACTCATAACTCCCAAATGGAAAATAGGTGGAGAGAGACGTTATATTCAAAACGTCTCTCTCTACCTCTGTTTCCAGTGATCTTTGCGACGGTCTGGGGTTTTGAGACTCTCTGACCGCGGGTTCGAAACCCACCAGTGGTATGGTTTGTTTGCAATCGTGTCATTACGATTTCGTGAGTCATGCAACATTGTGCTACATTGCAGAACAGATTACATCATCTAATCCCTATCAGCCCTTGGTTCAAATTTTCCCACACAGACTGTGTTACCTATCTTCCTTCTGTTCCACTTTGCTAACGTCAAATAGCAGTAACCTAATTAGTTCCTTTGACCTCTTTCCACTGTTACACCTCTCAGGATTATTTCCGTCTGACGTGTTTCCCTGGAGAGTTTGTTACAAAGCCGTCACAACACTGTAGGTACTGGCTGGTTCCTTGTCACACATGAACCTGAAGCTGCTACCAGAAGCTCCCTATACTTACCACTACAAGATGGTTGACGACATGAGAGCTCCTGCTAACTTTTATGGTTGTATTAATGTGGTAAGGTGTTTTATATATACTTGCAGATTTCTTATTTTTTATAACCCTTCAGTTGATCCAGCTGTTTAATTTAAGACTATGCTTTCCATTTATTCAGTTGCCGATTGGTTACAGAGTTGGACTTAGTAAGTACGTGAACCACGGTAAGAGTTTCCCTCCAGTAATAATTTTATTCCTGTGTGTGTATATATATACATACAGGAACAATCACTGAAAAAGTTGTGAAATTCCAAGCGCTTTCGTGATGTCTTACATTATCAAGGTCCTTGATTGTGATAAATCACGAAAGCGCTTAGAATTTCACTATTTTTTCACAGTGGTTGTTTTGCATATTATGATATCAGATGTTTACTGTCATTTTTTGTATATTATTTCAAATAACAACACTGCGACTAGCTGGGGGATCGAACCCGTGTTGTTTTAGCCCGCCTCATGGTGAGCGAAAATTTCACGACGCTCTACCATGAGGCAGGCTAAAACAACACGGGTTCGATCCCCCGGCTAGCCGCAATGTTGTTATTGATTAAATACCACTCGTTCGTGGTTACAATACGATATATCAAATAACAATACTGCGACTAGCTGGGGGATCGAACCCGAGATATTTACCAGGCCTCCCGGTTAGTAGTCCTATTGTTGCTTGCTTGAAATCCACTTGTTTCGTGGATACATTAATGTGTAGTGCTTGTGAAACTGGTATCCCGAGGAGGAGGATGAAATTACTTCATGTTGTTATAAGGTCTTGTAGACAGGCAGCCGATTATGTTGTAGATTTAGCGTGGAGGTTAAGTATGCACCTGTAGACTACATCTGGCTTTATTAACAAAGTACGTACACCAGACAGAGGCGTGTTCGGGGTTGCCAGGAGCCAGTCCTAGAGGCAGGTGTTGAGTGATGGTCAGCTGGGCGCAAAGTGAGACAGAGAGTAGGGCATCAGGATAGACCTAGGCGCCTGCCCTCTGCGGGGCACTTCCCAAACTAGGCCTTAGGCCTGCTATTCCCCATAGCGGGAGGTATGTGAAGCAGATACGTATACTGTCTAAACTGTAGCTGGTCTCTGCTTTCTGTGGTTAACCTCTAGTGATTCTCATCTTTGTTTCTCTGACTTTGGGTAAATCAAGAATACTTTCTCATCTTCACGTTTCCTTCTCTCTCTCCTTGATACAAGTTTTTCCTTTTATGAGCGATGAATGAGCAGAAATATTGACCCCATAAGTTACAATAACCCAATGGAAATAAGTCACTTTGACTTTGAGTTATCCTGGGTAATCAATACATATGCTGCTATGTATGATAATTTATGTAACTGTATTTGTGTACCTGTACCACCCGAATAAATTTACTAAAAGTAATTATTATCTGGATAGTAATGCTCTCCAGACGGGGGCGTTGACCCCCGGAACTCTCTCCAGGTATACATATCTACTTCTCACTCTCACAATCCATACTCCACATCCCACTCCATCCCCATCCACCCACTTTCAACACACTTTTCTCGCACTCTCCCCACTCACTCACAACATATTCCCCAGATACACTTCCTGGAAAACCCCCTCTCTTCTCTAAACTGTCGCAAAACTCTTCAGACAAACTCAACACAATTCACGAACACCCATTTCCCCCAGATACACTCAACACTTTCCCCAAACACTGCAAAAAAAAAAAAAAAATTCCCCACTGCGTCATCAACACCCCACATCAACAAACATTTCACCGGAAATGGCCCCCAGAGGGACCTGTTAACGAAGTTATTATTGACAACGACATTTTATTTTCCTCTGCATCTCCTTCTTCCATTTTAAGTCTTTTTTTATTTTTCTTCATATTTCTAAATTTATGATTTCGCTTGCGAGAAAATCGTCAAGTGGTTTCCAATATTGTTTCATTTGCTATGTTCAGGATTTTATCCACTTCCGCTTTTACGTGCGGTGTGTATGTGTGTTTTGTGTGTGTGTGTGTGTGTGTGTGTGTGTGTGTGTGTGTGTGTGTGTGTGTGTGTTGGATGTGTGTGTTGGATGTGTGTGTTGGGTGTGTGTGTTGGGTGTGTGTGTTGGGTGTGTTGGGTGTGTGTGTGTTGGGTGTGTGTGTGTTGGGTGTGTGTGTGTTGGGTGTGTGTGTGTTGGGTGTGTGTGTGTTGGGTGTGTGTGTGTTGGGTGTGTGTGTGTTGGGTGTGTGTGTGTTGGGTGTGTGTGTGTTGGGTGTGTGTGTGTTGGGTGTGTGTGTGTTGGGTGTGTGTGTTGGGTGTGTGTGTTGGGTGTGTGTGTGTTGGGTGTGTGTGTGTTGGGTGTGTGTGTGTTGGTGTGTGTGTGTTGGTGTGTGTGTGTGTGTGTTGTGTGTGTGTGTGTGTGATGTGTATGCGTTGTTACCATTTTGTCTAGGCACATATCGATTAGCTAGGCCTTTGTATGTGTTTAGTTAAACACTCATTTTGCCCCCTAAGGCACCTGCTCGATTAGCCACTAGGCCTGGTGTATGTGTTGTGTGGTGTGGAACACTGTGAATGTTTCGCCCGCCAGGATGTGAACGGCTCCGTGCGTGAAGGGGCTTAGCCCGCACTGGTGATAGTGTGTGTGTGGTGTATGTGTGTGTGTGTGGTGTATGTGTGTGTGTGTATGTGTGTGTGTGGTGTATGTGTGTGTGTGGTGTATGTGTGTGTGTGTGGTGTATGTGTGTGTGTGTATGTGTGTGTGTGTGGTGTATGTGTGTGGTGTATGTGTGTGTGTGTGGTGTGTGGGGTATGTGTGTGTGTGGTGTATGTGTGTGTGGTGTATGTGTGTGTGTGGTGTATGTGGTGTGTGGTGTATGTGTGTGTGGTGTGTGTGGTGTGTGGTGTGTGTGTGTGTATGTGTGTGTGGTGTATGTGGTGTGTGTGTGGTGTATGTGTGTGTGGTGTATGTGTGTGTGGTGTATGTGTGTGTGTGGTGTATGTGTGTGTGTGTGGTGTATGTGTGTGTGGTGTTGTGTGTGTGTGGTGGTATGTGTGTGTGGTGTATGTGTGTGTGGTGTATGTGTGTGTGTGTGGTGTGTGGGGTGTGTGGGGTGTGTGGTGTATGTGTGTGTGGTGTATGTGTGTGTGTGGTGTATGTGTGTGTGTGGTGTATGTGTGTGTGGTGTGTGGGGTGTGTGTGGTGTGTGGGGTGTGTGGGGTGTGTGGTGTATGTGTGTGTGGTGTATGTGTGTGTGGTGTATGTGTGTGTGGTGTGTGTGTGTGTGGTGTATGTGTGTGTGGTGTATGTGTGTGTGGTGTATGTGTGTGTGGTGTGTGTGTGGTGTATGTGTGTGGTGTGTGTGTGGTGTGTGTGTGGTGTGTGTGTGTGGTGTATGTGTGTGTGGTGTATGTGTGTGTGGTGTATGTGTGTGTGTGGTGTGTGGGGTGTGTGTGGTGTGTGGGGTGTGGGGTGTGTGGGGTGTGTGGGGTGTGTGTGGGGTGTGTGTGGGGTGTGGGGTGTGTGTGGGGTGTGGGGTGTGTGTGGGGTGTGGGGTGTGTGTGTGTGGGGTGTATGTGTGTGTGGTATGTGTGTGTGGTGTGTGGGTGTGTGTGTGTGTGTGTGTGTGTGTGTGTGTGTGGTGTGTACTCACCTATTTGTGGTTGCAGGGGTCGATTCACAGCTTCTGGCCCCGCCTCTTCACTGATTGCTACTAGGTCCTCTTTCTCCATGCTCCATGAGCTTTATCAAACCTCATCATTAAACTATGTATGGTTCCTGCCTCCACTATGTCACTTTCTAGGCTATTCCACTTTCTGGCAACTCTATGACTTAAGAAATACCTCCTAACATCCCTTTGACTCATAGGAGTCATCAACTTCCAATTGTGACCCATTGTTTATGTCCCACATGTCTGGAACATGTTGTCTCTGTCCACCTTATCTATTCCTCGCAGTATTTTATGTCGTTATCATGTCTCCCCTAACCCTCCTGCCCTCTAGTGTCGTCAGGCCGATTTCCCTTAACCTTTCTTCGTAGGACAATCCACTTATCTATGGGACTAGTCTTGTTGCAAACCTTAGCACTTTCTCTAATTTCTTGACGTGCTTGACCAGGTGTGGGTTCCAAACTGGTGCCAACATACTGACCACAACCCACAGCCATCATGTGGAGCACAATTTGCAGCCATTACCTGAAGCTTAACCACACCAACCAATTGAGCCCAGCCAAGTATCGAGTGTGAGCCAATTCTTAATACCTCTTAATCATTATGAAGCCATATCGAAGCAATAAACAATAAAACAAACAAAGTGTAGTTAACATGTAATGAAATATTAAGCACAAAGAAAGCCACTAGCATGTAAGTGCATTTCAGGCAGGAACAAGGTAGCAACACACATGTACATTAAGCCATGTACATTCTTCACTTCATCAGCCAACATGCGGAGAGCGCAATCTATCTCTTAAGATTTTTATTTACAGACATAAATGTCTCTCAGCATCTCGTCACTCTGGGGGAAATAGCTTTCCTCTGACTAATTTCTCAATTAAGACCACAGTCTCGCCTCTCCATTACCACCATTAATCTACCATGAATTAGACTAGCCATAAATTATGCCCTGCGGGGGCCGGATAAGAGGATGTAAACCGGACCAAAATAACCGCACAATTTGCCGGATGAGTGAGGAGCGGCAGCCAAGATGATCCTTCTTATCTACCGCTGTCTTGGTGTGTGTGTGTACTCACCTGTGTGGGGTTGCAGGGGTCGAGACTCAGCTCCTGGCCCCGCCTCTTCGCTGTCCGCTACTGGGTCTCTGCTCTCCCTGCTCCATGAGCTTTATCATACTTTGTCTTAAAACTATGTATGGTTCCCGCCTCCACTATATCGTTCGCTAGACTATTCCACTTCCTAACTACTCTATGGCTGAAGAATTGTGTGTGTGTGTGTGTGTGTGTGTGTGTGTGTGTGTGTGTGGTGTGTGTGTGTGTGTGTGTGTGGTGTGTGGTGTGTGTGTGTGGTGTGTGTGTGTGTGGTGTGTGTGTGTGTGTGTGTGTGGTGTGTGGTGTGTGTGTGTGTGGTGTGTGGGGTGTGTGTGTGTGTGGTGTGTGTGTGTGTGTGTGTGTGTGTGTGTGTGTGTGTGTGTGTGGTGTGTGTGTGTGTGTGGTGTGTGTGGTGTGTGTGTGTGGTGTGTGTGTGTGGTGTGTGCCCAGTACCAACATTGACCCCTTGACATTGCAGCAGGTCAAACAACATTTAACCTACGGGACTCAGATGTGTATAAGCTGCTATGTCTTTCCACAGGGCCTAGCAGAGGCTTTCACAGGCAAGGCCACAACACTTGAACAAATGCTCAATCCAGTCTGGTAGGCCCTGAGAGATTGCTTGTCTGAACTCACCAAATTTCCAATGGTCCTGGGAATAGTGTCCCAGACCATTAGACCCCTTTCTTGCCTCATTGCCCTCCGAAAGATGAAATAGCCCATTGCGTGGGCAACACTTCGGCCCTAGTTGCCAAGACTGCAGTACGAAGGGAGTCAAGATGTGCCTAATGTTAAACCAACTCAGCTCGGTTTGGTGTTCAACAAGGTGTCGAAGCAGCTGCCCATGCAGCCAGTATACATCAACAACATGTCCAATGAAAGCCTTAATAAATGACTTGCCAATGCTTTCAACTCAGTCAAAGGATGTGCTCTCCAAGCGTTTCTAGGACTTTCCTTCCTCTATCTTCATAGAATCGTGTTATAGTGTGGCTTTCTAAACTTTTGTTTGGGGCCATGAAATTGACTCGTGTGAGGGTGTGCAACAGGGGGACCCTCTTGCTCCCTTTCTTTCTGTCTAGCCATCAAGGATGTCCGAGCATTGTCCAGTGAGCTCAATATCTGGTTCTTGGTTGACGGGACGCTAGCTGGCACTACACAATCTCTCCTGGGAGACATAGGGAATTAGATATGGTAGGTAGCCTGGGCCTATCTTTAAACCCACCAAATGTGAGATAGTTTCCACCATCCACAGATGATCCGGACATTAGGGCTGTTTTACCAGGGGCAGAGCCATCGATCCGCTCAAAGCATTCTTGGTGCTCCTTGGGCCCAATGCTCGTGGTGCTGGTCCTGTGTTGTGTGTGTGGCGTGGAGGTGTGTGGAGTGGTGTTGGTGTGCTGTCGTTGCGTGTCTGGCGTGGTGCGTGTCGTCCTGGTTGTGCTGTGGTGGTGTGTGTGCGCTGTGATGTGGCTGAGTGTGGGTCGATGTGTGTGTAGCCGTGTGTGGTGTGTGTGTGTGTGTGTGTGTGTGTGGTGTGTGTGTGTGGTTGTGTGTGGTGTGTGTGTGTGTGTGTGTGTGTGTGTGTGTGTGTGTGTGTGGCATCATGGGGGTCAGGGCGAGTTCAGATTCCCTACGAGCTGGTTGTGTGTTATGATGTTTGTGGCTATGTGTATAAGATAAAATCTAACACAAAGTGGGAGTTGTCACAGTTGTTTTGCTGATGACACTGTGCTTTGGAGATTCTGAAGGCAGTTCAAGATTGGTGGATGAATCTTGGTAGGGATGTAAAAAAGGAAATTGAAAGTGAATATAGGAAAGAGTAAGGTGATGAGTAGAACAAAAGATTAGTGATGAAAGATTGCATATCAAATTGGAGGAGAGAGTATAGAAGAGGTGAATGTATTCAGATATTTAAGAGTGGACGTGTCACGATAGGTCTATGAAGGATGAGGTGAATCATAGAATTGATGAGGTAAAGGTAAGTGTGCACTAGGAGTCTGTGGAGATAAAGAACTGTGTCTATGGAAGCAAGGGGAATTGGTATAGTTATACCAACCTCTTATATGGGTGTGAAGCATGGGTGATGAATGTTGCAACAAGGAGAAGGCTGGAGGCAGTGGAGATGTCATGTCTGAGATCAATGTGGTAGTGAATATAATGCAGCGAATTTCGTAGGTGAAAATTAGGAGGTGCGGGATTACCAGGACTATTATCCAAAGGGCTGAGGAAGGGTTGTAAGGTGGTTTGGACATATAGAGAGGATGGAACAATGTAGAATGACTTCGAGAGTGTATAAATCTTAGTGGAAGGAAGGCGGGTAGGGGTCGGCCTAGGAAGGTTGGGAGTGGTAAGAGGTTTTGTGTGCGAGGGCTTGGACTTCCAGAAAGCATGTGTGAGCGTATTTGGAAGGAGTGAATGGAGACAAATGGTTTTTAATACTTGATGTGTTGTTGGAGAGGAAGCAAAGTAACATTTTTGAAGGGATTCAGGGAAACCGGCAGGCCGGACTTGAATCCTGGAGATGGGAAGTACAGTGCCGGCACTCTGAAGGAGGGATGTTAATGTTGCAATATTACAACTGTAGTGTAAACATGCATCTGGCAAGACAGTGATGGAGTGAATGATGATGAAAGTTTTTCTTTTTCGGGCCACCCTGCCTTGGTGGGAAACGGCCGATGTGTTAATAATAAAATCTGTATATATTTATATAATCGTGCCGAATAGGTAAAAATTGATCAATTAGCAAGAACTCATTTAAAATGAAGTCCTTTCTGAAGTTTTCTCTTATACGTTTAAATATATATTTTTTTTCATTTATGTTAATGTAAGAATTAGTAATTTTGTACCAAAATAACCTTAGAAAACTTACCTAACCTTATTATAACAAGTGCAATTTAATTTAGCCTAATCCAACTAAATACATTTTAGATAAGTTTACAATAATTTAATAATAAACACAATAAAATATATTTTTCGTTAGGTTCAGAATGATTTGTGAAATTATTGCATAATAAATTTCCGTTGCCCTATTCGGAAAGAATGCTTGCTATTTAACCAAATCGTAAGTTTACAAATATATATGTGTTTAGAATTGCAGAACACAGACGAATATATATGACCCTATATATATATCTATATATATATATATATATATATATATATATATATATATATATATATATATATACACACACAGTGGAATCCCGGATTTCGCACGCTCTGGATATCAGACTTTTCGGATTTAGAACACATTTTTGGGTGAAATTTTGCTTTGAGTTTCGTGCCTTGCCCTGGGGAACCATGCATATCAGACACGTCCGCCCGCCTGGACGTCGCCTCAACCTGCCTCTGTCACTGGTTGAGTGAGCATTCATCTGAAACATTTCACATTTTTTGTGCTTGTTTATTGATTGTGACTGCGAAATAAGCCACCATGGGCACAAAGAAAGTTCCTAGAGAGGGGAGAATGTGCCTTCTTCAGTGATTCTATGATAAAGGCTATAGCACCAGCCAGCGATAAAGTGTAGCATTAACAGCGTAGCAAGTAAGTTAAGCGAGTAAGCGATAGAAAAAGGACGACACAACACTAACTCCTCCAATGTTGTTGGAGGTATATAGGGCCACTGACAACATATGCAATAACCACTTTATTTCTTTACATTCTCTATTATGTTTTTTTACAATATTTCTTATTTATAAATTATGTACATTGTTTCAGTGTGACAAGTGGTGTTTCAGTGTGACAAGTGGTGTTTCAGTGTGACAAGTGGTGTTTCAGTGTGACAAGTGGTGGTGGCCGCTGCTGCCGCCACCATCACCACTATATGGCTTATGCTGTCAGTGGCCCTGATAAACCCAACACCACCACCACTAGTCACATATGTAATGACATATTTTATTCATTCTAGAGTATATATCATGTTTCTATGTTATTAGTATTGTTTATTATGTCATATTAGATGAATTGTGATAGATAAATAAGCTGTAGAGTTGATATTAGTGTCATATTTAAGTATTTTGTCCAGTCTCCAAACAATAAACTCTCCTCCCTCCCCTTCTTGCCGTTTTCCATACACCAACAAGAGTCTTCAATAAAAGTAAAAGTGATGTTAAATGTTCATTTAGCCATTTCATTAGTGCTTTATATTTATTTCTCATCGTTTTCTGTATGTAAAACTATAGTTATTCTTTAAAAAAATGTTTTTTTTGTTAATATTTTTGGGTGTCTGGAACGGATTAATTGTATTTACATTATTTCTTATGGGAAATATTACTTCGGTTTTCGTACTTTTCGGATTTAGAACGACATCTGGAATGGATTAAGTACGAAATCCGGGGTTCCACTATATATATATATATATATATCGTGCCGATTAGGTAAAACTTGCGATTTTGGCTTAAATAGCAACGCTCACCTTGCCATATAAGACAAGTGAAAATTTGTGTATGCAATAATTTCGCCAAAATCATTCTGAACATAACGAAAAAAATATATTTCATTGTGTTTGTTTATTATTAAATTAATGTTAACGTATCTAAAATATATTTAGTTGGGTTAGGCTAAATTAAATTGCGCTTGTTGTAATAAGGTTAGGTAGGTTTTCAAAGTTTCTCTTGGTACAAAATTATAAATTCTTACATTAACATAAATGAAAAAAATATATCTTTAAACGTATAAGAGAAAATTTTAGAAAGGACTTAATTTTAGATGAGTTCTTGCTAATTGACCAGTTTTACCTAATCGGCACGACATATATATATATATATATATATACATATTAATATATATATATAATATATATATATATATATATATATATATATATATATATATATATATATATATATATATATATATATATATATATATATATATATATATATCACACACACACACACACACACACACACACGTTTGTGTCCGAATTTGCCTATCTCCTAGTCTGTCCCTCTCCCTCCCTCCTCTCTTTCTCAGTGTGACTCGTGTAGGTGGTCGGGTGAGGGTGAGTAATGATAGTGGGAGGCAGTCACTATGTGAAGCGGGTGTGGCTGTGTAGGAGTCATTAAGCTGGGGGACACGAGGAAGAGGATGGCTTGGGATGGGCTTTAGGTGTGGCGCGGTAGGTGTTTCGTGGGTGGGTTTTAGGAGTAGTGTGGGTGTGAGGAGAACGTGAGAGAGATTGGGTGGGTGTGGAGTGGTAGCAGGGTGGGCACGGGGTGGGCGCAAAGTGTTTGTGAGGTGCGCGCCGGCGTGAGGTGAACGGGCGGCCTGTGGCGACATCTCATAAAAACGTCAAGACCAAAGCTAATTGAGAAGTCACTTACGTTTGTGGCTGACAGCTGGGAAGAGACGGAATGTGAGTGATTAGACAGACGAATAGGGGAAGGTTAAGGGCCGGGAGACAGCTAGAATGAGAGGAGAGAATGATGAGGCAGACAGGCGAGGATCAAGAGACAGGTGAGAACCAAGAGACAGCTATAATGGGAGAGAATGTGAGTGATGAGTGAGGCAGGCGAGGACCATGAGGCAACTAGGATATGAGAGGATATAGTGAGAAACGAGGAAGACAGAAGTGGGCTGGAATACGCTTGGGAATGAGTGAGTGAAACAGTGGGTAAGGAGCCAGGGAAAGTAACAGTTAAGCCGGCAAGGACCTGGTGGCAGGATCAAACTCATTCATCAAAGTTCTGTCCCTCTCCCTAAGGAAGAATAGTTATACTACTTCAATTATTTCGAATTCTCATGTTGTGAAGATATTTCACCTCTTGTTTAATTCACACTTATAATAATAAAAAATAGCCATTGAATAACTCGCTGCTGCCACCCCTGGGAAGCGTCACAAGGCAGAAAATATTGTATAGTATCCAGAGTGAAGGTGTTTATCAGTGTTCCTAATGTTAAAGCTACTATTGAATATTAAGTGTTCTGCAGCCAAGTCTCTCATCCTTCTTTTAATCGCTGCTTTCACTAGAAATAAGTCACTTAGTCTGACTTTTTTTTTTTTTTTTTTTTGGGGGGTTATCCTAGGTAATGTACACATATATTACTATGCAAAACAACCACATGGGGAGTTGTATGATGGCTCTAGGTTTTTCGTGTTGCAATCAACACATCAGGAGCTTGCAATGTTGCAAAAATGAGTAGGAAGTCCAAGGAGATTAGTTATGGGGAACGTTATGGCTTGAATGAGCTAGAACGTTCACCTAAACTATCGGCAGACTTCATACTCATTTCTTCAGCATTGCAAGCTCCTGATGATGTGTTGATTGCAACACGAAAGACCTAGACCTACCATTTACCCCCCCCCCCCCGTGGTTGTTTTGCATCTGGTATTGCTTGTTTGCTATTATTTTTTGTATATGTTACTAATTTGTATAAACTAATTGTTTATGTTCCCCGGTATGTTAAGTACACTCAACATGGACGTGTACACTCAGTTTTGTAGCGCACACCATCAGTTTTGACAAGTACACTCACTTTCCTAAATATATGATAGCGGTGTCACTATCATAGATTTCGCAATTACTTTGAAATTATCAAGATCCTTATTGTAAGGAAAACACTAATATTATTATGGGAGAATATATTTAAGAATGAATTTCCTCTTGTATGCGCCATATTTCTGGACTCTCGTAGATATAACTCCTACCACAAAACACCCTTGAAGTCACTAATAATGGTGCAGTTTATAATTTTCCCCGGCATTAGCATAGCACTGTCACCCATTGGTGAAGTATGGCGTAGACAAGTAAAAGCAGACCATTTACTGTGTGTCTTTTAAGACCATTGTCACCCATGTTTAGGAAGGCTTCAATATATCTCGTATGCATAATACTCCGCCTCCTCCTCCACCAGCTGCCACTACCAAAAAAAAACAAAAAACGAGCATTATCTTTATGGAAGACTTTCATATACCCATTAAAGTGCCGTATAAATATTGCCTTCTCTTCGTATCGTAAATACTCCTGATTTATCGACGAAGAAATATTCACAGAGCAGGTTTATGAAAGCCTTTTAAAATGGAATATTCTCTGATCATTATCGTAGGAGCTTTGTCAAGCTTTCTCAAGCATTATTTTGAGTTGAACATTTCTCTTTCCTCTTGCTTTATCCTCATTTTACTACGTCAATTTCCCTAACTTTTTCTGTTCCCCTAAGCTTTTCCATGAAAGTGAAAGGTTACAGGAATAAAAATTCCATAATGATTATAAAAGCAAGCTGCCTACCTCCTCCACACACCAGCACCCAGTCATCAGTGTTGGGACCTTCCCAAGCTCTTTCCACATATTTAGTACACTTTCGTGAGCTCTTCCCCCACACCAGAATCACCCAGTCATCAGAAAGCAGTCCCTCCCATGCTCCTCCCACACACCAGTCATCAAACATCAGAGGACAGACCCTCCAGGGACCCTCCCATACTAACTCTTAAAACTTGCTGTATCAGATCATAAAGAACATGTTAAGGTCTGCCACATCACTGGTAACGACAGCTACTTGGGGGAAGCGAAGCCAAAATTACTTGTGCTGACAGGTGCTCAGAATAGTGAGAGTTAGATGTCAGGTTTGTCGCAGTGATGGTCATAGTTATGTGGTTGTGTTGCCAGTGGTAGTGGTGGCGGTATTTATAGTGGTAGTTTTAGTTGTAAGGGTGGAAGTAGATGATAGTAGTGTGGTAGTTTTATAAGTGTGGTTGGTTGTGGGAACGACGGTGGTGGTGATAATTTAGGTGATAGGTGTTTGGATGATAGTATCTATGGTGTCAGAAAACTCACATTTCCATAAATCAGGGTATCAAATAATTTATTTTGTTATTGTCATGACGTCGTAAGGAAAATTTGAAGGACAAACCATTATTATATAATACACCGAAATAAATTAATAAAAAACAAGAAACTTTCTTTACAAAAGGAAAACTCGCAAGTGTAAAAGCGAAGGAACCCAGCACAGTTGTACGAAGGGAACCCAGCACAGTTGTACGAAGGGAACCCAGCACAGTTGTACGAAGGGAACCCAGCACAGTTGTACGAAGGGAACCCAGCACAGTTGTACGAAGGGAACCCAGCACAGTTGTCGAAGGACCCAGCAGTGTAGAAGGGAACCCAGCACAGTTGTACGAAGGAACCCAGCACAGTTGTACGAAGGGAACCCAGCACAGTTGTACGAAGGGAACCCAGCACAGTTGTACGAAGGGAACCCAGCACAGTTGCACGAAGGGAACCCAGCACAGTTGTACGAAGGGAACCCAGCACAGTTGCACGAAGGGAACCCAGCACAGTTGTACGAAGGGAACCCAGCACAGTTGTACGAAGGGAACCCAGCACAGTTGTCCGAAGGGAACCCACATGGATAAATGTACCTAAGAAATGGTGAGAACTATTTATGTTGGTCTGTTATTAGCTTTGCCACAGGTTATGCAATTAACACGCATATTATATGTCGTGCCGAATAGGTAAAACTTACAATTTTGGCTTAAAAAGCAACGCTCTTCTTGTCCAATAAGGCAAGCGAAAATTTGTGTATGCAGTAATTTCGCAAAAATCATTCTGAACCTAACGAAAAAAAATATATTTATTAAATTATTGTAAACTTTTCTAAAATATATTTAGTTGGATTAGGTTAAATTAAATTGCGCTTGTTATAGTAAGGGTAGGTAAGTTTTCTAAGATTCTTTTGGTACAAAATTATTAATTTTTACATTAACATAAATGAAAAAATATATCTTTAAACGTATAAGAGAAAATTTTAGAAAGGACTTAATTTCAAATGAGTTCTTGATAATTTACCAATTTTACCTATTCGGCACGACATACTATATATATATATATATATATATATATATATATATATATATATATATAACACACACTCAATTCGCAAACGGGCGATATTGACAAATATTATTTCTCAGTCCACGGCAGGATTCGAACCTACACACACTACGTATTTTGATACAATGTGCGTAGGTTCAAAATCTTGATGTGGACTAAGAGATAATGTTTGTATATATATTCAGCCAGTTAGGATTCGAACCCAGACCACCAGCTCTCCATGAGTGTAACTTAAACTGACACCTTCAACCACTCAGCCACTGATGCCTCATAACTTTAGATGACCAGTAGGAATGCTAGCGATGATTTTCCTGAAGCCGAGCGCACAACTGAGCCTACATGTATGTTTTTTAACTGTTTAATTCTTGTCCTGTATGTACTGGCCGCAAAATTGATAATGAATTCAATGTTCTCCACAGAAACAAGCGGAAGTAAACACAAAGAAATATCACAACCAATCAGGATTCAAACCCAGGCCACCAGCTCGTCACAAATGCAACTACCTGACGAGATACCTTAAGCCACTGCAGACTACCCAAAGTTATGAGGAATCTATGGTTGAGTGTTTAAGGCGTCTGGTCGTCAGCTAGCTACACTCGTAAAGAACTGGTGGCTTGGGTTCGAATCCTGAATGTGTACTTTTGCTTGTGACTCATGAGTCACGAGGGGTTGCAACAATCACAAACAAGCGATCAACAATGCACGGCAACCACTGGGGGGAGAGAAAATGTTGCTCAAGGCCTTTTATGTTGCAACTGCAACCCTTCTTCAGGAGCAATGCAATGAGAAGACTGGAATGCACGAGTGCCCAAGCGTGTCCATTGTTCGTGTGTAAATACTTTAGTTTATATATCTGCCACGATAGACTTATAATCACTTTGTCAATGACATATCCTAGGAGCTGCAAAAACTGTTTTGATAAGCAAGCAGTAACATAGATTTTCCGCAATTTTCTCACCTAAATACTCGATCTATAAATGCAGAGAGCTCACAGATACACTGCGAGAAACACGCTCCTTTTTATTGTATTTTCACTACTGGAATAAGTGTATATAGGAGCTTTCATTGGTATCCTTCTACATCCACTAAATGTTCTTATTGTATATCCCTTTTTCACACCTGCCTACTCTACACAGAGTATACTGCTCCCTGACCTTCGTAGGGATAGGAGGTATTCTTGTCAATAACCAGCACGTGAAGCAATGAACATCTATGTCTTCACTAACAGGGAGAGCGATGTGGACGCCGGCAGCTTTGTAAAGCACCAGCTAAGGGAACGTCGAGGGAACAGGAAACTGTCATATTTCAGGAAGGAAACTAAGACAAGTAAAGATTCCAGCTAAAAGATACCAACTGACACACACACAAAATTGAAAAGCTGTTACTGCCATGCAAGTCATTAACTTTCTCCCAAGAGAAGTTTTATCCAGGCATCAAGAGACGAACCACAAGTCAACAGCTGGATAGGAACCAGCCTGGAAATATAAGCAAGTTAGTTTACCCGACAGAAGTAAACTTTCCTCCACCATCTACGAAACAAAATAATCGATTCACAGAAGTGTTCACTCCATTGATACGAATTCAGAGTGCTGGTAAAAATGGATAATATGAAGACATTTAGAACTGGGCAAGATTTTATTAACACGTTTCACTAAAGCACTTCTAGGTCGACACTTTGTTCCAGTAAGTGTTTAGGTCTGCTCAAGTGTTTTCGTATTACACAAAGATACTTCAACAAAAGACATGCTTCTAGCCAGACCCAAAAGTTGAGTAATCCGTAAATATTCTTCGTTTTCGTACTCACAGCATTAGCTTTACTTATACCTTGATCTAAATCCATAGACAACATTAACTCGAACAAGTTGACAAATGCGAAACTAATCAGTTAAATGAAGGAGATGAAGACTAGGGGGGAGAGAGCGTTCCTTGTCGGTGACGTCCCCAGAGGCACTATTAGCAAGATGTTTGTGAGGAACTGGTGGGAATGTTCCGGGAATTGTCAACTGTTCCTGACATTCCTGGAACACCAGAACCAAAGGTGCATTACTGAATTATCATCTCAACTTGTAAGCTCTTCCAGAGGATCACCTGGAATGATATTATCTAGAATTAAACCTGGAAATGTGAACGAGGTGGAGGAGCTGAGCAAAGAGGAACTGGAATAAGAGAAACAGAAACTGAAGCAAGAGGAAACATTTAAATAAGAGAAACTAAGATGAATTGGAGCGGATCAAAAATGGTAACAAGGAAAATATGCAATATATATATTTAACAGTTAAACAGGAGAAAGAAAAAAAACAGGAGAAACTGGAGTGACACTGGGGAGAGTGAGCGAAGTTATTTCTAAAGGATATATTCTCTTTTTCTATTTCTCTGGTAAGTTACTTTGCTAGGAACTGTGTAGATTATGTATATGATCTCTTGTAGAGAGAGAGAGAGAGAGAGAGAGAGAGAGAGAGAGAGAGAGAGAGAGAAGAGAGGGAGAGGGGGGCACGAGGAAGGGGGCAAACACGCTTGTGTCGCACTAAACAATAATGGGATTCACCATTTTCGCTTTAATTCTCTGGGATATACTTAACTGTACCTCACAGAGGCAACTTTGTAATTCGTAAATATTGGGATATCTTAAAATATTTACTTATAACTACATTATTAATAGATGAATAAGACATGTGCAAGGCCTGATTATCTTAATTATGTAGAAGTCTGTCCATCAAGTGACTTTTTCCAATTTAATGCAGAGATTATGATCCGGAGAGTGGAAGATAAGGTATCAATCCCTCAGCCTTTATAGGTGTTTATTTTCGTAGCCTCAATCAATCTGAAGTAGAGGCAAATTAATAAACTATAAGTCTCTCCTGTGAGGGCGTCCATCGACGAGTGTCTCCGTAATTAGGACACGAAGTACTATTCAGATGAATTCGATCATTCCAGTCATGTCATGACAGGACTGAAGTATCTGAGTGGTGGTCAAAACAATGTTGTCTCGAGAGACTTGAACATGTAATTCAAAGGACAAGTGAATCAAGATGGATTTAAATACCAACCACGCATACATAAGATCTTTGGACTATGTGAACTGTATCATGTTAAGAAACAGCAGCATTTACCGCCACTCTGGCAGATAACAGTTTCTGATATCACTGTAGCTACCTACCTACATACCCTCCAAAGAAACTAATTATGCACAATCCTCAACTTCAACTGCTTTCTAAACTCAGACCTCTGGAACACGTCCACGGCCTTTGGACAAAGAATATCACACAGACTATCTACGCTGATAACTTAACTCTGACAGCGGGAGTGTGGGAAGCGCTGTTATCGTAAACCAACCAGATGGTATTGTAATACAGAGGTGTATTAGAATTAATACCAGGTCTTCCACCCTACGAACTGAGATGTTTGCCGTTGCTCTCAAGATTGTGGAGGCTACGACCCCACTCAGCTTAATTGTAAATGGATATTTTTCCTCATTACTTGCTGTAAATACCTGAAGTCCTGAAAGTAGCATGCTTGTGTATAAAGCTAGGTATACATATACACAGTTTATTAAGGGATCACAGTAAAGCTTTTGTGGGTCTCCCTCACAGAGGCCTCCAGGAACATGACAGTGTTGATGAAATTAGTTAAAAAAGCATTAACGATAACGTTGAATATAATTTTGTTTTTTTGTTTTTTCAAACAGAAGTTTACGAACAATGACAGAAGTAACTAGCAATGAAGATTGAAGAACTAGAATATTCATTATCCATTATAATGAAATGTGTAAAGTTAAACATAAGTATAGAGACAGTAACAAGGTCAATACATTGCAAGACATTGTTATTGCTAGACTAAGGTTTATTTATATATGTGCCGAATAGATAAAATTCATCAATTAGCAAAAACTCATTTAAAATTTAAATCCTTTCTAAATTTTTCTCATATACGTTTAAAGATATATATTTTTTTTCGTTTATGTTAATGTAAAAATTAATAATTTTGTACCAAAAGAACCTTAGAAAACTTGCCTAACCTTATTATAAGAAGCGTAATTCAATTTAGCCTAATCCAACTAAATATATTTTAGATAAGTTTACAATAAATTAATAATAAAGAAACACAATGAAATATATTTTTCCGTTAGCTTCAGAATGATTTTTGCGAAATTATTGCATACACAAATTTTCGCTTGTCTTATTCAGCAAGACGAGCACGACATACATATATATATATATATATATATATATATATATATATATATATATATATATATATATATATATATATATATATATATATATATATATATATATATTATATATATATATATATATATGGAAGCTAGAAATATATTTTTTTCTCGTAGACCCACTTCTCCAGTATTTTCTAAAACTTTATAACAGCGGTTGTTGACATGATATTTAATATCATCTCGTCAAATTAATACATGGAGATCACACCAATACGTAGCAATTACGTTCATATTTTTCCACCTCCTGCCGCTGATATTTTCGGTGTCTACTCAAGTGTCTTGGTTCTTCTTGCCTTCTTCGGTGCATTGATGACACTGGCCGAGCACTTTGTGACAAGTCTTATTAAAAGGCACTAAATGTGTGTGTGTCTGCTGATACAAAAAAGCTGGTCCTTTGCCACACCTGTGTGTTACCTCTTCCAACTTTCACTGACTCCGTCTTGTAGACAGTGCCCTTACATAACATTCTTAATGTTAACATTCCCGTTGATCGTATCCCTTCCGTTGTTCCTATTCTCCAAGGCCTTCGTGTGCTATCAGTCCTCCATGCTTCTCTACTGTTTTAGTCCTTGAGGGTTGAGGTAAGAGGTGAAAGACGAGAGGTGAGGTAAAGTAACGATAGACCATCAGAGGCAAGGTGAGAAGGAGAGAGTAGAGGTGAGCTCAGTGAGAAGAGATGAGCTCAGTGAGAAGAGATGAGCTCAGTGAGAAGAGATGAGCACGTCCTATTGTTCTTCCTCTCTTGATACTTCCTTTTCTCCTTCCTCTCGTATCTTCCTCCTTATCTTCCTATTCATCACTTCTTTTTCCTCTTCCACATTTGTTTCTTAACTTCTTGACCCTCTCCCTCATTTAGTTCCACCCCCTTCATGTCCTATCTGTTCCTTATCTTCCCTTTCCTTATCTTCCCTTTCCCTACCTTCCCTTTCCCTACCTTCCCTTTCCCTATCTTCCCTTTCTTTCCGCCCCTTTCTCTCCCTCACTTTCCTCAGGATTTATAATTAAAATCATCACAGTGATGATACTGATGATGTTGGCAATGAAAGTGATTCACTTTTTGATTCATTTAAATTTATTAAATCTCTCTCGCAAAAACTTAATTAGTTATTTAAAGTACAACATTGTCTAATATATTACGACCAAAACACGCCAAAATTGTAACGTTTAGGACTATGTAAACATGCAGGTACCATTGAGAGTAGCGAGCCGAGAAGGCTACGTCTCCATTGCCCCCATATTTTCAAAATGTATCATAGTGGTAACGTTACGATTCACGTTGGTAACGTTACGATACATGTTGGTAACGTTACGATACACGTTGGTAACGTTACGATACACGTTGGTAACGTTACGATACACGTTACCAACAAGGAGAACAAGACACAGGTGCAACAGCTGGGTATCTTTATGGTAGATAAAGACATCCAGCTGTTTGCACATGTGTTCTATTCTTCGGAAAAATGACACCATGATTAATATTTATCTTAATTATTTTAATATGTGCATCGTCACTACACAATGTGCGGATTCCTTTTATCCATCACTTTTATGTTTATAGACGTCTGGACAGTTTTAAGTACCCAGATATGACTTCCTACAGGACTGGAATGATCGAATTCATCTGAATAGTACTTCGTGTCCTAATTACGGAGACACTCGCCGATGGACGCCCTCACAGGAGAGACTTATAGTGTATTAAGATCCGTAGGGTTGGGAACACATGCCAGACAGACAGCTACCCACAACACTAATATACAGGAATACTTTCAGGAGTAAACTATACGGGATGACTAGCAGCCTCAGCTGTATCCAACAGAAGGTAGATAACTCGTATTTGAGAACGTAACACTACATGAGAATGGGATGCTGTGAACTTTGCTTCCTGGTTATCTTAGACTTTTATTATATTCAGAGAACCACTAACCCAGCAAGGTATACGCATCACGTGAAGAATTGGAGGTAATCGGGTTTAACCCAAGAAAAAAAATTAGAAGGGTAGCTCCGATTCCGTGGACCAAGAGCTTTTCAGCAGCATCAAGGAAACAGTAAAAAAGGATCAAAACATTAGAAAGTTTAGCAAGAGAGTGAGGTTAAGAGAAGTAAAATTCTGCAAAGTTTGAAACACAAGTCACCCAAAATAATAATTGTAAGAATTATTGTAATAATTGTACAATTACCGATAGAATATTAATTAAATGAACATAGATGCATCTAATATGACATATTGTGACAACGATTTGCTCTCCAGGAGCTTTTTCAGGCCAGACAAAGCTCCTGGAAAGCGAAAAGTTGCCACAGTAAAATGTCACATTAGTTACATCTATGTCCATTTAGATAGCATGTTTAAATATGTATAACAAAGGAGCTTCATCAGAACAGCAACGACACCCGTTGTCAATACCGAGTCAGCGACAAGTACAGCTCACACAACCTAAAATAAGCGACAAGAACAGCAAATCCAATCATGTGTCGTAGGTGGAGAAATTTACGTTAACTAAATATGCTCTTGTGCTACCGTCCACAAGGTGGATATGAGGTGCACAATAAACTAGGCAACTTCGGTGGCCAAATCTAATCTTAACGAGCTGTGGGTTTAAACCTATGTAAAAACCAGACCGAAAAGTGCTCTATTCACTGTACCATGCCGGTCTAATACGATTCACCGGCTTCGGTGTGTATTTCTATACATTCTAGTCTGTGCTGTGTCAGTGGTTAAGGAATCCTTTTGATCAGACAAATTTTGGTCAAAAAACTGTGTCAGTCCCTTAATTGGAATGTGGGACATGGACCCGTTCATGAACCAACATACTTTCCTTTGTCGTCTTCCAGGAATAGTCACAGAACGGATATCCAATGAGAGTTTCACCTTTACAGTAGAGTAAATACCATGAATGCAATACACAAATCAGAGACTGAAAAGCATCTCAAAAAAACAAAACAATTCTGGTGAAATGTTTTTGAACTGCTTTCATTGTCTCTGATTTGTGTTTTGTATTATGACATTCACTATACTGTAAAGGTGAGAGACTCGTTGGTTATCTGCTCTGTGACACTTCCTCTCATCCTCGAGACAGTATTGCCCAAGTTAAGGCACTGAAGTACGACCCTATCGTTCTTTTAATAGTATCAATGTACAAAACCTTCGAGGGCAGGGGACATAAGGATGTAGCTTAATTGTTAGTCCAAGGAATTGCGTTTCTGAAACACGCGAATTTCGGTGGACATACCAGTCATTCTGGGAAGAGTCGTTTCCCTGAATAAATCTGCCTGGATTTCCTACTCTATTTCTGCAACATTGCAGCTTCTGATGTGTTGATTGCAACAAGAAAGTACTAGAGCAATCATTCAACTCCCCCCTGTGGTTATTTTGCATACGAGTAATGTTCTGACGGCATCTCTTGGTTTGTTCGGCAGTTACCTAGTGAGCATGTCACCAGTCACCTAGTTAGCATGTCACCAGTCACCTGGTGAGCATGTCACCAGTCACCTAGTTAGCATGTCACCAGTCACCTAGTGAGCATGTCACCTAGTGAGCATGTCACCAGTCACCTAGTGAGCATGTCACCAGTCACCTAGTGAGCATGTCACCAGTCACCTAGTGAGCATGTCACCAGTCACCTAGTTAGCATGTCACCAGTCACCTAGTTAGCATGTCACCAGTCACCTGGTGAGCATGTCACCAGTTTCCTATTGAGCATGTTGCAGTTCATTGTCATCTGTGATGTCCACGACTTCTGGCGAGGCAGCTATCAAGCGAACAATGGATGACGTGTTTCCTTCTTTGGGCCCCTACTGACGTGGGTAACAAAAAAAAATTACCATGAGACATGGAAAAAAAAGACAAATGCAGAATGTGATCCTTTATTTACAACGTTTCGCGCACACATTGAGCTTCATTGTCAGTCAAGAATGACATCTGTTTCTCTTGTTCCATTGTGTTGGTGCTGTGTACCGTTTACCTCAATACAATGAGACATGATGGAGGGGCTTGAGAATGGTGGTGGATGAGATATTCTAGGAAGGAGGGAGGGGCCTAAGAGTAGTGGTGAGACATGAAGGAAGAAGGGGAGGAGGTCTGAGAGTGGTCGGTGAGACATAGTTGGAGGATGTTGGGGGTATGAGAGTGGTGGGTGAGACATAGTTGGAGGATGTTGGGGGTATGAGAGTGGTGGGTGAGACATAGTTGGAGGATGTTGGGGGTATGAGAGTGGTGGGTGAGACATAGGAGGATGAGGGGGTATGTGAGTGTGGTGGATGAGATACAGTATTAGGATGAGGGGAGTATGAGAGGGGTGGTTGAGACATAGAAGTAGAGGGGGTCGTCTGAGTGTGGAGGATGAGACATAGTAGAAGGGAGGGAGAGGCGTTTGAGAATGTTGCATGAGAAATGGTAGACGTGAAAGTGTTGCCTGAAAAAGGTAGGCGACACACAACAGAAGATAAATAAGATACAATCACGTGTGGGAGTGTATAGATGGTTCGTTTATCATATATCTGTACTCTCCTGTCCAGTCCTCTCCTCCTCGACCAGTCCTCCTCGACCAGTGCTCCTCGACCAGTGCTCCTTGACCACCATCCTCACTACCACACACAGTCCATGTGATAAATACTGCATCATGAAAATCAGCTTACTTCAGCTGTTTATATCTTAATAAATCTATTTTTTTTGTCCCACTCTGCCACCAGCACCAGCTGCCAGCACTGCCACCAGCACCAGCTGCCAGCACTGCCACCAGCAGCAGCTGTCAGCACTGCCAAGCCTCTTCACCACTGTCACCTCCACCGCCTTCACCCATATGACTACCATTTACCATATCGCTGTGAGCTTTATGTAACAGTGCTAAAATATACTACTGAGGTTACCTATAGGGTATAACTCAATAGTTTTGAAACTAACTGGGGTCTCAGAGTGATGCAGAAACAGCATGTTAGTAAGAGCATAATAGAAAAAGAAGAGTGCAGTTGTTGTCTTATACGGTTCACTGCTGATTTATAATATTTTTTTTCATTCTAGTTGCCTCTGCATTCATTGCTCCACCCCCCACACGCACAATAAAACACACGTGAGACGTTAACAGACGCCTCAGGACTTACACGCTAAGTTAAATCTACCAGCGAGAACTACTGGATCAGCTGATGGTGTTTAATGAGATAATGTACGGGTGTCGTACAGGAGAAAAACTGCCTGAGCGAAGATCCTGGGACTAAGAACAAAGAGGGTTACATGTGACTTACGTTTGTCTAAACATCATGTTTCTTGAATGAGTAACTAAGAGAAAACAGAGCTTCTCTTGGATTGTCTTCCAGGGCTTCTCTTGGATTGTCTTCCAGGGCTTCTCTTGGATTGTCTTCCAGGGCTTCTCTTGGATTGTCTTCCAGGGCTTCTCTTGGATTGTCTTCCAGGGCTTCTCTTGGACTGTCTTCCAGGGCTTCTCTTGGACTGTCTACCAGGGCTTCTCTTGGACTGTCTACCAGGGCTTCTCTTGGACTGTCTACCAGGGCTTCTCTTGGACTGTCTACCAGGGCTTCTCTTGGACTGTCTACCAGGGCTTCTCTTGGACTGATTACCGGGGCTTCTCTCGGGGTGTCTACCAGGGGGATTTGCAAACATGGATCCAACAGAAAAACAAAGTAAATTTTTCAGTCATAACTACCTAAAGAAATCCCGTTTTCTCCTAAATGAAAACATACGTCATTCTAAGACCTGCACAAACTTTCACCTTAAAATGTGGTAAAATTAAACAAATGAGACAGTAATATGATGCCAAATGCCTTGAATTGCATGTGAAGAGAAAGAGGTATATAAAGGAATATGAACATACAGCTGAAAATACAGACTTCAACCACACAAACAGCAAAGAACAAAAAGGCACAATACCGTGACTGGAACAATACAAAATTAACCCATAAGCTTCTCTCTTTCCTACGTGCAGGTTATTTATGTATACAAACAGGAGAAAAGAATGACAAGAAATATATTACCACCCAGTATGGACTGTAAACAACTAGTGGTGGGTTCCTCAGAGCAGCGGATCCACCAGCACAGTAACTAGCATTGCAAAATCATTCGAAGCCTCAACCCCGGCAACAATCAATGCCGTGTTTGCAGCTTTGACAGAGATCAACATAAAAGTCTACTGTGACAAGAGAATATGAATTCCTGGGTACAAACTTTCTGGATGAGAACGGAAACTCAGATAACAGGGAAAGATTGGTCTATATGTTAAAGAGTCGCTCATATGCAGTTACTGAACACCACGAATGTGATCAAAGTTTTTTTGTGCTTGAAATTGAAAATTATTATTATTATTTCTATTAAATACAGCTCGATCACAGTATGTCTCAAAATAGAGAGATTAAAAAAGTATGAAATAATCTATAAACGCAAATATCTATATGTCTTACATTCTATCTCCCTCCCTTTCTCTCTCTCTCTCTCTCTCTCTCTCTCTCTCTCTCTCTCTCTCTCTCTCTCTCTCTCTCTCTTTACACAAAAGGGTTATACAAAATTTAGTTAGTTGCGCTTGTATATAATCCACTATTATTATTATAATCAAAAGAAGCGCTAAACCACAAGAGATTTAATCCACTAGATGCAACTTTCCAGCAGTTCAAAGACCAATTACTGAAAATCAGGAACTGTCTCGAAATCCTACCAAACCCAGCCCCAGATATTCTATTTCTTGGTGACTTCGATTTAATACAACTTAAACAGAAAAAACTATGACAGACTGTAATAAGAAAGAGAATCCCAGGAACCAGTACCTTCATATAGTTTTGTTGATTCGGTTGCATTCACTGCAGTGATTGGATGATCCCTTTCATAAGTGGATCACTTATATATTAACGACTCTTAGCTACCACATCGTGGACCTTAACTAATGTGAATGTTTTAGATAACAAATAAGTTGATAAATGAGACTTTTTTGCACCATTTGGGATCTTTATTCTGGAAACGTTTCGCCCGCCAGCGGCTTCTTCAGTCCAATGAAGAGAAAGGTGAAAGATGAGGAGGGGTTTGAGGTAACGAGTCCCTCAGTCGACGTGTTCAGTCCGTCAGTCTTGATTGATCGACTCCAGGTTGAGGGACTGATTACCTCAAACTCCTCATCTTCCATCCTTCTTTTCAATGGACTAAAGAAGCCACTGGCTGCGGGTTATGCGTGTTGCACAAGTCTCTCATTTATCACCTTCACTAATGCATTGGCTACCTCTGCCTCTTACACTGTTTACATTTCTACTCATCTTTGCTATTTTTTCACTCATAATTTCTTCATAGTCTTTTTGGTCTTCTTCAGGGTGTCTTCAAGCTGGTTACCTTCTTCATCAGCGATTGCGTCTCCTTTATGGTTTCCTCAGTTCCTTGTGCGTTTTCTTAACCTTCTCGTCTCTTTCATCTTCCATTCTCTCCAAGATTTCCTCGTGTTCCTTTCAGTTTCAGTTTGGTAAATATATTATGCATCATTTACATATCTTGTGGGCAGATAACAGAGGCGTCTAATGGGTCCAGGAACTGGACCTCACTTAGTCTCATGTTTCAATTACTTTCCCCTTCCTCCCTCACCAGCCCCGCGACTCAGTGCAACCCAAAACATTTCCTCATCATCCCACACAATCTTTCTTCTCTCCTCGAGCCTCGAATTTTTGTGCAAGTTTACCCTTTTTTATAGCACTGTATGCAGTCTTTTGAAGTAGGGGGAACTAGAAGTCTTTGATCAACCCATCTGGCCAGCTAGGCACGACGCTGACGGCCACTGCTGTGAAGCTACGTGGCTTACACAGCTCATTCCACCTCTGAATGTCGGTGGAATTTTTCCCCCTTCTTGTGTTGGCACACTACTATTTGTAGATTGCTTCTAGGTTTTGCCAAATAATTTTCTGTTTCTCGCTGTAATACTGGTGTGTGTGTGTGTGTGTGTGTGTGTGTGTGTGTGTGTGTGTGTGTGTGTGTGTGTGTGTGTGTGTGTGTGTGTGTGTGTGTGTGTGTGTGTGTGTGTGTGTGTGTGTGTGTGTGCGTGCGTGCGTGCGTGTGTGTGCGCGCGCGCGCGCGCTCGCCTATTTCCACTCACCTATTTGTGGTTGCAGGGGTCGATTCACAGCTCCTGGCCTCGCATCTTGGTTAGTCGCTACTAGATCCACTCTCTCCCTGCTCCAAGTGCTTTATTGTACCTCATCTTAAAATTATATATGGATCCTGCCTCCACTACTTCACTCTCCGGATTGTTCCACTTCCTGACAACTTTAAGGCTGAAGAAATACTTCCTAACATCTCTTTGTGTGTGTGTGTGTGTGTGTGTGTGTGTACTCACCTATTTGTACTCACCTATTTGTGGTTGCAGGGGTCGAGTCATAGCTCCTGGCCCCCGCCTCTTCACTGATTGCTACTAGGTCCTCTCTCTCCCTGCACCATGAGCTTTATCAAACCTCGTCTTAAAACTATGTATGGTTCCTGCCTCCACTATGTCGCTTTCTAAGCTATTCCACTTCCTGACAACTCTATGACTGAAGAAATACTTCCTAACATCCCTTTGACTCATAGGAGTCTTCAACTTCCAATTGTGACCCCTTGTTTCTGTGTCCCCTCTCTGGAATATCTTGTCTCTGTCCACCTTATCTATTCCTCGCAGTATTTTATATGTCGTTATCATGTCTCCTCTAACCCTCCTGTCCTCTAGTGTCGTCAGGCCGATTTCCCTTAACCTTTCTTCGTAGGACAATCCCCTTAGCTCTGGGACTAGTCTTGTTGCAAACCTCTGCAATTTCTCTAATTTCTTGACGTGCTTGACCAGGTGTGGGTTCCAAACTGGTGCTGCATACTCCAGTATGGGCCTGACGTATATGGTGTACAGAGTCTTGAATGATTCCTTAGTGAGGTATTGGAACGCTATTCTTAGGTTTGCCAGCCGCCCGTATGCTGCAGCAGTTATCTGATTGATGTGTGCCTCAGGAGATGTGCTCGGTATTATACTCACCCCAAGATCTTTTTCCTTGAGTGAGGTTTGCAGTCTTTGGCCACCTAGACTATACTCTGTCTGCGGTCTTCTTTGCCCTTCCCCGATCTTCATGACTTTACATTTGGCAGGGTTAAATTCAAGGAGCCAGTTACTGGACCAGGCTTGTAGCCTGTCCAGGTCTTTTTGTAGTCCTGCCTGATCCTCGACTGATTTAATTCTTCTCATTAACTTCACATCATCTGCAAACAGGGACACTTCTGAGTCTATCCCTTCCGTTATGTCATTCACATATACCAAAAACAGTACAGGTCCTAGGACTGACCCTTGTGGAACCCCACTCGTCACAGGTATGCCTAATCGAATTCTCCGAGTATCGTCTACGTTGTTATCATATTTGCCCTGAGCTTTGCATCTTTTGTAACTAGATATATTTGAAAACAAATGGATGCAGTATGTGGACTGAACTAGCCTGAAGTGATTAGCGCTGCTAGTAGATCAGATTTCACTTTTGCCGGGTTAGATTGTTAGGTTTCAGGCCTATTCTCCACACTAAGGTTATTAAAACAATACACTTAAAAACTAACAAGCAGTTTACGTTAAACAATAAAACAGCAATATAAATTTGCCTCACTGTGTATACAGAGATGCATTTATATCAGTGTACACATTCCGTGTGTCGTGTTAGTCCAGTCGACTTTATTATCACCTGAGCCTGAGACAGTGGGGGGGATCTGAAGCTTTTCTTGTTACAGTGTAAAATATTCTTATCTATTTTTCCTCGTTTTTCCCTTCCCTCTTTATGATGAAGTAATCTTACTCAGTATGATGTTGAAAGATAATGAGGATGAGTTACTAGTATATCGTATATCGTTGGTAACGAAGAGATTAGAAGACACACTAATTAATTCATACCACACTATTCGCACAATCACCAGTTACACCCACAATAACCACAATCATTTCTCACTCATAAGATTTATTACAGAAAACCGGCACTGATTTAGAGATGGGATTTCTTGCTTTATGTATCTACTGGAAGAACGGTGAAGATTAAGCAAGAAAAGCATGAGAGGGTTGAATGCATATTCTTGAACTACAGTGAAGCATTGGACATGGTAACCTACTAGAAATTTGATTAGAAAATCAAAAGAACTGACTAAAGGAAAGGGAGAGGTCCTCCAATTGTTCTATGAGGGGATGTTCTAGGATGGGAAAGGGTTGCAAGTGGGCTTCCCCAAGAACTGGTGCTAGGGACATTAAAGAATAATTCTTCAATGGTATGGTGGTAAAGTGGAATGAGCTATGTGGGTGGATTGTAGAGACAAACTTCATACACATTGAAATGTCAGTCAGTAGAAGTTTAAGAGGCAAGACCAGGAGGAAAGACCTTACTTTCGAAAAAAACAAATATGCAAATTTAACTAAGTATACATTCAGCCATCTACGTTTACCACCTACCCATTAACTCTCCAACCCACCCACTACATACCAGTTTAAAGAACACACAATACACCTACTAAATATTTCCACCTACCACCAAAGCTTTCCACCCGCTCACAACAACCCCACACAACACACCCACTCACAACAACCCCACACAACACACCCACTCACATCTTAAATCCACCCACAACACATCACTTACCCATTCCTTCATCGCTCCCACCTACACCTCCCACCCGCCCTTCACCTCACACCCACCCATATCCAGACCACCCACCTACCCCTACCACCCACCCACACCTCCCACCCAAGTTGAAGACCCGGCAACAGAACAAGTGATATCAATGAGGTGTTTCAATAGTCGCTGCCAGTCAATCAGAACGCTAACTGCTATTGAACGACCAATTAGGCGAATGAATTGTGTGCTGAAAGGGATAGTTGCCGTTTCCAGTGTTGTGCAAACGTGGAGACGGGTCCACCAGCATCCGTGGAAGGGAATAACTGCTGTCTCCAGTGTTGGGTAGATGGAGACTGGTCCACCAGTATGCAAGGAAGGGAATAACTGTCGTTCCACTGTTAGTAAATAAGGAGACTGGTCCATCAGTATGCAAGGAAGGGAATAACTGTCGTTCCACTGTTAGTAAATAAGGAGACTGGTCCACCAGTTTGCAAGGAAGGGAATAACTGTCGTTCCAGTGTTAGTAAACAAGGAGACTGGTCCACCAGTATGCAAGGGAATAACTTGTCGTTCCAGTGTTAGTAAACAAGGAGACTGGTCCACCAGTATGCAAGGAAGGGAATAACTGTCGTTCCAGTGTTAGTAAACAGGGAGATTGGTCCACCAGTATGCAAGGGAATAACTGTCGTTCCTGTGTTAGCAAACGAGGAGACTGCTCCACCATCTCCAGAATTTTAGAACTGGCAAAAGATATATATATATTAAAAATTAGGAGCGCAATATGTTTTGCAATTTACAGTGTAAAAATTTAAGGAATTTTGAAATTGAAACTTTAGGTAACAAAAACTGCATATGGAAGCTAAATATATATATATATAAAAATAAAAACTGAAAATTTAATAGCATTTGTAATCTAATGTGAATTTAATTTATTTATTATCCTTCGATTCATAACATTCATATTAATATTATAATTATATTATAATAATTATAATATAATATATTTTATTATAATATAATAATTATAAATAAAATATTAATTATAAATATAAATATAATAATTATAAATATATTATAATATTATAAATATATATATTATAAATATAATTATAATAAATAATTATAATAATAAAATTATAAAATATATAATATATATATATTATAAATAATAATAAAATTATAAATATAATAAATAATTATAAAATATAATAATAATAATTATAAATATAATAATAATAATTATAAATATAATAATAATATATAAATATAAAATAATAATTATAAATATAATAATAATAATTATAAATATAATAATAATATTATAAATATAATAATAATATTATAAATATAATAATAATAATTATAAATATAATAATAATAATTATAAATATAATAATAATTATAAATATATAATAATAATTATAAATATAATAATAATAATTATAAATATAATAATTATATAATATAATAAATATAATAATTATAAATATAATATAATAATTATAAATATAATAATAATAATTAATAAATATAATTATAATAATTATAAATATAATTATAATATTATAATATAATTATAATATAAATATAATTATAATATTATAAATATAATTATAATAATTATAAATATAATTATAATAATTATAAATATAATTATAATAATTATAAATATAATTATAATAATTATAAATATAATTATAATAATTATAAATATAATTATAATAATTATAAATATAATATATAATTATAATATAATATATAATTATAAATAAATTATAAATATAATATAATAATTATAAATATAATTATAATAATTATAAATATAATTATAATATAAATATAATTAATAAATATAAATATATATAATAATTATAAATATAATTATAATAATTATAAATATAATTAAAATTATAAATATAATTATTAATTTTAAATATAATTATAATAATTATAAATAATAATTATAAATATAATTATAATAATAATATAATATATAATATAAATATTATATAATATAAAATATAATTAATATAATTATAAAATAATATATAATAATTATAATATAATAATAAAATTATAATAATTATTAAATAATTTAATTATAAATAATAATTATTATAATAATTTTAATTATAATAATTATAAATATATATATATTATAAATAATATATATAATATATATTATATAATATAATTTAATATAAAAATTATAATAATTATAAATAATTAAATTATATAATTATAATAATTATAAATATAAATTATAATTTATAATAATATAATATATAATTATATTATAATAAATAATATAATAATTATAAATTATAATAATTATAATATTAATAATTATAATAATTATAATATTATAATATATTATAATAATTTTAATATTTATAATAATTATAATAATTATTATAATAATTTTAATAATTATAATAATTATAATAATTATAATTATAATAATTATAAATATTATAATAATTATAATTATATTATTATTGCAAACACGATTGATCGCCTAATTCGTAGGAGTCATATAAAGCCTGGGCGAATGGGAAGCAGTCGAATTCGATTCATGGAAGGGAAAGTCAGGTCCATTTCCTTGGATCAAAAAACGCCTCACAGGCTTAAAGGAACTTTCCCCTCCTGGAATGTAATCAGTCCCTCAGCCTTGACTGATTACCTCATCTTTTGTATATAGTTCTACAGTCTTCACATTATGTCCATGAATTGCACTGATAAAGCCACTGGAGGGCGAAACGTCAATATACCCAGATGTTGTACATGTGTACAATTCTTCTTCTTGTCGCCTGTATATGCCATTACAGCACATCTAGGGGAAACGTTGCTACTCAAAATGCTCCCTCCTGGAAGGTTTAAGCCTGAGAGGCGTTTTTTGATCCAAGGAAATGGACCTGACTTTCCCTTCCATGAATCGAATTCGACTGCTTCCCTTTCGCCCAGGCCTTATATGACTCCTACGAATTAGGTGATCCCTTGTGTTTGCAATAATAATAATAATAATAATAATAATATATATTATTATTATTATTATTATTATTATTATAGCAATTATAATAAAATGTAAAATTTAGGATAAATTTGTGTCTTGATGGAAGGATAATAAATAAAAAAAAACCCAGCAAAATTCGACATTAGACTTTTACAAATGCCTCACCCGATTTTATAAGGTATTTTTTCCGATTTTTATTATTCTCTTTTTTTTCTAACTATACATATGCAGATTTCTTCCTTGTTTACCCTTAAAAGTGTTCTCAAAGAATTCTCACCCAAAAATTTCTTTGCATTTTTCCTCGCTACTTTTAACTAGTTACATTTTTTTTACTATGCGAGTGAAAGCAAGAGAGAGAGAATCTTAGGAAAGATGATCGTTACTTTCTCCGTGCCCAGAATCGGCCCTGGACGCATTCAGTTGTGAGCAGAAGACTTCGATGATCAGCTTCGCTTGCTAGTTGAGACAGTGCCGCTGTTGAGGGAGGAGCAGTGTTGAAGAATTCATTTCAATTGTAATTCAAGTTTATGAGAGTGTTGGAGAATGTTGGAGAGTGTTGGAGAATGTTGAGGCGTGTTGGAAATTTTTGAGAAGGGAGTGTTGGAGAATGTTGGGGAGAGTGCGTTGGAGAATGTTTGGGAGTGTGTGTTGGAGAATGTTTGGGAATGTGTGTTGGAGAATGTGTGTGAGAGAATGTGTGTTGGAGAATGTTGGGGAATGTGTGTTGGAGAATGTTGGGGAGTGTGTGTTGGAGAATGTTGGGGAGTGTGTGTTGGAGAATGTTGGGAGTGTGTGTTGGAGAATGTTGGGGAGTGTGTGTTGGAGAATGTTGGGGAGTGTGTGTTGGAGAATGTTGAGGAGAGTGTGTTGGAAAATGTTGGGGAGTGTTAAAGAATGTTGGAAGGTGTTGGAGAATGTTGAGGTAGAGATGTTGAGTGTTGGAGAATGTTGGGGAGGGTTGAATGTTGAGAGAGATTGTTAGTTGGATGGTTGGAGAATGTGAGTGTGGAAAATGTTGGGGAGTGAGTTTGAGAATGTTGAAGAATGTTTAGGAAGATGTTGGGAAAATGTTAAAAATGTAGAATTTGGGAGAGAGAAGTGGGGGTGTTGAAGAAGGGAAAAAGATGTTGGGAAAAGGGTGTCCATAGAGGTCAAACTGTGGAGGTTGCAGAACTGTGAGTGGGAGAACTGGGTGGTGAGATGTGAGTGCAGAATGTTGTAAACCGTGAGCAGACCTGTGATGGGGAACAGTGTTCAAAGATGTGTAAGAACTGTATGGTCGAAGATGTGAAGGAAGTTCCAGGAGGGGTCAGCACTGTGGTGTGTCAGAACCGTGGAAGGAGAACTGTGTGGTGTCAGCAACCATCGCAATTAGTGGTGTCAGCAACCTGTGGAGTGGTGTCAGCAACCTGTGGAGTGGTGTCAGCAACCTGTGGAGTGGTGTCAGCAATCTGTGGAGTGGTGTCAGCAACCTGTGGAGTGGTGTCAGCAACCTGTGGAGTATCAGACCTGTGGAGGTGTCAGCAACCTGTGGAGTGTGTCAGCAACCTGTGGAGTGGTGTCAGCAACCTGTGGAGTGGTGTCAGCAACCTGTGGAGTGGTGTCAGCAACCTGTGGAGTGGTGTCAGTAACCTGTGGAGTGTTGTCAGCAACCTGTGGAGTGTGTCAGTAACCTGTGGAGTGGAGCAAGACATCGGTTGGGTTGGATTTTGCGAGCCGTAGGTGGAGTGACGTTAGTAACAGGTGGAGTGACGTTAGTAACAGGTGGAGTGGCCTGAACAACAGGTAGAATTAAGTGGTGTGAACAAATGGTGGAGCGACACCAGCAAATGGGTGGAATAGCGCTAGGAATGCATGGAATAGCGTCAAGAATGGATGTAATAGGCCTGGTCTCAGACCGGGCCGCGAGGGCGTTGACTCCTGAAACCCTCTCCAAGTATATTCATGGTAATGGCACCAGGAATGGAAATGGATGAAATAGTATCAGGAATGGGTGGAATAGCGCCAGAAATGGAAGGAATAGCATCAGAAATGAGTGGAATATAGCGTCAGGAATGGAAGATATAGCATCAACAATTGGTAGAATAGCGTCAGGAATGGGCAGCTTGCAGTAACAGGAAGAGTGACCAGCATCAGGTGGAATAACGTCAGCAACAGGTGGAAGGCAGGAAACTGTTGGAATTACAAAGCACTTTGACCATTAAGGTCATTCAGAGCTTTTGACAATAAGTGGTTAAATACGACCATACACACTGACTCGCCATGACAAACATTTTGGAGAGCCAAGTTTACTTGGACTTTGTTCCATCCTGAGTCACGGGATATTTACATTGGTAAGTTTAAGTCTCTCGGTGTAAATACATTGAGAGTATTGTTTAGTGGCTGTTTTAGGGAAATTCTTGATTGTAGGCGAACTTGTTTACATACAGTGTAGATCATTGGCTTTAAACCCCTATTAACCATCCTTGGCTATCTTCAGTTATAACTGGGGGAGAAAAGGAAAGAAAAACCAGAAAGCAGGTCAGCTAAAGAGAGTACCAGAAACGTGTCAGAAGAGGACAAATTCAAGGTCAGGTTATGTTACGCATGTTATGAAGACTGGAGAAGTGGGATGCTAGTTGCGTCTTAAAGGACTAGTTTAATTTTGATTATCTAAGTGAAATGGGCATGGAGATGGTGTTGATGTGATGTGCTCTTATCTACATGTACTGAATCTTTGCTATCTGCCCAGTGTTGAGAAGTCAGTGACCAGCCGTATCTTTCCAGTTAACTAGAATGTGGGGACAGAGATCAAACAGGAGTATCCTAATTCTTCCATATGTGATTCTCAATTTCTTAAAGGTTTCGTGGTACGGCACAAGTCTTAGGAGAATCAGTAAAGACCAAGATTGACCAAGGACAGAGAGGAGTTTGTTAGGCTTCTCTTCCCAAGCACAGGTATTCGAGACTATGACTTGAGGTACTGTACCCTCAAAGGGTATATTACTGAGGTGGAAACTGTAGTGCGTTAAAAGTGCATTGTGTCATATATTATAACCCATTTTCAGAATTGTGTAATAGATCATTGTGGTCCCCACGTATATTACCGTTATATAACATTGTTTCATCATATATATAATTAATACCTGATGACATGTGCATAATAATTTATAAGAGTATTGAGAATAATTGCACTATTACTGTTGTAGTAAGTACTCCAGAGTCTGTCGAGGGGTGGAGAGAGAGAGCTGAGTTTCCCTCAATACGACACTAAGAGAAAAGAATCTAAATGAATTATAAACAAATGCAGACATATTAACACAAAAGACTGGCGAATGGAATGAGAGAATAGCAAAGGCATCCCCAAACATCATAGCTCTTATAGAGAAATATCTAACAGAGACCATAACACATGCAATTTTCCCAGAAGGATACTGAATTTTGAGGAAGGAGAGAGGGAACAGTGGAGAGGAAGGAATATCACAGGTAATCAAAGCCATAGGAGTTTTGAGTAGATGAGAAGAATAACCAAAGTGGAGTCAAACGACTACATACAAGGCGCACATAAGACTGGAAAACTTATGGTGATGGTGATTGACAATGTACAACCCAATGCTAAATAGCAGGTGGTCAATAAATGAAAACAATGAAAACAACAGAAATTCCGGACACCATAGCGAAAGGTGCGAGAAGATCCCATATGTTTATATCAAACCAAATTATCATGGGAGAATTTATTCACAAAGAAAATGACTTGGAGAACTGGTATCCCATGGGGAATCAGATACGTGGAGGGTTAAAATGATGAAGGCGATGATGATAAACTTTGTGGCACACGTCAGACACAACCAGAGAGAGAGAGATAAAAATCGAGAGGTCTCTGGGTGCCAGAGACCGTAGAGACAGACCTCGTGGTCCCAAAGTGATCACTTGGTCAACTGGTGGCCACCTGACACCCGATCATTTGAGTCAACTTGGTAATACGAGTCAACCTGGTGGTAACCTGAGACGTACATTCCTGGTGTAGCCTAGTGGTCACCCTGAGTTTCGAGTAACTTGCGGAAATAAACCTAGATAAAAACATAGCAGTGAGGGGAATGGATTAACCAGACTTCACAGACTAGCGACTCTGGGTACAATAAGCACGAAAAGAGAAGAGGTAAAGAATCTAATGAGCGAGGGAGATACCTTGATGGCAATGTGACCAATGTTTATTTATGGTTTCTATGAGAAAAGTGTAGAAGCACTGTGTGAATCGCTAGCTCCCATTGACTAGTTAATTGATGAAGGGCAACTGCTGGAAGCAGGAAGACAGCAAATATAGTCCTAGTGTTTAGGAAAAGGGATAGACAGAAGGCTGGAGTGATGGATATGGATATTATTGAAGATAAAATAAAGAATAGTCAGCAGAAACGAAGTGGAGCATCTGGAGAAGATTGGTTTCATAAATTACAACCAGCACGGGTTTCCATATGTCGAGTGCTGTCACAAACACCCTTGAGTTCTGTGACAAAGTAACAGAAGTAGGGGAAAGACGGAGAGGGATAGGCAGACTGCACATTCTTGGACTATACAAAAAAGGCATGTTACACAGTGTTTCCCAAGAGACTGGGGCGAAATTTTGAGTAGCAGGTAAAAATAACAGGAAAGGCACTACACCTGATCAAAGAGGCATAATAATGGGCAAGTGTGATGAGTGGAGTTCTACAAGAATCATTACAAGGGCTGGTATTATTACTTGTGTAAGTGACGGCCCCACACACACACAAATACCAACATACATATACGTCCAGTCACTTACAGACAGCCACAAATACATATAAACATGCATACAGTTGCTCATACACACAGCTACACATACATACAGTCACACACATACATCTACACACAAATAAAGATGGGCATTATGTATATTTTGGGAATGCAAGAAGAGCAGCTGAAGGCAATATATGCTTTAATAGAGTAGCACTACAGTCGATCAAGGAATACTTAACAGGAAGGAAGCAACGAGTTACTGTCATGGAGGATGTAACGTATTTATTACGTTACGTAAATATATGTTGGCGCCTAGGGGGTAAAAGCCTGTCTAGGGGCATTTAAAATATTAAACAAGATACTCAACCTTTTGGCCCGCAAGATAAATTCACAAAAATTACTACAGCTTTACAATATTTTTATCAGGAAGAACAGTTAAATTCACTTTTATAAAAATATGAATTTATTAATAGTAAACTTATACAACATACAACCTACCCTCTATATATTACATAAAGCACAGCAGTATACCTGTACCAGGTACTCACTGTAGGCCACCTATAAAATATTATATAACCCCACTAGTACAGTGGTACTAGTTACTTAAAACAGCCTTTTAGCCTGCAAGCTAAAGGCCGGCAGGCTAAAAGGCCATTCACATACTAGGGCCTTACAGGTAAAATCATGAGAGTACACAGAATTACAAAAAAACTATGGCCTAAAACTTACCCAAAATACCACCCTCGTAATTAAACACTAAACGCCAGCCTTCTGCAGTCACGGTTTTCCCGGTACTGACACACACACACACCTCTCTCCCTCTCTCGCCTGGTCCTCTGGACAGGTCTCATACACATTTTCTTTGACAATGCAGTTACTTTGCATAATCGAGATGTCAGAATGGGCGAGTGTGATGAGTGGGTTTGCACAAGGGGTCAGTACTTAGACAACCTGGAGTATACCTGGAGAAGGTTTCGGGGGTCAACGCCCCCGCAGCTCGGTCTGAGACCAGACCAGTTCTGTTTCTTCTATGTGTGAACATGACAGAAGAAATAAGAGTGAAAGGTGTTCTTGTTCACAGACGATGTGGAACTAATGAGGAGGATACGAACTGGAGTAGACCAAGGAAAGCTAGAAAAAGGATCTGGATAAGCTGCAGGATTTGTATGACAAGTGCCTACTGGAATTTAACCCCAGCAAATGCAAGGCTATGAATATTGGAGAAAAGCAAAGATGTCAGAAAACTGTGAACAGGGACAAAGGAACAAAGGCGGCAAACATCCCGTAAAAGATGTAGAAATTTGTGTGGACTGCCTCCTTGTAAGCTGCTCCCCTGGCAAGTACTGTTGACACAGACACTGAGACTAATCCTCTCAGGCTCACAAGTAGCTTATAAGACACATTTCTAGATGCAACTGATCTTGCTTGAAATTCCTAACTACATGCACTAATAAAGGACTAACTTACTTGGTATTGGAGACACCACATGCAGTGAAGGACTAGTTTCTGCAAGAGTTCAGTTGGTATTAGTGTCCAGTCTGCACCTCAGAGCTCCCTTGTTTCAAAGAATATCCTCTAAGCAATACCTATGCAGTAAGTGACACTAGCTTCTAGACTTTTACTTAAGAGGGGACGCCGGTACGTACTGGTCTACTAGCGTCGGACTGCACAAAGACCCACAGTTCAACTCACTCCCGTTTCCCCCCAGAAAACTGGCCAGATACTGAAAGAAAAAAAGGTATTGTCTTACTGTAGCGGGTCTGTACGGAGGTGGATATCCACAGTACTTCGGGATGCCTCCTCCGAGTTCCCCAGGTCTAGTAGGTGTAGACATGTGGGGGCGCCATGCTGTTCACGGCGCTTTCGCGCCTTATGGGGCCCACACTGCCTGTATTCAGTATAGGATTGCGATTTCTCATTGGCTTATATAACCCTATGTTTGCCTATATTAAAAGCCTAAGCCTACCTATGTTAATATCTAAGGTTACCTCATTACTTCTAATATTAGTTACTAACTGTACAAACTTACCTAGACCTTCCTAGAAGAGTAAATCTATCAATTAATAAGTGCAATCTCACTACCTTCACCAACTCGTGAGTGTGTGTGTTTTAGGTGGATGTGACGGCTCATAAAATTCAGAGGGCCTATCCTTGGCATGTTAAGGTTTCATACGGCTTATTTACCCTGTGGAACTTGAGACCAAATAAATTTCCACAAAAGAACAACCTCGGGATGTGGTAGTTCCGAGTAATTTACATGATGTACATAACCAAAAAACTGTTGCAGCAACCAAGAGAATGGCAAATTTAAGGTACCTTTAAGAAACTTCCACAGAACCATATACATATGACAGGCTTATCTTGGGGTATGCGGTGCAAGTACAGAACACACATCTAGTTAAGCAAGTGAAGAAGCTGGAAAAATGCAAAGATTTGAAGCAAAACTAATCCCAGAGTTATAATAGGTTTCATGGGCATTTTGTAAACTGGTAGCAGTCCATAATAACAGGCATGGAGGTGAGCCTTAGGTTTATTTGAGCAATGGGTACCAGCGAGTGTTTATATTAGTCCCATCCCAAGCCAAAGGTCTGCGAAAGTGAGAGAAGAGGACGTCAGACCTGTTGTGCATCTGATCAGTGATGGAGTAAGAGATACTGCATGGGCTGTGCTGAACCCTAGTTTCAACTAGGTCTGTTATGTGGCAGCAAAGGTGCTGTAGTGGGAAAGCACAAAATACAAAGGCCTGACGGGACTTGTATCACTCAGGCATACTACCCATTGTTATCCAAGCATGACAAATGACTGAATAAAACTTTTTCATAGGAACAGGGCACTGGGTGTGGATGTTTAGCACGAATGACAAAAATACATATTCAACAAACCCAAAAAACTTCCTAAGAGTGGTTGAATAAAAGAGAGTTGGGTGTGCTGAAGGAAGGTGTAGGTGGTGCAGTGAGGTGGAAGGGTGCCGTGGGTAGGCTTGGGACCTCAATTTCAGGCAGTTCATTGTGACAGTGCATCACGGCAATGCTGGGACCTCGACTCCAGGTGGTGCGTTGTGGAAGAGTGACAGGAGGCAGAAACACAGTGTAGGAAGTATGCCAAAATGGAAATGAAACTGTAGATTGCAGCACATTAGGAGCATCAACTGTCACTGATCGGAAATGGGCAACATCTTCGACTGGAATGGTGTGGCAGAGTAGTCATTGGCACTCAAGTGGCACATCCTGGTGGTGCTGTGGAGCGATGTCGTAGGGACGAGTGAGTCGTAAGGACATCTGAGGCGATGGTGTCTTCAGCAATGTTGGCAGAGGTGGTCATTGCCAGAGAACGTCTCTGTGTGGGGGGAATCATAGGTTGGACAACTCAGGCAGTATGTCAACAGAGTCGGTGAGTACAGTTCTCTCTGTACAAAGGTGTTCGGTCGACTCGCATGTCTGATGCCAGGACTGTCAAGTGTCAAGGGGCAAGTGAACACTTCAGAGGTGTGATCTGTGACCCTAAAAGATGTGTTGCCTTGGTCTAGGAACAGACCATACTGAGGAACAAATACAAAAGTCCTAGCAAACCAACAAACTAAATCGTAGGGTAACGATACATGCTATATGGGAGTGTGATAACGATGTGCATCTTCTACATAGGTATCATAGTTTCAACATGGTTTGCTTGATCAAATGACGATTTTCTGTGCATTATGGACACTAAGGCACTTGAGAACATATGAGAGTAAGGGAAAATGGCATGAAGCACAATTTTACTGAAAGGATATAACACATGGCCTATAGTATTTGTTCAGCAGTGATATCATGACTGAGTGACATAGTATAACTTCCACATTTTCTCATTAATTTTTCAGTAAGATTACGGTAAAACATTATAAATTGCTCACCAGATAAAGCAATCCAATACTGGTACACTGTTACAATGACACAGACAACTGTGTGTGATGGTAGATAACTACAGATAGCAGAGAACTAGTATGTGGGAGTGTCAACGGTGTGGTATCCTGGCATAGAGTGTAACTTAGAAGACTGGCTTGGATCCTGGCTTAGGGCTAAGCACTTTTAAGACCACATAGGATGTTGTAAAGTCACTGAAAATAGAAATTAATGTCAAAAGTAGCTGAACAGCATAACATAGGGAATCGAGGACGTAGGCATTCCATATGGGTGTACGTATGTGTGAGGCCAGGAACAAGTGGATGCACTAAAAAGCACGTCTTGGGGCTTTGGTCCATGCCTAATGACGAAAACACTTGGGGTGCCAGTATCACACAGAAAACCCACCAAAATTTCACCTCTGACTTCTGTAACTTGTAGAATCATGGTGGGAAACTGTTAAAAGGTTAGGAGACTCAAAGGTTGGTGTAGGATGATACACATGCTTTGGTAAGGAGCATCCAAGGTTTGGTTGTCCATGGCTTGATCGTCCACATGGCTTGACCATCCATGTGGCTTGGGTGTACACTGGTCTTGGTTGTTTGCTGGGTTTCTCTATGGCTTTGAGCATCTTGGGTACTCGGCAACCATAAGTGGTGACAATACGTCAAAGTTGAATACACATCTTAGACCAGAAACTCACAGGGAATTCACAGAGACAGTACAGAGGGAGTGAATGAGTGGTGGCAAGAGCTGGGTGCACAAGTGGGGCAAGATGAGACTGCTTCCACTCCCCACTGTACAAGTGACCTATAGGTCAGAAGGCCCGGAGTTGACATGATTACAATATACAAAATGCCCAGTTGAATTGACAGGTAGACAGAGAGAACCTGTTTGAGATGCTTAGGTACATAAGGTCACAGCTGGAAGTTGTGGAGAAATTTATCTGCATCAAGGGGGTGACAAGGGGCTAAACCCCCTCTATGCTCCCACACTGGTGGTGCAGGTGTGGAATTAGAGAGTCTTGGCTTCATTAAGCCATACCAGAACATTCATATATCTTACCATGTGTTCCTTACCATTCAGATTTAGATTGCCACTACATTGAATCTAGATCAAAACTAGATAAACTGGACATATGATCCATGCATGTGTACAGCCAAGTCTTCTCTCCTGCTAAAGAACCTGTGGAGAAATTTCTCCAGGGAAGGGGGTATCAGCCCCCTTCAGCCCCTTTCAGCCCCTTTCAGCCTGAGGGATGACCCTCTCAGAAAGGGCAGATGTCATCTAGCTTCTGATCAACAGTTTAATTTTTAACACATGTTCCCGTGTTGCAACCAGTGTGGGTTAATGAGAGTAATTAATCTCTTACAGTATCAGGAAATTTAAGGAATACCCTGCACCCATTTTATTTACAAATTGAGTATATCATATATTATCCTCTATGCCCAGACAACAAGAAATCAAGCATCTTGTATTGCCTCCTGCTGCAGCTTGGCAAGGAAGGGAAAATGCTGAAATCAGCAGATCTTTTGTGTAGCTAGAGAAACGCAGGGTAGCCGCGGCTGAAGAGGGGAGGGGCAATCAGATTGCGTTAAGAACTGACCAGAGGAGCATGTTACGCGTGCATTGACCTTAACAAGAGGAACTATAACAGTGCGTTCTCGACCTCTCAGACAATCTCACCAATCACAATAGAAAGATTACAGAGAAGTGTGCTTAGCTTCTTGTAATGACATTACTGTGAAAAAGACAATTCTTGAAGAACAGTGTAGTGTAACCGCACGAGTGTTGCAAATTTCTCAACGGAGTGGAAGACAGTGCAACATTCTTCAAAGGACACTTCTGCTGCTATCAAGTCACCCATATCTGTCGTAAAATGCAAGGGCAAGGTAGGTTTCAATCTTACTTGTTGAACAAGGGAGCTGCAGTTCTTGTAGACACAAGGGGATTGAAACTGTCCTATAGACAGCAGTAATGGGTGGGCCATTGAGCCCAAATACGTAAGTGGCATCAACACTTATTTTCTGAAATATGCTGAAAAAACACCGCTTTGAGGTAATTATACTTACACCACCTTGTCCTCTACAGCCCAAGGGAGTGGAACCAACAGTTCCTCAAGAACGACTTTGGGGATGGCTTCAAAGACGTGGACTGTCATTCCAGCTAAGTCCTACTACAGTCCATTTAATTAATTGGTTTAGCTTGGTTCCACAATTCCCTACAGAACCTTCAGTATAATATATTCATGTTTTTGTATGAGAAAGCTTCTGTTCCAAAGATCAGTAAAAAATATGTAGTAATGTGCCTCTAACCTCATAACATAGCAAGTGGCATTATACTCTGTAACCAGCATCTTGGAATCAGGAATCCACATTCTTTTGTCCAACTAAGTCCAACTAAGTCATCAGCCTTAGAGTGGTCAAGAAGTAGAATGACCTAGAAAGTGAGGTGGTAGAGGAAGAATACATGCATAGCTTAAAGAACAGGTATGATATGGCACACGCAGCCAGGAGATTGAACCCAGTAATGGCCAGCAGGGAGGCGGGGCCAGAAGCTGAGTTCGACCCCTACAATCACTATTAGGCGAGTACATACACAAACACACACATACATACACTCTCACTTACATATAACTACACATACATTCAGCATACAAACACACAGCCATACATATACACACATACAGCCACATACAGAGCTATCCTAACATACGGCTACACATACATACAATCCATACATACAATAGGCAGGATTGAACATATGAAAATAAAATAAGAACACTAACAGTAAAACAGCGCAGGATTCAATTTCACGTTTGAGTAACTTAGATAATTAGTGTTGGTGAGAGGAGAGAGGGGGAGGGGAAGAGAGGGGAGGGGAAAGGGGGGATTGAGAGACGGGGATGGGGATAGTGGTAGTGGAGGAGGGTACGGAGAGTAGGGTTGAAGGAGTGAGGTAGCACCAAGGGAAGGGAGAGATGGGGGGGAAAGTGGAGGGGAAAACGGGGGAGGGGAGAAGGGACGTGGGAGGGGGCAGTGAAAGAGGGGACACTGTGGTCACACCAGCTAGCCTTTGCTACACAAAACAAAGTTTAATTACCAGCGGCTTGGTGTTGGTGTAAGGGGTGAGGTGAAAGGGGTGAGGGGTGAGGGGTGACAGCTGTGAAGGCAGGGATGAGAAGTGGGGCGAGGGTGAGGGCTGTGAAGGCAGGAATGAGGTGAGGGAGAAGGGAGTGAAGGCAGGAATGAGGTGAGGGAGAAGGGAGTGAAGGCAGGAATGAGGTGAGGGAGAAGGGAGTGAAGGCAGGAATGTGGTGAGGGAGAAGGGGTGAAGGCTGTGAAGACAGGGATAAAGTGAGAGGTGGTTCGATTCCCTGTACGGGTGGAAACAGGGCGCGTTTCTTTAAGACACCTGCTGTCCATGTTCACCTATCAGTAAAATAGGTACTTGGGTGTCAGTCGACTAGTGTGGGTCGCATCGTGGGGACAAAACTGACCTAATTTTCCCGAAATGGCTCTGCATAATAAGTCAGCTATGGTCGCTGACCGTTGTAGAAATAGAGATTATTATTATTAAAAGTTATAACTTTTACAAAGGATGGAGTAAGCCTGGTCACAGACCGGGCCGCGGGGGCGTTGACCCCCGAAACCCTCTTCAGGTATACTCCAGGTATACACAACCCAGAGATTCTCCGGGAGAATTTTTAAATAATTTTTGTTTTGCGGTATTATTTTTAAAGACAACTGTAACATTAAAGACAACTGTAACATTAAAGACAACTGTAACATTAAAGACAACTGTAACATTAAAGACAACTGTGACATTAAAGTATTCAAGAGCTTGTGGGAGGTGAGAGATTTTCATTATATGGTAAACACCAAAGTTCTCAAGCTTACACTCTGTGTTACACTCTGTGTTACACTCTGTGTTACACTCTGTGTTACACTCTGTGTTACACTCTGTGTTACACTCTGTGTTACACTCTGTGTTACACTCTGTGTTACACTCTGTGTTACACTCTGTGTTACACTCTGTGTTACACTCTGTGTTACACTCTGTGTTACACTCTGTGTTACACTCTGTGTTACACTCTGTGTTACACTCTGTGTTACACTCTGTGTTACACTCTGTGTTACACTCTGTGTTACACTCTGTGTTACACTCTGTGTTACACTCTGTGTTACACTCTGTGTTACACTCTGTGTTACACTCTGTGTTACACTCTGTGTTACACTCTGTCTTGTAGAATATTTTTTTCCAGCTTCAGGAGAAGCTTTATCAATAAACATTCGTGGATATTGTAAGTTGGATGCAATTTCATAGTTTTTTAGAACTTCCCATCACAGAACTCAGGACTACAAATCCTAAGTGCTCTCGAAAACAGAGGACTGAATACATTCGGTTTAAAACGTGTTTCGTAATTCAAATACTAACACTTGTATGAACATATCTTAGTTGTCTTACGATAAACATCGAACTTAAATGTTCTACCACATCTGTGAATTTATATATATCGACAAGTGGAATTACTCCATTTATCTCGCATTTCATAGAGAGCTTAAAGTTAAGACCAGTGAGTTTAATCTAGGTAGGAAGTCTTCAGGACTCTCATTACAAGGCCACAGACAGAGCACATCATTCACATACCTCAACCATTTGGTATCTGGAGGACGTTTTTGAGTATTATGGTCCCAAAATATTCTATATACAAATTACTCAACAAGGAAGACAAAGGGTAACCCATTGCCATACCAAACTTCTGTAAGAAGAATTAGTCAATGAATTCAAATTTACAATCCAAAATGCACAATTTAATCAAATCAATAATTTAATTGATGTTTAAAGGAAGATCATATTTTGGAAGGTCTTCTAATCATATTATCAAGTAAAATGTTGCTTGTTCTGAGCTTACTCCAATAATGCAAAATTTTTGTTGCCTGTCAGCCATGGCTCTACCCACGAGTGAACATTTTACCGTGCCATAAACTGCCCCTTTTTTTTTTAAAGTCTTGTGTGAGAGCCTATCAAAAGCCTTTCTGAAATTTTAAATAAAACCCATCACATTACCTTTCATGATTTGCTGCCTCGTCAGAACTCCTCTGAATCAATGCTGAGACTCCCAGTTATGCTCATCAAGGTGGCTTCTTATTGTATTGTCTAGAATTAACCAACAATTTACCTATAGTGAAGTTAGGCTTATTGGGCGGTAATTTGATGATAATGACTTATCCCCTGATCTAAAATAATTAATTTAGTCACCTTCCACAATAACGTGTATTACACCTTTTCGGAGTCATATATTTAAGAGACTAGTTAATGGTTCACTCTTTAAGAAACTTTGAAAAAAAAATGTCCTTGGGGACTTGTTTTGCTTAATCAATCATCTTGTTTAATAACCATTTCGAAAGTAAGGGGGTTGGATGAGAAGGGTGGGATGCAAGAGTAAAAGGTACACTGATGACTGAGGGGGTTAGGGGTGTGCTGAAAGAGTGAAAGGTACGATGATTGAAGAGGAAAGGGGTGAAGGATGGGGAGTGGTGAGGAGGTTGACAGGAAGAGTGTGAGGATAAGAGACAGAGGTGAGTGATGTCGAATGAGAGTGCACGCGTCTCCCGACCCTTCAGGAGAGTGCACGCGTCTCCCGACCCTTCAGGAGAGTGCACGCGTCTCCCGACCCTTCAGGAGAGTGCACGTCTCCCGACCCTTCAGAAACAGCAAAGGAAATTAATATATTTTTGCAATTAATGCAAAACATCATAACCCACATTCTTACGAAATTTAAAGAGGCAAAACAATTTTAATTAAGAGATTAAAATAATTTAGATTATTCTTAAAAGGAACAAAACTTTCTTAGATATCCCAAGAAAAAAATACATAAAATCATATGCATATATGTAATAATATAAAAATTAATAACTTTGTACCAAATGAACCTTAGAAAACTTACGTAACTTTATTATAAAAAGCGAAATTTAATTAAGCCTAATCCAATTAAATACATTTTAGATAAGTTTACAATTGAGAAATTATTGCATACACAAACTTTCACTTGCCTTATTCGGCAAGAAGAGCGTTGCTATTTAAACCAAAATCGCAAGTTTTACCTATTCGGCACGACATTTTATGTATTCTCGACGCCTTGGTCCACTACGCCATCATCAGTAGCGGCCAAAAACTGCCGATACCAGCCGATGATTTTAAAATATTAATATTACATGTGTGCATAATAAATATAAAACATTCCGCTTAATATTACAGGAGTTTAAAATGGCCTGTGCATTGATTTGCAACAAATAAATGAATTGGTGTATTCTAAAGAGATGCTAAAGAATAAGAATAATAATAAAATGACAGTAATAAAAAGGAGAACTTAATTCGAAATATTAATAACACTGTAGTGCTGCATTGTTACAGTGTGACAGGGCTGCCTACAGTGTTACAGTGACAGTGCTGCCTACAGTGTTACAGTGTGAGTGCTGCCTACAGTGTGACAGTGCTGCCTACAGTGTGACAGTGCTGCCTACAGTGTGACAGTGCTGCCTACAGTGTGACAGTGCTGCCTACAGTGTGACAGTGCTGCCTACAGTGTTACACTGTGGTCAGGTGCTACTTACAGTGTCACACTGTGGTCAGGTGCTGCTTACAGTGTCAGACTGTGGTCAGGTGCTGCTTACAGTGTTACACTGTGGTCAGGTGCTGCTTATAGTGTTACACTGTGGTCAGGTGCTGCTTACAGTGTTACACTGTGGTCAGGTGCTGCTTACAGTGCTACACTGTGGTCAGGTGCTGCTTACAGTGTTACACTGTGGTCAGGTGCTGCTTACAGTGTTACACTGTGGTCAGGTGCTGCTTACAGTGTTACACTGTGGTCAGGTGCTGCTTACAGTGTTACACTGTGGTCAGGTGCTGCTTACAGTGTTACACTGTGGTCAGGTGCTGCTTATAGTGTTACACTGTGGTCAGGTGCTGCTTACAGTGTTACACTGTAGTCAGGTGCTGCTTACAGTGTTACACTGTGGTCAGGTGCTGCTTACAGTGTTACACTGTGGTCAGGTGCTGCTTACAGTGTTACACTGTGGTCAGGTGCTGCCTACATTTTTAACCTGTAGTTGGTTGGCTTATTCATACCGCTAAAAACCCAGCGACTATTCAAAGAGTCATTAACTCTGTATGTCACCTGTTCACAACCTGTCAAGAATAATTAAATCCTTGACACTGGGCTTAAAATATACTCCCAGTGAATATACACTGTGAAATATATACCTCTCGGTATATATGTCGGTGTATATATCAGTATGGGATGACGTTTTTAATCATTATTTACTCTCAATCATAAACATTTATTGACCCCATAATTCTATGTAAATGTACCACAAACAGTCGATCACTTGTAATAATTTCAATTGTTAGTGTCATTCCTATGAATACATCACTAAAATTAATAAAGCTTCTGGGAAATAATGATAAATTATTATTTCCGGTGGTGAGTGTAGACTCAAGTTGAGTCTACAGAACTGGAAGTGAGGTAATAGAGACATTGTTATGCTTCAGAATAAACTCTGTCTCTCTGTCTCTCTCTGTCTGTCAGTCTCTCTTTTACACAGGGTTTACACAGGGTTTTACAAGGTTAGGTTAAGGTTCCAAACTTTATTTACAAGCTAAGAGCTGTTATTAAAGTTAGGAACCTTAACCTAACCTTGTAAAAAACTGATTTTTCCATAGTTATTTAAATGGTATCCAGGGAAGAGGTAGGAAACCATGGTGCTCCTATGTCTGTGATACTTAACTGAAGGAGAATTCAGGAACACAACGATCTGAAGACTTACTGAGAATAAACGGTGGTCAGTGTCATAGTTTAGTACTGTCCTGGTGTTCCCTGAAGGATAAGTGATGGTCAGTGTCATTCATAGTTTAACTGAAACAATAAGATACAATAAAGAAAAGCTTAAATGTAGTTTAGAAACAAGTTAAAAAAAAAAACTCACCCACATCGCTTAAGTGTCTGACTCTTCCACAAACTCCTAAACCCGTACGAGTGTTGTATGTGCGACCCTCTACCCCGACCCTACTGATTCACTGTTGCAAATAGTAAAATGGGTGACTGATAAACGAACGTTATAATGCAAGATTATAATTGGTTAAACCTAACTTAACCTAACCTCACTTGACCTAACCTAACTTAATAACGTATATTAAAGAACATTGATCGATTGAATAGCCTCTTTCCCATATACTCGTCCGCGTACGTGCGTATCGCCTCTCAGTTTTACCCCTAGCCTTCCCTATCCCTGCGTATCTGATACATCTCTTTTTCTTTCATCTGCCTCTTGTGTATAATTTATCTTGCCTCCGCTCTGGTATGATGGCGATATCTTCATAAAAATCCCATTTATCGTGTGTATGGGATAGCCTGTCGTGAGAGAAGGCAATTCCCAAATGATAGTAACTCCAGCTATGCTGGAAGGTAACCTCTGAAGCTCCCATAGCTGATGAATCCTTGCTGAAATCCTTGACGATATCCTCAATGTTCCACTGAAGTCTCCCAGATCAGGCTGAAGGATTTCTTGTACGAGCCCCATCTTGCGTGATGGTATGTGACAGGGGAAACATAGCTAGCTTGTGTTCCCATTATGTAATTATTATAATTATTATATAGAGTTGTGTAGCAGCACACTGTTGACGTATTCAGTTACGTTAAAAAAAAAACTGATGTGCCATCCATAGAGATGGTAACTTTCAAGCAAGAAACTCCAGCACTCTGAACAAAACCCATGACAGGTATTGTTGCTACATACATCTAAGTGGAATGATCAACAATATCCCTAGTTTCTTAATATTGAAAAAAAGATATCAAGCATTCTAATCAAATATCCTAAATTGTTTGTACCAGATGAAATATAAATCGCAAATATCCGAATGTAATCCTGTAAACCCATTTTGGGCCTGTTTTCTAGTGTTTTTTATGTATCCACATTTCCCCGTGCAGCAGCCTTAGGCTGGATATAGGGCGCGCAATAAACTAGCTACTACGATGGCAAAATCTAAAACAAAAAAAATCTAGCCACATCTGTATGTGAATGCCTCTATTTTCCTTCGTCTCCACAGACCCGCTTCTCTCCCACAGCTCTACAAATCAGTCTTTCCCACACAGCCCAAGCTTCTTCCCCATAGCCCACAACAGTCCCACACCGCCACAGACCAACTAATCCCCCACAACACAGACGAGTTTCTTCCCCACATCCCCTCCCCCACCACCCCACACAAACCAACCTCATCCCTCATACTATATTCATGATGCTCCTTCACCAAGGTAAAATGTGCCGAGCATCCCACAAGGCCTCCACATATTTCTCGGCTTAATAGTGCTTGGCATTCAGGCCACAGCTTCCTCGGCCTTAAATTAAAGTGAGCAGAGCTTCAATATTCTCAAAGATCACGTCACGCCATTACGCTTTGACGACTAGTCTTGTTGCATTTGTTTATTGAGATGTCTTGTGGGCAGCCATGTTGCTACTGTCACTGCTACTGTGCTGATGCTACTGTCACTGCTACTGTGCTGATGCTACTGTCACTATTGCTGCTGGTAGTGGACCTGCTGCTGATGTCACGGATACCGTTATTACTGTTCCTGCTGCAGCTATCACTTCTGCTGCTGATGCTGTTATTACCGTTTCTGCTGCTCCGCTACTGCTGATGATAAAAATGTTAATACTGTGTCTGCTGTTGGTGCCAATTTTCCTGCTGAGGATGGCTCTTCTGATAGGTCTGCTGAGGATGGCTCTTCTGAGGATAGGTCTGCTGAGGATGGCTCTTCTGAGGATAGGTCTGCTGAGGATGGCTCTTCTGAGGATAGGTCTGCTGAGGATGGCTCTTCTGAGGATTGGTCTGCTGAGGATGGCTCTTCTGAGGATTGGTCTGCTGAGGATGGCTCTTCTGAGGATTGGTCTGCTGAGGATGGCTCTTCTGAGGATTGGTCTGCTGAGGATGGCTCTTCTGAGGATTGGTCTGCTGAGGATTGGTCTGCTGAGGATGGCTCTTCTGAGAATAGGTCTGCTGAGGATGGCTCTGCTGATACCAGCGGTAGGCCTACTGGGAGGCTTATACACACAATTTTAATACGCACGCGTGCACACAAGTTCACACACAAATACATACGCAACACACTCAAAACACACAAACACACAACAAATGTAGTCCCATTTTTTTAAAAAGGAGACACATGAAGCATTAAGCTACAGACCAGTGTCTCTGACATGTATAGTGTGCAGAGTCATGGAGGAGAGTGGTGGGGCACATAGAAAGGAATGAGCTTATCAACGACATCCAGCACGGTTTCAGGGATGGGAAATCCAGTGCCACAAACCTACTGGAGTTCTGTGACAGCAGTAAGATAAGAGAGAGAGAGAGGGGTGGGTAGATTGCGTTTTCTTGGACTGTAAGAAGGCTTTTGACACAGTTCCACACACGAGATCAGTGCATAAGCTGGAGGACCAGGCAGGTATAACAGGGAAGGAACTGCAAACCGGTGCTGTTTCTGGTATATGTGAATGACATGAAGGAAGGAATAGACTCAAAAGTGTCCCTGTTTGCAGATGAGGTGAAGTTGATAAGAATTCAATCGAAAGAGGAACAGGCAGAACTACAAATGGATCTTGACAGATTGCAGACCTGGTCCAGAAACTGGCTTCTGGAGTTAAACCCCACCAAGTGCAAAGTCATGAAGATTGGGGAAGGGCAAAGAAGACTGCAGACAGAGTACAGTCTAGGGGGCCAGAGACAACAAACCTCACTCAAGGAAAAGGATCTTGGGGTGAGTATAACACCGGGCACATCTCCTGAGGCGCACATTAACCAAATAACTGCTGCAGCATATGGGCGCTTAGCAAACCTAAGAACAGCATTCCGACATCTGAATAAGTAATCGTTCAGGACCCTGTACACCGTGTACGTTAGGCCCATATTGGAGTACGCAGCACCAGTTTGGAATCCACACCTAGCTAAGCATGTAAAAACTAGAGAAAGTGCAAAGGTTTGCAACAAGACTAGTCCCGGAGCTAAGGGGCATATCCTACGAGGAGAGGTTAAGGGAAATCGACCTGACGACACTGGAGGACAGAAGAGATAGGTGGGATATGATAACGACATATAAAATACTGAGAAGAATCGACAAGGTGGGCAGAGACAAGATGTTCCAGAGATGGGACACAGCAACAAGGGATGTTAGGAAGTATTTCTTCAGTCAGAGTTGTCAGGAAGTGGAAAAAATTGGAGGGTGATGCAATGGAGGCAGGATCCATACATAGCTTTAAGAAGAGGTATGATAAAGCTTATGGAGCAGGAAGAGTGACCTAGTAGCGACCAGTGAAGAGGCGGGGCCAAGGAGCTGTGAATCGACCCCTGCAACCAAAATTAGGTGAGTACACACAAACCCAAATACAGACAGACGGACGGACGGACACAGACACAGACAGACAGACAGACAGACAGACACACACACACACACAGACACACACACACACACACACACACACACACACACACACACACACACAAATGCAAGAGGTTCAACACAAATTGAATATGTCGTCCTGAATTCCTTTAAAAAGACAGTAACACTATCAGTACCATTTTCTCCACACTGCACTTCCCTTCACACTGAATTCAAGATTGCAGACACCAAGCGGCCCAGATAACGCTTCTTCTCTGTTACAAAGGACGCTGATACTGACAGATATCTCATTTTTACCCAAGAGGTAACACAGATATCGTAGGTGCTGAAGCTCTGAAGAAAATTCGTACCAACATAGCGATCCTTCGTACCAGACCAGGATACAGTCATCTCAGAAACGTCAGCGCTCTGTTCTCCTGTATCCCATGTGCTGAATGCGACTAAGTCTCCATAGGAGAAACTTAACCCAACATCACCAGGACACTCCAACATCAGTTTACCTGGACAACCCATTACACCAAAAATATGTGTAATAATGTTTGTAAAATTACCGACAATATTTTAGGTAAAAGGACACAAGTGCAACTAATGTCACATTTTATCGTGGCTTCTGGAGAGTGAAACGTTGCCACAATAAAATGTCGTATTAGTTGCACAAAAATGTGTCAGCCAGCAAGACAAGTATTGTCACCTGTCGTGGAAAGATATAAAACTCACAATCAAAGACTAATAAACAAGATGTGTAGAAGGAGCGGTGATCAGTACAGAAGGTACTGATCAATATCAATGTGTCTTTAGCACTGATAAGCCATTAGCGCACATCATCTCACATGAACAGTTACAGACAAGTGACCAGTTAATTGTTGCCGCCTGAGTTGCTACTTTATTCCACCTCCCATGATCTCACTATTGCATCCATTTTATACATTATAAATACTTTACAAATCTAATGTAGTTTATACATCTAATGCGTAACACTACATTCAAACTTTCTTAAGACGCCTTCAAGCAAGCCCTACAGGAAATGACAAACCATTTCATTATGATAAAATATCTGAAATCTTGAGACAGTATCTACATTTTGCAAAGAATATCTGGAGTCTACCTCGAGGGTGTTCCGGTGGTTAACGCCCCAGCGGCCCAGCCCTTACCCAGGCCTTCCAGTGGATGAGAGCCTGATCAACCAGGATTTTACTGCTGGCTGCACGTAGTCCAACGTACGACCACAGCCCAGTAATGACCTTTGTTTTTTAGTGGTAATAAGATACTTTTTTGAGAGAATATTCTCAAAATTAAGCATCGTATTACCCCTAAAAAAACACTGGTCATTACGGTGTTGCAGCCTCATCAAAACTCAGTTTATTGAACTAATAATGCAAAATGTGGGCTTCCATTTTCCGTATGGTTTGTTTAGAGGTGTCTTAAGGAAAGTTGAATGAAGGTTATACATTAGATGAATATACTACATTAGATTTGTGAATTGTAATGTATGAAATAGATTGGGTTACAGCCTTAAGATTTCTAATATTTTGTCAATAACAGTAAAATAGCGTTGAATGTTTAAACAATAATGTTCTAGTGTGTACGGCCTTTCTTATCTCACACTTTGTATTCCATATCAATGACATCTCCAAACACATCATACTGCCAGATATTCATTTAGCCTCACCTTAATCTGTCAGTAGTAGCATCTTGTAACCTGCTAGTTCTTGTAAATTCCTTATTCCTGTGTTTAACTTTACACATTTCATTATGGACAATTGATCTGCTAGTTCCCATCTGTACTATTAAACTTTCTTCAAACTTGTTTTAAACTTATCTATAAAGACGATATCATCTATATTTAATGCAAATTAAGCTCCTGTATCTAGCTTCATACACAAGCATGCTACAAGCATATCTCAGGCTATTTGACCTCGTAACCCACACTCAACAGGGAAATTCTTACCTACGATCTAGGGACCATACGCACCTTACATGCGTCACTGATGCCTTATCAGGCGACATCCCAGCCAACCACGCCAGAAGTACGCCATTTCAATCAACGTAAGTGATTTTTCTTTATAAAAGTCAGCTTTAAACCCCTGGAACACAATATCCACCTAAATTTTAAGATCAAGAACAGCACGGTCATTTAAGAACCCACTGGACAAACACTTTGGAAAAACACAGTTCAGCTAGACAGTATTCAGGGGGCTGGTTGTTGTCAATGGACTCCAGATATTGGTTCATCAACGCCCTCAGAGGATAGTTGTAATAGTGGTAGTAGTTGTGATAATGATAGTAGCGGTAATTTTATTAGTAGCAGAAATCAGACTCCACTTTTGTCACACATACATTTCTACTTTTTCTAGCTGCGTGGTCGGAGGGAATGGAGGATGGGAAGAGAATCTTGTGCTATACTCTCCACATCTCAGCTGTCTAGACAGACTTACCTGGATACACGTAGTTAGTCCTCGGCAGAGAGCCTCGCTATGAACCCTGGAGCGAGTCTTGTTGTTGGCTTTTCCAATGCATATATAACAATTATTACGAAGAGAAAAAGTCTTGAATCAACAAGGAATTGTATTATTCTAAATGAGAAATATTTTGCAGTCCCATTGATAATCAGGGTGACGTAGCAGGAGTGAAGGCAACATTCCACGACGACACTCGTGTGGGAGAGCCACTACCAATCAGACGTCCCTATATTACTCTGTCAGGACCACACTGTCTGAACTTTTTGTAATGCAGTTCGGGTTTTATTATTATTATTATTATGATTATTATTATTATTATTATTATTATTATTGGGACATGTGTTTGTGTGTGTCCATTGGGAACCGCAAAAATTAGCTGAGGAAGCCAAACAAGGAACTCAAACCAATGTGAAGAGGAGAGTTGATGAGTCGACTAATGAAAGGCGTGGGAGAGAGGGAGGGAGGGAGGACCTGACTCTTCCGGGTTGAGGGGGGAAGTTAGGGAAGGCAGGGAGGGATAGAGGACTCTCCTAGGTCTGGAAGGAGAGAGAGTGACTCTATTGGAAATGGAGGGAGAGAGAACCTCTCCTGGGAGACACTGAGGGTGGGAGGATCTTCTCCAGGAGGGGTAAGAAGAGGGGCAAGGGGAGGTTAGCTTAGGTGAGGTTAGGCTAGATTAAGTTAGGTTTGGCTAGGTGAGGTTAGGCTAGGTTAGGTTAGGTTAGGCTAAGCTAGGTTAGGTTAGGCTAGGCAAGATTAATCAGGGAACAGGACAAGCGTTTCCTGACGTGGGTCGAAGTCATATGATGACCCGCAGCTGGAGCTTTTGGTCATCTGACCGAGGCCTTCCACTGGCTTACTGGTAGGGAAGGCTGGGATTAACTGAACGCTGGAAACACATTGCTCTTCAACCCATCCTTGTAATCAACGTCAGTATATCACTTTGGCTAAGTACGTCACATGTGTGTATGTGACACTGGGAGGAAAATGTGAATATCTGACTATACATAGTATACGATCCTCATACACACTACACACCATTACACACTATACACCCTCACACACACACACATACAGGAGATTAGTGGCAAAGTTGGAGGACGAGGCAGGTATAATTGGAAAGGCCCCGCAGTGGATTAGAGAATACCTGTACAGGAAGGCAGCAGTGAGTCATGGTATGCGACGAGGTGTCAAACTGGGAGCCTGAGACGAGCGGGGTTCCACAGGGGTAGGTCCTAGAACCGGTGCTGTTTTTGGTGTATGTGAATGACATGATGGAAGGAATAGACTCAGAAGTGTCCCTGTTTGCAGACGATGTGAAGAAAATAAGGAAAATTCAATCGGACGAGTATCAGGGAGGGATCTAGACAGGCTGCAAGCCTGGTCCAGCAACTGGCTCCTGGAGTTTAACCCCACCAAAAGTCATGAAGATCGGGGAAGGGCAAAGAAGACCGCAGAAAGAGTAAAGCCTAGGGACCAAAGACTGCAAACCTCAAGAAAAGGATCTGGGGGTAAGCATAATACCAAGCACATCTCCTGAGGCGCACATCAACCAAATAACTGCTGCAGCATATGGGCGACTAGCAAGCCTAAGAATAGCGTTCCGACACCTCAGGAAGGAATCGTTCAACACTCTGTACACAGTGCACGTCAAGTCCATACTGTAGTATGCAGCACCAGTTTGGAACCCACACCTCGTCAAGCACGTCAAGAAATTAGAGAAAGTACAAATGTTTTCAACGAGACTAGTCCCGGAGCTATGGGGCATGTCCTACGAGAGGTTAAGGGAAATCGACTTGACGACACTGGAGGACAGGAAAGAGAGGGGGGACATGATAACGACATATAAAATACTGAGAAGAATTGAAAAGGTGGAGAGAGACAGGATGTTCCAGAGATGAGACACAGAAACAAGGGGTTACAACTGGAAGTTGAAGACAGGGATGTCAGGAAGTATTTCTTCAGTCATAGAGTCGTCAGGAAGTGGAATAGTCTGGAGAGTGATGTAGTGGAGGCAGGATCCATTCATAGATTTAAGAAGGGGTATGATAAAGCTCGTGGAGCAGGGAGAGAGTGGACCTAGTAGCGACCCGTGAAGAGGCGGGGCCAGGAGCTGTGAATTGACCCCTGCAACCACAATTAAGCGAGTACAATTAGGTGAGTACACACACACACACTACATAATTCACTACACACCCTCACAGGAGCAAACATTCACCTAGAAGCTAACTGAGGTGTCAGCAAGTACCCCACACCTAATAAACTCCATGCCTAATTCTAAAACGCTGAAGCCGAGGACACAGGCAAAATATACAGCACCGTCAAGGGTATGCCACAAATCGTACAAAGGGAGCAACCAGTCCTACAAATACGACTAACATTTTTGCACACTTTATAATTCGTGTATTTGTCTTCTCTTCACAGAGGAAAAAAAAATACTTCTGGGTTAAGTCAGGTCAAGTTAACCTAAACTTCTTTTACGTATAGTTGAACGACGATCATAAAATAACAGACAGGCGGCTTTCACCTAACGTTGGAACGATAGTTAGAATGATATCTGCTCTAGCATCTATGGACAAAAACTCGTATTTTTTTTTGTGATTCCTCTGGAGAGAGAGAAGGGATAAATAGCCAGTCATGTGCAACTTATTTCTCTTCTATAAGACCAACAGACCACTACTTCTTATAGACCGAAGAGTGAGGTCCAGGTAGTAACTGTGGTGGAGGCGATGAGTGTTGAGTAGTATAGAGTATCATCGTTCACCACAAAACTGTAGCGTAAACATGGGCTGGGAGATAGCGCAAAGCTCTAGTGGGCTAGGAGGGAGTAGTGAAGGGCTCTAGTGGGCTAGGAGGTAGGTAGTGAAGGGCTCTATTGAACTGGGAGGTAGGTAGTGAAGAGCTCTATTGAACTGGGAGTAGTGAAGGGCTCTAGTGGACTGGGAGATAGGTAGTGAAGGGCTCTATTGAACTGGGAGGTAGGTAGTGAAGAGCTCTATTGAACTGGGAGTAGTGAAGGGCTCTAGTGGACTGGGAGGTAGGTAGTGAAGGGCTCTATTGAACTGGGAGGTAGGTAGTGAAGGGCTCTATTGAACTGGGAGGTAGGTAGTGAAGAGCTCTATTGAACTGGGAGGTAGGTAGTGAAGGGCTCTATTGAACTGGGAGGTAGGTAGTGAAGGGCTCTAGTGGACTGGGAGGTAGGATATTGAAGGAGTCCAGTGGACTGGGAGGTAGGATAGTGAAGGGCTCTAGTGGACTGGGAGGTAGGTAGTGAAGGGCTCTAGTGGACTGGGAGGTAGGTAGTGAAGGGCTCTAGTGGACTGGGAGGTAGGTAGTGAAGGGCTCTATTGAACTGGGAGTAGTGAAGGGCTCTAGTGGACTGGGAGGTAGGTAGTGAAGGGCTCTATTGAACTGGGAGGTAGGTAGTGAAGGGCTCTATTGAACTGGGAGGTAGGTAGTGAAGAGCTCTATTGAACTGGGAGGTAGGTAGTGAAGGGCTCTATTGAACTGGGAGGTAGGTAGTGAAGGGCTCTAGTGGACTGGGAGGTAGGATATTGAAGGAGTCCAGTGGACTGGGAGGTAGGATAGTGAAGGGCTCTAGTGGACTGGGAGTAGTGAAGGGCTCTAGTGGACTGGGAGGGAGTAGTGAAGGGCTCTAGTGGACTGGGAGGGAGTAGTGAAGGGCTCTAGTGGACTGGGAGGGAGTAGTGAAGGGCTCTAGTGGACTGGGAGGGAGTAGTGAAGGGCTCTAGTGGACTGATAGGTAGGATATTGAAGGGCTCTAGTGGACTGAGATTGAAGAGTCCATGCTAGCTGAAAGAGAGGGAGGCATGGTCTCCTCTTAAGCTCTAAGTTAGAGAGTTTCCTGGTGTGTGAGGTAGAGAGAGGGAGGAGGCAGCTCTACCATGCTGGCAGTTTTATGTCGTGTAATCTCGTTACCACCAACTAGTGGATGACTACGTCAGAGGAACCAAAAGTTTAGCGAATTTTGGATTATTGACACCGGGAATTAAGGAAGGGAAAGAGTAAGCGCGCGCGCGCGTGTGTGTGTGTGTGTGTGAGAGAGAGAGCGAGCGAGAGAAAATTGGGGATAATAGGTTAAAGTACACACAGATATATTTTTTAGTTTTTGTCGTCCGTCACAAAGTTTAATGTTTAACGAGTTAAGTTTATTTACATTTTCTGCAATATTTCCCGTGTATACTTCTTGAAGCAGACGTGTGTGCCGTGTTTAAGAGTCGTGTAACTAAAATACTGCAGTGACAAAACTCAGACATTTTATAATCTTAATTCCTGGCTATGAAAGTTAGGAGAGTGAGGCTGAGGGATAGAGTTTCAGGTCTCCACGCAACGCTGCTCTCAGACCTCTTGCTCGACCCCTCAATCTAAGCTTCCATTATTGTTTTTATTATGGTTTAGCATGAGAAGTAATAGAGGCTCGATCCTCTGCTCGGGAACGGAGAGGCATTCACTACTCAATTATAATCAGCCCAATGTCGTTTTTAATGGCCTGTTCTGCTGTATCTCGGTGATGTATGGTTATTCCTTGTTGTTCACCATTTGCACACGTCACTTCCTATTCTGTAACCGTATTAATATAATCATAACTAAGAATTAAACCCACAAGGGTCATACAGGACTGTATTCTGTAACCATGATATTTGAGAATACTGGCCGCTCATAGGTCCTCCTCTCCCTTACATTGGCTACCAGTTTTCAATAGAATTTTTCATATATTTTAATATTTATGTTATATTCAGAATATTTTTTTATATATCGCATTGAAATTCCTTTTGTGATTCTCTGTTTACATTGCAGGCTTATCTAAAGGCTTCTGATTTTTTTTCTAGTCGTCCTTAGTGATAGCTTTTCCAAACTGGCGTCCATACTGAAAAAAATGTTTGGACTCCAGACAGTTTGTAAACATCTCATGAGATGAAGGATGTGGACGGGAGTTAAGCGGCTATATCTGAGGTGCTCTAGATCTTACGGATTAAAACAATGTAAGTTCGCTTCAGTGTAAGGTACACGAAGTCCTCACGAATGAGATATTTAATAATATTTCGTTAGTGTCATCGTTCTGCCAGTTTCTCGGTCGTCGGTAAATTTGATGATGTGTCATCATGGAGACGAGATAAGATCTTAGTAGTTTCAAGAAGTAATTTGGCTACAAGGAAGGTGGGTTAGTGATCAGTAGTGTGATTATCCTTTCTCTGAGAGAAGGTATAATAGAGGAGCTTTATTGGCTGGGATAACTTTCAAAATCCTCAGTGGCTTAGCTTCAAACGTTCAAAAATAGTGCCACTTAATTCGATGACTGCAGCACAATGGAATCTTGGTAATCCCAGGACCACCTCTTGGGAATGACTTACTTATATAAGACTACGGTGGTGAAGACCTTCATGTAGGATAAGGGACTGACTACCTCATCTACAGTCTCCAGTTGCAACACCTTCAAATGTCCTTTATATTGAATTCATAAAGCCGCAAGTGTTGCACAAGGGTCTTCAACTTGACACTATTATACGTGGCCGATTCACCAACACTAAGGAATCGTGGTGCAGAGGATACCTTTCACACCCTATTTGCTAACCATGGGGTCACCTCCTGGGCATGACCTACTCCCAGGAATGGGTCCACTCACGGTGACGATACCTTTAACTGGCTCTTATAAAAACGGAGATATTTCTGCCTATGCTTTTGATTCATTAAGACTACCGTGGTGGACCCTTTTATCTAGGAAGTAGAAGGTATAATGATACCGAGAGTCTGGATGAAAGGATACTTCTGATGGAAGATGTCGTGCTCATTGACAAATTGAAGAGAAGACACTTCAAAACGCAGGTTTCTGGAATCATGACTAATCTGCATATGAATAACTCATGCGTAAAAATCAGTATTTAAAATTTCCAGTTTCCTTTATAAAAAAAAATGCAAATTAGGACATCCACAGACCAAAATAAATCCAAACTTTTCTCAAACTAAAATTTACCAGCGTTGAAAGTTTAAGCAAATAAATCTGCATGTAAGGCAGTAATTAAGATTTATTATTCATAGAACAATATGAATATTTAGCCTATGATAACCCAATAAAGTCATACACACTGATACATTTCCCATCAGAAGAGACAGTATCCAGTTATTTCACAAAAAAATGATTAATAAAATTGGTATATTAAAACTTACACAACCAAAAATCAAGGCAAAGCTTCATCTGAGGAAAACACATCAGCACTAAAAGTTTAAATCCGATCACAAGATGCATTTTCCAGTTATTGCTGACAATCCAACTATGTGTACTACACAGCCTGAAGCCAAGAAATTTTTCATCTATTTCATAAGATAAATTACCCTTTAAAGACTGATCTTCATAATTGCTTTATTTTTTATCAAGGAGAAGCGCTAAACCAGTAGGATCATACACCGCCTGTAGAATGTGACATATTCAGACTCTAGTAAGATGATGATAAATCCAGTTCTTTGGATCAAGAGCCCCTCACCAACAACACGGTAAAATAATGTAATAAAGTAAAATTTTATATCGAGATTAAAAATGGCAAAATGGCGTCTACAACTCCATTAACAAGAACAACTTTCGAAGTAGCAAACACTAGTGTTGAAATTTTAAAGCCGAGCAGAAGAGGTTTTCTCAAGTTATCACACGGAAACAAAATTTGAAATTGGCCTATGTGACATTGTCCACAGCGCACCCACACATACAAATTCTGTTGTGAATCTTAGTTACATTACACACGCGTTGAAAATTTAAAGTCAATCAAAAGGAACATTCTCTAGTTACGGAGACGAAAAATTTTGCCGAGAAATGTGCCGAAAATAGTACAGTCTGTCCTCGTAAAATTAAAAAAAAAACTCCCGAAAAACACTACTTTTTCTGTTTTCTCTTCTCATTTATATTATTTAATATTCTCTACAATGGCAGCTTCTGGAGGTTATTTTTGCAGAGAAGTTGTGATGTTGGTAAATATAGCTTCAAGTGAGTGGCTGCTGCGCAGTGGGGACTCATTTTTTTTTATATCTCCCGGAGGCTGCTTAGTGTATCTCTTTTACGAAGATGAAGTTCTTGGTAGTGACAAATTTAAATGGTGTAGCCACCATGAATAACCTAACATGGTCAGTCATCTATACTTAGTTATCTTACCTCTACTTAAAGTTACATATAATTTCTATTTTAATACCCTGCTAAGCTATACATGTTCTAATGTATAAAGGATACACAGCACACAGTATACATAGGTATGTTACCGGTGTGTACCGGTGTGTACCCATTGTAAGGAACTAAGTAAACTTGTCCTGTTTTCTGACGCGGGTCTCAGTCATATGATGACCCGCAGCTGGAGCTTTTGGTCATCTGACCGAGGTCTTCATCTGGCTTACCGGTCCACCCCGTGGCCTGGTGGCAAAAGCTCTCGCTTCACACGGTGAGGGTCCGGGTTCGATTCCCGGCGAAAGGGTGAAAACATCGGACGTGTTTCCTTACACCGGTTGTCTATATTCACCCATCAGTAAAATGGGTACCAGGGTGTTAGTCGACTGGTGTGGGTCGCATCCTGGGACAAAACTGACCTAATTTGCCCGAAATGTTCAGCATAACAAGTGGCTTTCTATATAGTAGTATGTCATTGATGTCAGCCAGGCCTGTATATCTTGTACTTGTAGTAAATAAAGATATTATATGGTTATGTTTATAACCATTTCTTGGTATTCATTATTTAGGCAGCCAGTATCACACAAATCATTCATCACTGGGCTCTTCAAACTTTCCCATTTCTTTAAATATTTATTACTCTCAGTTAGGCTTGGCTTTGTTAACATCGATTATTTTTTTGTGTATATTTGCCCGACAAGAGCGAAATTTAGATAGGACGCGTAAATTACATCTGGCTACGTCGGGAGTATTGACAGTTCCAGCCCGTGTATTTTCTCGCTCACAAAAAAATGGAGAATAAGTTGAAAATGAACCATCTCAGTCTCGTAACCAGGAAGCTAATTGGATCCCGAAAGTCTAGTAAAAAGAAAGGTTAAATAAATCCCGATGACTAGTCTAAGTCAGTCCTTGTGTCTAGTCACCAGAAGTCTTTAAGGTATGATTCCTAAGTCTGGCTACAACTGTAGACTAAAAAATATTACCCATTAGCCTAGTAACCCAAGCCTAGTTACAAGAAGTCTAGAATGAATGACCTCTCTAGTCACCAGAAGGTTAAAATACATCAACGTTTACTATAAATACACAGAGTAAATAACCACAACGGCCAAGCTACAAGCAGTTACAGATTCCTAGTGGAGATAATATTGCAACTCGCTGCCAACACAAGCTAAAAAGAGAGTCATCAAGTGAAAGCTAAACGAAACACACCCATAACAGCAAAAATCCTTACACTTTAAGCGAGACTTCAGATTGAAAGCAAAACTAGTTTAACTCTGACTTTCTTCCCGGGTCCATTTCCCGGCAGATCGTAAATGTTTTAAACGGGAAAACTTTCACTTGTCCCCCACTTTAGCGGGATCTTCAGGAGACAGTGTCCTGGAGAGAATTTTTACTTTCACCGAGTCAGGTGAAAGTTAAACCAAGTGAGACGATCTTAATGTGAAAAAACAAGAAAGGAAAAGATTCTGGAGAGGAACAAGGTGTGCTTGTGTATGTGAGAGAGAGAGAGAGAGAGAGAGAGAGAGAGGAGAGAGAGAGAGAGAGAGAGAGAGAGAAAGAGAGAGAGAGAGAGAGAGAGAGAGAGAGAGAGAGAGAAACTCTCACAATCATGAGGTAGAGTCTTAATGTTAATATTTTAAGCACACATGTAAAACATTTAAAAAAGTATCGACTGGTATCAGCCGTCTTTTTCACCGATGCTATAGAAATAGCCGATACCCGCCGATACCGATACTTTGTCACATCCCACGAACAGCCACCATCTTCAGCCACCACACTCACCTGCGTCATCAGACCCACCACCCTCACCTGCGTCATCAGAGGCACCACACTGCGAACAAGAGCTGGGATTGATTTCAAGAGGGAGGTGAAGCGCCCAGCTCTGGTTTGTCAAGCACGGCCAAGAGGAAGCGCCAGAACGGTGGTATTAATTAATTGGTGGTGACTCAAGGGACACGAAGACCAACATACAGGCAAGGTTGAAACGGATCAAAACTCCCTGGAGAGATGTCTTCCTGGTGAGATGTCTTCCTGGAGAGATGTCTCTCTTGTTCTCCGCCCACTCGATGTCGCCTCCTGCCACACAGATATCGTCACGAGGTTTATATATATATTTTTTTGGTAAACTTCTGCTAGTAGACAAGTCTTTTCAATGGGTAAACCCATAAAATCACACGTTTAAAAGGTTCTTCATTGCAAAAGCCAATATCAAAGCATTCACTTTACACAGCATCAAAATATTAAACTCATGATTTATCTGTAAAAGTCCAGTTAACTGTAAGCCTCCAGTTTATTTGAGGAGGCTCTCTTAATTGAATATCTGATCATAAAAATAAACATCAACAGTAAAGTTCCCCATACTAGGGAATGTGCAAGAGAAAAAAAAAACCTGTGTACAAGTCCCAGCAACATCTAACGTTTCGGTCCAAATCGGACCGAAACGTCGTCATAAGTTTATTTCTATGTGTGGGTTGTGTGTGTATTGTTCCAGTCACGGTATGGTGCCTTTTCGGTCTTCATTTCGTGAAACCTGTTGGAGGCGACGTCCATTACTGTAAGGCTCTTGCTGAGTGAGAAGAATTGTCTCCATTTTGACCTCATCAACTCAAAGAAAGAAGTGAGACATCCTCGGAGTGCAAAATAACATTTAACCTCCGCAGAGACAGTTCCTGTCTAACTGAGAGAGTCGGTCTGTTAGGTTTGAAGTCTGTCGATTGCAGGTGGGATATTAAGGTACCAATTCGACAGTGCCCTAACATGAATAAACTCATCTCAATGTAGAAGTGAATATATGGGAAGAAAAAGAGAGGCTAAGAGACTAGCGAGAGTGCGAAAGGAGAGCCAATGAGTGTGTGGTAAGGTTTTATCAACAATTTTTTCCGAAAGTAAAAAGTTTTAGAGATAAATATGAAATATATTTGGAAGCTGAAAACATGAATGAGGATATATTAGAGGGAAAGGTAGAGATGCTGGAAAGATAAAAGGAATGTTGATGAAGAATTGAAGGCAGTGATGAAGGGAAAGATGTGAGTGTGGGGAAAGTGGATGAGGCAGATAAGAAGAATGAAAGAGGATAAAGCAGCTGAGATAGATGGGATCAAGACACAAACTTTAAACGCAAGTGGGAGATACAGTTTTGGAGTGGTTGGTGTGTTTGTTCTATATATGTGCAAGAGGAAGGGCACCCAGGAACTGGCAGAGAATCATACATAGTTCCTGTGTATGAGGGAAAAAAGGATTAAAGAAATTGAAAGTATAATAGGGGGAATAAGCCTGTAGGAATGACCAGGTAGTGTATAGTGGAGTTATTGTTGAAAGAATTTAAGGCTAAGATAAAAAGTTGGATTGCAGAGGAGCAAGGAGGTTTGGGATTGGTAGGGGATGTATAGACCAAGTGTCTACGTTGAAACGTACAAGAAAACAACACCCAGAAAACAACACCCAGAAAACAACACCCAGAAAACAACACCCAGAAAACAACACCCAGAAAACAACACCCAGAAAACAACACCCAGAAAACAACACCCAGAAAACAACACCCAGAAAACAACACCCAGAAAACAACACTCAGAAAAACAACACCCAGAAAACAACAAAACAACCGAAACAACGAAACAACCAGAAAACAACACCCAGAAAACAAACAAAACAACCAGAAAACAACACCAGAAAACAACACCAGAAAACAACACCCAGAAAACAACACCCAGAAAACAACACCCAGAAAACAACACCCAGAAAACAACACCCAGAAAACAACACCCAGAAAACAACACCCAGAAAACAACACTCAGAAAACAACACTCAGAAAAAGATAAGGTATCACATGTTGCACTTATGGATTTAGAAAAGGCATTTGATAGGGTGTATAGTGAAGGAATGTGGCAGGTGTTGTAAATGTGTGGAATAAGTGATAGGTTTATATTTCACCAAGGTTATTAATATATTTCTAGATAGGATTGTAAGAAACATGAACACTAGTGTTGAGAGGCGTGGTTTTTGGATTATGAATTTCGTATAAAGTCCCGAGATTTCATAGTTGCTTTTAGTCTATGACATTGTTCTTTTTGGGTGATTCTGAAGAGAAGTTGCAACGATTAGTGGAAGAAAGATTACCTGTAGGTTACCTGTAACCGCTTCCGGTTACAGGTTTACGTGTGGTGACAGATCTGTTGATATAGTTTACATCTTGTGACAGTTTATCATACAGGCGTTATGGTGCAAGTTTTTCTTTATCATATATAGTAATTTCGTTGTGCAGATTTGGAGCCAATCCTTCTACTGTCTTTTAGGTATAGATTATGATGCATCATTTACACCTACAGTCTATGGAGCATAGTTCCAGGGACTTCAAGCTCTCCCAGTAAATTAGGTGATTGCTGAGATTATGCAAGCTGTGAAGGTTCTCTATACCTTTAGTAGTTTAGCAATAGCGCCTGTCTACAGGAGCTGTTAGTATAGACCAATATTCCAGCCTAGAGAGAACTATTAACCTGAAGAGTATTATCAGCTTGACATCTTTTGTTATGAAAGTTTTAGGTATCTAACCTATTAATTTTCTTGTAGTTGCGAAAATATTTTTGTGCTCCTTGAACGTGAGATCTGAAATTATCACTTCCAGGTCTCTCACAAAGGAGTAAAGCTGTACTGAGTGATCCGAGTTTTTCTTGTTGTCCGATCTTATTTTGACTTTCCCTATCCTTACATTGTGACTGAAAATTTGTCTTCATTCAGCATCACAGTGTTGTCAGTAGCCCACTGGAAAACTTGTATATATCAGGTAGGAGGTTTGCTGTGTCTGCTATACAGACCGCTCTCATTATAATTATTGCATGGTCTAAAACACATGATTGCAATGCAATGGTTTATGTCATTGTAAAAGAAAATTAAAAGTTAACACACGAAAGAGTAAGATGAGAGGGCAAGGGTATATAAGCAATGGAATTTTGGATATCAGATTGGAGGGATAATAGAGGAAGTAATTATATATTTGACAGTAAATATAACACGATGAATTAGAACATCTAAAAATGATACATTGCTTCCCACTTCATGATCCTTTCTGAACTTAATGGAGGGTGCTAAACTACTGAGGAGGTGATTATTATTATTATAATAAAAAAAGCGATAAACCACAGGGGTTATTCTGAGGTGAACCATAGAACTGACGAGGTTAAAGAATAAAAGATTGGTGGCGAACCGAGACAGCTGTAAAGACAAAGAACTTTATGAGGCAGAGTATGGTGGTACCAAGACTGGTGGATGGGAGAGGCGTTTTAATTAAACGCTGCAGCGAGGAGGAGGCTGGAGGCAGTGGAAATGCATATTTGTAGTGTGAATATTATGCAGAGAATTCGGAGCTTGGAGATTAAAAAAGTGTGGGATTACGAAAAGTATTATTCAGAGAGATGAGGAGGGGATGTTGAGGTGCTTTGGACATTTAGAGAGGATGGAGCAAAATATGACTAGGGCAGTATATAAATCTAGGGTGGAGGAAAGGACAGTAGTGGTAGTTCAAGGAAAAGTCTAAAGGTTTGAGTGCTAGAGGCTTGGACATCCAACAGGCTTGGGTGATCGGGTAAGATAGGAGTGAATGGGGGCAAGTGGTTTTTATGATTTGACGTGCTGTTGGAGTGACAGCAGGGTACCATTTATGAAGGGATTTAGGGAAACTGGTTAGCAGGACTTAAGTTCTGAAGGTAGAAAGTACAGGGCCTGCACTCTGAAGGAGAGGTAGGGATATTGCAGTTCGAAGGGTCACGTGATCTGTGACGTCAGCTTTTGGCAAGACTGAATGAGTGACGGTGAGTGTGTTTCTTCTTTTTTTTTTGAGAAAAAGCAACGTCGGTGACAGCCAGCGTTTTAAAAATGCACCTTGTGGTATATATACTCAAATATACGTCATTCAATGAATATACACATACACACTTCTCGGTAATATATATATATTATTGTGACCACTAACGAGTGGTATTGATCAACAACACTGCGACTGGCCAAGGACTCGAACCCATGCTGCTTTGGCCCGCCTCACGGTGAGCGAAAACACATGACGGTCTAACCCACAGGACCACGCAATCCTACAAGAATGACGCACCCAGCCAAGCTAGGAGTTTTACCGTCATCCGAGGACATACGGTGGTGTGGGTGCCTCTGAACTAATTTAATTCTACTCCCTGTTTGGTGTACTAGCCCAACGAGCAGTATATATATATATATATATGTTACTATTATTGGTATAGATACATTGTCAAGACATAATAAATACGTGTAGAAATTTTCCCCTTTACGAGGATATCCAGACACCATTTCGAGTGCTGATTACGTATTCTCTGGCCAGATGAGGAAGCGGCACCCCAGCGCAGATGTGCCAACGATCCCGAGAAACTTTGTGTGTGCAAACTCTGAGGCACAAAGATCAAGTCAAAAGTGAATGAGACGCTCACAGGGACTCAGACATTCTCATCAATCTCGATGTTGCATTCTCTGGTCCGCTGCTGCAGCGGCGGCAGCGGCTGGCTGGCGCGCTCGCTGGCGCGCTCGCTCGCTCGCTCTCGCTCTCGCTCTCTCGCTCTCTCCTCTCTCTCTCTCTCTCTCTCTCTCTCTCTCTCTGTAGTAGGGAAAGCGTCTGTATCATGTTCTTTTCGTGAGTGATCTCCTTTTCCAGAGGCATCTACCATCCCTGCTCCAACTCCTCGGATCAAGAACACTCCACGCTCCATTTCCTAGGATCCAATTTTTAGGAGTTGCTAAATTTTTCGATTTTTTATTCAAAATTTCCTTTTTTGTTTTTTTTTGGGGGGGGAGTCTATTCCAAGAGCGGTCCGGTCGGGCTTTAGCTCCTGGGTCAAAGCCGCCCCTGCTCCATTTTTTCGGATCAATTTTGAGGGGGGCCGAAGCCCCCTCAATTTTATTTTTTCATTCTCCATTTCCTCGGATCAAGTTTACCAATCATATGTGAGTAGATGTGTGTCTACTTTAGAATTGTATGTAATGTAAGCAAATTTAGTCTTAAAATAATATTAACATAAGGATATTTTTACAATGTTCCTAGTGAGCATATTTAAGAGACATAAGGTTGTATTACATCTCCTGGGCCAGCTCCTGATATGCCTTACCACCTACGACTGCTTACAATAGAGGTGAAAATTAAGCTCACTTGATAATTTTTGCTGCTAAACACTCATGTGTCATATTACAGCTCTTGGGTCTCACATTTCATATTCAACCAAAAGGCGAATTTACATAAAAAATTTTTTGTAAATTATGCATAATACATTACAACAAAATAACACACAATATTTTGCAGTACGATATACAGATTTAAGGTGAATCAAAATGATTCTTTCTCCACTTTCTGTATGTTCTTCTTGCAAAGAAATTTTGAGTATTCTGTTGTGGATGCTGCCCCCGGGATGACCACATCACTTCGGGGGATGAGTGTGTTACTGCGGGTCACTTTATGGGTGTGATGTTGAGATGTGGTGACGATGTTACCCCAGAATAATTTATCGGTTAATTATCACGTCGATATCTTTCACTTGGTTGCTGGAAATCATCCGGAGAACTTTCTTCTCTGGAGTTAAGCATGAAATATTCACCAGCACCCCACACACTTCTGGCGGTAGCAGCCGCTCCTGCAAGGAGGTGTGCTGAATGGTTGCCCCGGCGGAAGTTCTATATTCGTTGAAGCACCAGCAATAGCATCATCATCAGTAGCTGACTAAAGCTGATAAGTAACTACTCGAATGTAAGTTTATGAGTAATATAAAAGGCGATATATGTACAGTAAATATTAAAAAGAGAGGATTGTCGGCCTTTAACGATAAAATGTTTCTCTTGGATAGCATTCGTTCCTTGGTATATGGACATCCTGACATCCCTGCGCCCAAACGGAGGAGACTAAAGTAGAATGTTCCCTCTGCTCTCTTTCTGACAGACTTAAAGAGCACAAAAAAGTGTTAGATTAGCCGACTCCAATAATGCTCTTTTCTGTCATGTTAGAGATCACAGTCATCCTATTGACTGGTCCTCTGCCAAATCTGTCGATCCTACTTCTAGCCTTCACAACCGTCGTCTTGTTGAAGCATCCCTTATACACAGCTCTCCTTGTATGAATCTTAGTCGTGGCTTTGTCTCTGTAGATGTCTTCCTTTCTCCTTACATTGTCAAATGTTCCAGTCAAAATACTCGTGACTTGACATGATCCTTTCTTCTCTCCCACCTCTTCTCCTTTCATCTTTTCGACATTTTTTTTCTGTTTTCTATTTTTCTGCCTAGTGTACTGTCCTTCCATTACCCCCACCCACCCCAACCCTTTGTGATTTTGGCCCTACCCCTTGTGGGCCCTTAGCTCTCCTGCAGTGCTCCATTTTCTTGTCATTAGACTGACCCCACTACCACTCATTTACTATTATTTCTGCTTCTATCTTCTACATTTTCTACTAGTATTACTACTACTATTATTACCTCCCTTCACTCCCTTTTCTATCTCTTGTGGCACAAACTACTCCCCTTCTACTACAACTTCCACCACAAGCAGTACCACTTCCACTACTTATTTTTTCTCCTCTCTTTCTCCCGTCACTGTCCACGTCAAAATATACTCGCTCACTCGGTCTTTTCATACGATTTTCTCTCTCCTGTGTGCGGGTTATTCGTGTATGAGTTGGTGTTATATGCATGGCGTCTACACTCTCCAATGACGTGATGAAAACAGCGAAGTTTAGAAAACACTTGTTCGATGGAAGAGCATTCTTCCTCACGGAATTCACTATAGATTCAGAGGACACGAAGGAAGAAACTTATGATTAAGCCACGTTTAGTTTTGGTGTTGTGGTGAGAGCAGAAGTGGAGAAGATCCTGCTGGTTGGTCGGTTTTCCGTAGACTTTAAAACGAAGCTTTTACAACATAGCTGAACATCTTGCCAGGAAACTTCTTCAACGTTGTCTAAACAGCAACAAACCTAATGGCCCATGCTAGGCAGGTCGTTCTCATATCCAGCCTCTTCTCAGCAATCAACTTCAACACTCTCCACCTGACCGTTCACGTCACTATGCTTCCTATATATACTCATTTACTTCGCTCATAACATAGCAAAACATAATATAACAACCCTCCCTCCCAAGAAAAAGGAACAATGAAAAGGAACGTACGAATCCTGGTGGCCAAGTTGTATCATCGGGAGATGGAGTGAGTTGACTTACTAGGTCAAGGCTCCCTGGAGTACTTGTATTTTTGTCATTCAGACTGATGTAATTTGCATGTAATTACTCATACACAATCAACTCACAATAGTTTTGATATATGCTGTTACTACTGTGAGATAGAAGGCCACAAATTGGCATAAATTAAGAGTTTGCGGCTGTCAACCTCAGAGTTAGTTCTGGGTCACCAGATCCAGCCACCTGAGCTCAGTGGTTCGTCTTTACGGTCCACTCAACTGCTTACTCTCTGAGGAGTTTCTGAAGAAAATACGTTAATACGTAATGGTTAATACGTAATGGTTGATGCCTCTTACGGACAGAATATTACCCATTAAGTTTAGACTGTGTGCCGGCAAACTTGTCACTATAGTAAAATAGTTAAAACACTTGGAATCGTTGGGATCAGTTCCATAACTGATGAATAACTCTTCTGATGTACTTAACGATGTGTGATGTCACTGAGTCTTAGATAATGATGTGTGAGTCTTAGATAACGATGTGTGATGTCACTGAGTTATATACAAGGATGTGTGATGTCACTTATGTTTGAACAAAGGACACTGTATACAGATATGTTTATGTATATATAATAATATTTATGAACACATACAACAGCATTATATATTCATTAATACATGTATACAGTTAAAAAATATACATACATACATGCATATTTACACACATAAATAACTCTCACATAAGAGACTGAAACTTACACCGACTTTCAGTCCGACTTTCAGTCACAGGGAAACACAGGTTGATATAATCTTTACCAGATGGTGATCCGTCACTGACCCTGGACGAGTGTCGGAGTTTGTACATGTAATGTACATATTTATGTGTACATGTCTGTGTGCGTGTGAGTGTGTGTGGGGGGGGTATGTGTGTATTTGTGTTTATTTACTAGTAATACTGACAGGAGAGGATTATATGCATTATTGAATAAATATGTGTATGTTTGATACAGAGGATTGTGTGTATGTTGCTTTATTCGTGCGTCTCTATGTGTAGGATGTGTATGTGGAAATACAGAATTGAGTGTATAGAAGAGTGTGCGCTTGTGAACCTTAGAGTACGATGCAAATAAAGATCAATAACAAGTAAAAAAGATAACTGATTACAATTAATTACAGTTATCATGCAGGGAACACAAGGGTTCACACACACACACTAATCTACGCACATAAAAACGTTCACAAATACACTTAAACAACTAAATAATTGAACAAGCTAATAATTGACTATGTACAGTATTAAATATAAATATACTTTCAAAATTATCATTGAGTGGCCACTCCTTGGTGGGCTAACTGGGATAGAGATCTCTCTTGTCTCAGGTAATCGACGTTCGGGTCTGTCCAGGTGGATGTTATTACGGAGCGCAGTTTTTCTGCGTGTCCTCCTCTGTAATAACATCTACCTTCGTATACTGATATTAATTCACTTGTGTAGTAATATCATATATGGACAGTGCCTCAAGGGTGGCTAAAACTGCTGACCTCAGGGAAGTGGTGAAGGGTGTATGGATGAACACTTGGACCCACGGACCTGGGGTGGGACTTGCTGACCTTAGGGAAATGGTGAAGGGTGTATGGATGAACACTTGGAACCATGGACCTGGGGTTGGACTTGCTGACCTCAGGGAAGTGGTGAAAGGTGTATACCTGGACCCACGGACCTGGGGTGGGACTGCTGACCTCAGGGAAGTGGTAAAGGGTGAATACCTAGAGCCATTGACTTGGGGTGGGACTTGCTGAGCTCGGGGTGTATGGGTGAACACTTAGAACCAGGGACTTGGGGTGGGACTTGCTGAGCTCGGGGTGTATGGGTGAACACTTAAAACCAGGGACTTGGGGTGGGAAAGGAAGACATCCGGGGGCCCACGGATGAATTCCCGGGGAAGGCTGTAGGATAGGAAGTGGGGAAGGGACACAAATGGGATCCTGGACTTGGGAAATGGAAGATTACTGAGTGTAGGATAGGATAGTGTAGGATAGTAAATGGGGAAGGGAGAATATTTGAGGGGACACAGATGGACTCCTGGACACATGGGCCTGGGGAAGACTTAGATTACTGAGTGTAGGATAGGAAATGGGGAAGGGAGAATATCTGAGGGGACACAGATGGACTCCTGGACACATGGGCCTGGGGAAGACTTAGATTACTGAGTGTAGGATAGGAAATGGGGAAGGGAGAATATCTGAGGGGACACAGATGGACTCCTGGACACATGGGCCTGGGAAGACTTAGATTACTGAGTGTAGGATAAGAAATGGGGAAGGGAGAATATCTGAGGGGACACAGATGGACTCCTGGACACATGGGCCTGGGGAAGACTTAGATTACTGATAGGAAATGGGGAAGGGAGAATATCTGAGGGGGCACAGATGGACTCCTGGACACATGGACCTGGGAAAGACTTAGATTACTGAGTGTAGGATAGAAAATGGGGACACAGATGGACTCCTGGACACATGGGCCTGGGGAAGACTTAGATTACTGATAGGAAATGGGGAAGGGAGAATATCTGAGGGGATACAGATGGACTCCTGGACACATGAACCTGGACACATGAACCATAAACACATGAACACATGAACCTGGGAATAGCATACAAACACAGAAACTGGGGGGGAGGTGGACCTTAAAGACGAACCAGAGGCCTCCATAAGACACGAACTACTACTATGTTAATGAAAAAAATAATAATTTTGTACCAAAAAAACCTTAGAAAATCTTATTATAACAAGAGCTATTTAATTTAGTCTAATCCAACTAAATATATAATTTAATAATAAACAAACGTGTATGCAATAATTTTGCAAAAATCATTCTGAACCAAACGATAAAAATATATTTAATTGTTTTTGTTTATTATTAAATTATTTATACATTATACATTATAATATATATATATATATATATATATATATATATATATATATATATATATATATATATATATATATATATATATATACACAGAACTAGAGTGAAAAAAAAAAAAAAAAAAATTTATGCAGTCTAAAATAAAAATACAACTAAATAACAGAGAACAAACACACTGTCGTAGGTTGCAGGAGCTCTCATAAAAGCTCCTTCACTTGGCTTAAGACGGGATATAAATATATATAGAGCTTCTGTCATCTCAGCTCCATGTCTGAAGGGACACTGGCTAGTAGTTGTGCCAGTATAAGCGAACGTTTAACACCCACAATTATTAGTATAATCATAGCGTAAAAAATCTGGTTGGTACTGGGAATTTTATTCACAATGACCAGGTATTAAGGGACGGTGGTACATTACACAGGTCGCTTTTTAAATTTAAGGATTCGATCCCTGATTGCTTGTACGTGTATGACAAGTCTTAGTAAACTGGTTAGACGATGAGGCAGCTCAGGGCTCAGGATGTGTCTTCTCACCCACTCATTAAATAACACGTCCCCCCCACCTGCCACTCCCATGTACGGAGGTAGAACCTTCTTATATATAATATATATTATATCAACACACCAACACACTGGCCGTATCCCACCGAGGGAGGGCAACCTAGAAAGAACGAAAGTTTTTCTTCTTAAATTTAGTAATTTATACAGGAGAAGGGGTTACTAGCCCCTTGCTCCCGGCATTTTAGTCGCCTCTTACGACACGCATGGCTTACGGAGAAAGAACTCTGTTGCACTTCCGCATGGAGATGAGAGGAATAAAGATGAACACAAACTATTAGGAAAATAGAAGAAAACCAAGATGGATATGTGTATAGATGAGTGTACATGAATGTGTAGTGTGTCCTAAGTGTAATTAAAAGTAGCAAGATATACCTTATATCCGGCATGTAAAACAAGTGCAGGTTCCACTTTCGCACTTGTTTTTGAAGATATGAATTGCTGTAAATTCTTTTGACTAGGTGATTTTCCCCTTCCCTTCCGACCAATACTTTTAACAACGTCTGGTGCTCAAGGCTGCTGAGTTTCAATGCAATGTATTGCATGAATGTTGCACGTGTATTGCAAAAATGTTTTTCAGGATAATGTGGCATCTTCAAAGTTTATTAAGAATACTTCTGAGTTTTGTTCAGTATTTCCTACCAGAGTGCGAGTCAGGAACATGTTGCCGAAAATGGCACTGGGGTTATTTCATGGTGCCAGGGTAGCTTCATAGTGCCAGGGTAGCTCCATGGTGCCAGGGTAGCTTCATGGTGCTAAGGTAGATTTATAGTGCCAGGGTAGCTTCATGGTGCCAAGGTAGCCTTATAGTGCCAGGGTAGCTTCATGGTGCCAAGGTAGCTTCATGGTGCCAAGGTAGCTTCATGGTGCCAAGGTAGCTTCATGGTGCCAAGGTATCTTTATAGTGCCAGGGTAGCTTCATGGTGCCAAGGTAGCTTCATGGTACATTATACACGAGGGTAGTTTGCTTTACTAGGGTAATTTATAGTACTATGGTAATTCTCTGGACTAGTGTAGTTTTATAGAACTAGGGTAGATTTATGGTAGCATGAATTAATGGTACCAGGCTAATTTTATGATACCAGTGTAGTTTTCTGGTACCAGGGCAGTTTTATGGTACCAGGGTAGTTTTATGGTACCAGGGTAGTTTTATGGTACCAGTGTAGTTTTATGGTACCAGTGTAGTTTCTATGGTGCTGTCGTAGTTTTTTGGTAGTTCGACGCTGCTAGGCGAAATTCTGAGTAGCCTATCTGCCTTGTAAGCGGAACTTTACTGAAGGGGTAAGCATTTTAGGAGCTGGCTTGGTCTTAATCCTATGCCACAGTGTAAATGCTATCCTAATCATAGTATACAGTGTATAGGCTATCGTAAACCTAGACCACAGTGTATATAGACTATCCTAATCCAGAGTGTATATGCTATCATAAATTACAGTGTACTGGCTATCCTAATCCAAAATTACAGTGTACTGGCTATCCTAATCCAAAATTACAGTGTACTGGCTATCCTAATCCTCAACTAGTGTTTGGGGTCTCAACTTATTAAGCATTGGGGAGGCTATATGGCGCATTGTATGTATGGTACAGTCTCTGCTTAAGGATAAATGATCTTGTGAGTGATACTGCGAGTGGTTGTACAGGTGGCTGTTAGTTGAGAGATAGTTGTACAACTCTGAGGGTTATGCAGTGAGTGGTGGTGGTTGTACAACTCTGAGCACACGGTACAACTTTGAAAGCTCACACAACAGTGACGCTGCAGAGCTATGCGAGCGAACTGAACAAGTTTGTCGGGTTAGTGGCAGAGTTGTGGCTTTGATGATTCCAGTAGGACTTTGGCTCCTTTGTACGTTCAGCGATGCCGTGGTATAGACCCGACCTGTCGGTAACCTGTACTTGACCTGAGTGACCTATGGGTGACCTGCAAAAGGGATGAATGTCACGGTTCACGTCACTAAAGTTCCAGTAAGTTATGAACACATCAACTGGTAATCACACCACGATGGAAAATAGAACTGATTTGAGCCATTTCATTCCCAGATAAATCATGGATGAAGGCGTCTGGGAACAAGCAACCTCTTGTATAACGAAATTAAATATTAATAACAGAGATGGATGACCTTTAATAACCCCATTAAATGGAACAAACTGAAAGGGCCCCAAGAAACTAACGGACCCTCCCAACAGGAGGTCCGTAACTAGAGGAAGCATCGTATTAGAAACACAGGCGATTGATTGATCTGTATATTTCGACCACTTTCTGGGATCCTCTTCAGCTGAAGAGGATCCCAGAAGGGAATCAATAATCTCGTGCGTTTCTGTCCCCATGTGGGCTATAATTTAGCATTGACAAGTGTTCATTGCACTTTAATTAATAATCATATTGGATATTACAGAGGAATGGTATGTCGAGTTAAGATATTTTATTGACACAACGTTTCGCCACAAATTGCCTTCATTAAGTACATAAAATACGACAGAAAAATTACATCCAGGCCAGGCATAGATAAGATAGAATTTTTGTTGTTGTTGTATTTTGTATTCGTAATAAAGCCAATTTGTGGTGAAACGTGCCAAGACTATTATGTATCTTCCACACTGGATCTTGTCCTCGTCGAGGATTGTAATCTAATTCACTTCTTTGAAGAAGAGGTGAGACTAGGACCCAAAGTGACCCGAATTAATCTCCCTAAAAAAATAAACTCAAACGTTAAGATCCCAAATACTTTCAAAAAGATTCGTCGATAAATTACTAAGAAATTTGATCAAACATAGGAAAATAAATGAGCCACAAGGAATAAATCCGATATAAAATTAGATATCACTTCAAGTAGTTGTTTTTATAGGCCAAAACGTGAGATGAATAAAAGGTTTAAGTTGACTGGTGACCCCGAAGACAATATTAACTTTCTGCTGCATGATGACTGTCAGCTCACATTAACTTAGACAAAAAAATTTGCTTGCTTGCTTGCGAGTGAGTGAGTGAGTGAGTGAGTGAGTGAGTGAGTGAGTGAGTGAGTGAGTGAGTGAGTGAGTGAGTGAGTGAGTGAGTGAGTGAGTGAGTGAGTGAGTGAGTGAGTGAGTGAGAGAGAGAGAGAGAGAGAGAGAGAGAGAGAGAGAGAGAGAGAGAGAGAGAGAGAGAGAGTTGAGTGAGTGAGAGAGGGGAGGGAGGGGGAAATACTGCCTCTAGTAATGATTATGGACCCTCTTCCTCTGAGAAGACAATAAACACACTTCCGGGAATTACGCTACAAGACACAACACATCTCATGAACTTAAAACAAACACATCCACTTTACGAGGAGAGTAACAGAGGGAGACGAATATGTCAAGAATTTGCAGAAATTCATGTCATAAACATCTCACAATAAAAAATGCACATTTTGAAAAGCCATTCTCATAATTTTCGGGGGTGGGGGAAAACTGTAATTAATTACAGATTTCCAGGACCCATGATGTAATGAATGGACACTTGTCAATGCTCAGTAATAACCCACTGTATAATTCGATCCCCTTCTGGGATCTTCACTAAAAGCGGGTCGAAATATGTATCAATTAGCAAGAACTCGTTTAATATTAAGTCCTTTCTAAAATGTTCTATTATACGTTTAAAGATATATATTTTTTCATTTATGTTAATGTAAAAAATAATAATTTTGTACCAAAAGAACTTTAAAAACTTACCTAACCTTATTAAAACAAGCTCAATTTTATTTAGCCTAATCCAACTAAATATATTTTAGACAAGTTTACAATAATTTATTAATAAACAAACAATGAAATATATATTTTTTCGTTAGGTTCAGAATGATTTTTGCGAAATTACTGCATACACAATTTTTCGCTTGCCTTATTCGGCAAGAACAACATTGATATTTAAGCCAAAATCGCAAGTTTTACCTATTCGGCACAACATTATAGATATTTGCTAATAAGCTCATGTTTTAAGTTCTGTGTATATAAATACTCCGGTTAGAGAATTTATTCAAATTTTTAAAGTTACTCGGATTTAACTTACGATTTACAGCAAATGAATGTTTCCGAATTTGAGAGATGGCGAGTCAAAGACCAGTTCTGTGAGACACACTTTTATACTCGCATCTTCTAAGAGTGTCTCACTGTACTGGTCTTTCTCTGACTCGTCCATCTCACTCTGAAATTCGGGAACATTCATTTGCTTTAAACCCGATAAATTTAAAATAGAATGTTGAAGTCTTTTTATATACAGAACTTGAAAACTTAATAACAATGAAAAATCAATTAAACTCTTCACTCTTAATAGCCTGCCATAGTTTACCAACCAGTGGAGTTAATAATAAACCCAGTGGTTGACGAGACGTCTATATAATAACGATACTAAGTTGTTACACATGAGTCTGATACTTGACAGCAGTGATGCACAGCAGTGATGCACAGCAGTGATGCACAGCACAGTAAAACGATTTGTTACGATAGATACAGCAATAATTAAGAAGTCGTAGTTGTTACGATAGATACAGCAATAATTAAGAAGAGGTAGTTGTTACGATAGATACAGCAATAATTAAGAAGTCGTAGTTGTTTCGATAGATACAGCAATAATTAAGAAGTCGTAGTTGTTTCGATAGATACAGCAATAATTAAGAAGAGGTAGTTGTTACGATAGATACAGCAATAATTCCATGCCATTTTTTTTTCGATAAGGTATTGTATACTTTTCATAGCAGCAGCGGCAGGGAGGAGTAAATATAAGGAAGAGAGCCTTCTGCTTTATATCCTTGCCTCAAACAGTTAATACACGATAGTCATTAATTCTGATCGATGTAGAAAGTCTTCTCAGAAAATAGCCTCGGTGTGGACTCCAAAGTAATTACAGTTACAAAGAAAAAGAAAGAGAAAAATAAACAATAATACAGCAACAAAAAAAATTGACATTTTTGTAGCCTTCAGCTATGATTTTACTGCTAAGTATGACACCGGTAGTCCTAGGTCCCAAAATTTATTTCTAAGACCTGAATATTTCACTCTGGAAAGGCGTAGAATTAAGGAGGATACGACTGAGGTGTATAAACTGAAAACAGGAATAAATAAGGGGGGATATAATTAACGTGCTAAAAATGTGTAACCAAGACCGGATTCAAAGTAATGGGTTCATGTTGGAAAGATTCAGATTTAGAAAATATATATAGGAAAGCAATGGTTTTGGCAATAGAGTTGTGGATACCGTGGCCTGCAAAAGTAGAGCATTTTCCATTGAATAATTTCACACGTGAAAAAAATCCGACACAAATTTCTTAAGAAATACAGACAGACCGAAGGTGGTACTGCGAGGTAGGGTGGCAATAAAACTTAGGCCATAATTACGAAACAAACTATGTGAAGAACGACTCTAAGCACGTCTCTTTTACGTTTAGGTAACTGATAACTTATTCAGACCTTTAAGATGTTGAACATATTTGATGTAGTCTCCCCAGAAGTAATTAAAGTGTAAAGTGAAGCAATAGCCTGAAACATTTCCAGAAAATTTCGAGACAAAAGATAGAAAACTAAGACGATTTTTTTTGTAGGGGGGGAGGTCAGGGGGTATGGAAGGCAACGCTATATAAATCACTGAAGTTATAAACGCAAAAAGGTAGTTATTTATTAAATAACTGGCTATTAAAAATAACCTCACTGCTATAATATCCTAAGCTCAACTATCTAGACATTATTACACGTAGCTAGACAGCAGTTAGTCCTTCTCAGCAGACACCCTTGATATGGACAGTGGAGTTCCCTGCTATCTGGCTTCTCCACGTGTTATGTCCTGCAAGAGACGCAGGTGGTAGCACTCTGCTGCTCCACACTTGCCTCGTTGGCCAAGGTCATAAACACAAGTAATGTGTGTTAAGGGCAAATTGGCAGCACGTAATGCTTTTTCTTACGAGGTGCGGCGGGTTGTAGCTTAAACTGTGGCTCCTTAAGGCCGTGCAAAAATATCACAAATAGGAGAGCTGGTAAAAAATTTTTTAACAAGCTTGACTGATGCTTTTGAGAGCAGGAACGTTGCCAAACGGGAACTTTAAATTTAGTTTTCAAACTTTTAACTTCCGAACGCCAAATGAAAATAGGAGAAAATCCTTATGTAATATCCATACCATCTTGTTAAGGTATATAGTTTGCAGTAATGTTGGCGTGTGTGTAAGACTGGGAGTGAAATGTTGGTGTGGGCGTGATGTGTTACGTGTTCTCAAACCCTTGTTATTATAGTGCATGTGTGTGGTGGTGCGTGTTAGATCCTGAATACTGACGCCCCCATAATGAGAGAGGGAGATACAGTAAGGATTAAGTAATAGGTAAATTGGAGAAATTAACTAAATGATCTTCCATTCATGGATCAGGGAACATTTTCAAAACACTTCCAGGTTATTAAGTTTGATCCGAAAATGGGAAGGGCAGCTTCAGTGCCTTAGAACAAGAACCTCCACTAGGTTCAAAACCATTTATCACATCTGTCAGACACTGCAACATCATGGGATCTTGATACAAATAATTCTTCAACACTTGTCCAGCCTTTGGACGAACACCTACTTACACTAGTGTGATCTTCCTTCCTCCTGCTTCCACTCACCTGACTGCAGTATATAAGCCACTTCTCTGGCCCTATGCTGTACTTCCTACAAGAGTGATGGACTGAACACATCGAGTCCAGGCTGAAGGACTGATTACCTCAAACTCCTTTTCTCCTTATGCCTTCCTGCTTTGTATTGGACTGATGAAGCCACTGTGTGGCGAAACGTTTCTTCAATAAAGACTCCCATATGTTGCACAAGTGTCTCAATTTTTCAAGTTGTCGGTTTTCAAAACCAATTATCACACCAGGTAATCAGGCTGAGGAAGGAAGGTGGAGAGTTCACAAGAAGCGACCAAGAGGTATGTGAGGAGCTCAACATGAGATTTAAAGAAGTATTTACAGTGGAGACAGGAAGGACTCCAGGAATTCAGAATAGGGAGGTATACCAACAAGTGCTGGATGAAATACACACAACTGAGGAAGTGAAGAAGCTGCTATGTGAACTTAATACCTCAAAGGCTGTGGGACCAGACATCTCTCCATGGGTTCTTAGAGAGAGAACAGAGATTGTGTGTGTGCCACTAACAAAAATCTTCAACACATCCATTGGAACTGGGCAACTTCCTGAGGTATGGAAGATGGCAAATGTAGTTCTAATTTTTAAGAAAGGAGACAGACACGAGGCATTAAACTACAGACCTGTGTCACTGACGTGTATAGTATGCAAAGTCATGGAGAAAATCATCAGGAGGAGAGTGGTGGAGCACCTAGAAAGACACAAGCTTATAAACGACAACCAGCACGGTTTCAGGGAAGGAAAATCGCGTGTCACAAACCTACTGGAGTCTTATGACAAGGTAACAGAAGTAAGACACGAGAGAGAGGGGTGGATAGACTGCATTTTCTTGGACTGCAAGGCCTTCGACACAGTTCCTCACAAGAGGTTAATGCAAAAGATAATCAGGCACGCATGACAGGAAAGGCACTGCAATGGATCAGAGAATATTTGACAGGGAGGCAACAACGAGTCATGGTACGTGACGAGGTGTCAGAGTGGGCACCTGTGACGAGTGGGGTTCCACAAGGGTCAGTCCTAGGACCTGTACTGTTTTTGGTACTTATATGTGAATGACATAACGGAAGGGATAAACTCCTTGTTTGTAGATGATGTGAAGTTAATGAGGAGAATTAAATCGGTCGAGGATCAGGCAGGACTACAAAGAGACCTGGACAGGCTACAAGCCTGGTCTAGCAACTGGCTCCTTGAATTTAACCATGCCAAATGCAAAGTCATGAAGATCAGGGAAGGGCAAAGAAGACCGCGGACAGAGTATAGTCTAGGTGGCCAAAGACTGCAAACCTCACTCAAGAAAAAAGATCTTGGGGTGAGTATAATACCGAACACATCTCCTGAGGCGCACATCAATCAGATAACTGCTGCAGCATATGGGCGTCTGGCAAACCTAAGAATAGCGTTCAGATACCTCAGTAAGGAATCGTTCAAAACTCTGTACACCATATACGTCAGGCCCATACTGGAGTATGCAACACCAGTTTGGAACCCACATCTGGTGAAGCACGTCAAAAAATTAGAGAGCTAAGGGAATTGTCCTACGAAGAAAGGTTAAGGGAAATCAGCCTGACGACACTGGAGGACAGGAGGGTCAGGGGAGACATGATAACGACATATAAAATACTGCGAGGAATTGACAAGGTGGACAAAGACAGGATGTTCCAGAGATGGGACACAGAAACAAGGGGTCACAATTGGAAGTTGATGATTCCTACGAGTCAAAGGGAAATTAGGAAATATTTCTTCAGTCATAAAGTTGCCAGGAAGTGGAATAGCCTAGAAAATGACGTAGTGGAGGCAGGAACCATACATAGCTTTAAGACGAGATTTAATAAAACTCATGGAGCAGGGAGAGAGGAGACCCAGTAGCAATCAGTGAAGAGGCGGGGCCAGGAGCTATGAATCGACCCCTGCAACCACAAATAGGTGAGTACAAATAGGCGAGTACACACACACACAGGGAGGGTTATTAAAGTCATTAAAGCGGTACAACATACGTTCAATTAGAGTATTTATTTAATCTATTTATAAATTAGCATTGGTTAATATGCTCAATTACTTCCCTCTAGCAATCTATTCTATGTTTTTACCCCTCATTTAAAATATTCTGAATAACATAACAAAAAACATTTGTATGTACATTTAGATTTTGTGTTTGATACTACAATATTTAGATTTTCAAAAGTAAAACATATATTCCCTGGTAATTATATATTTTTTAATGAGCTCACAGCCTAATTCTCGAATTAGTAAAATAAATTAATTCACCTTTAATAGAAAGGTTTCGAAAGATTAGGTATCCCTTTCCCAGTAAGGGGATACATGTTGTGGTAGTCATACAAATTTTTCCCCCTCCAAGGCTTTCGTGAGAAATTGAGAACGCTTCTTATGATAGGTTTCAAACTTTTAATGATGGTATATCTTCCTTACAAGACAGTTTACAATACACAAATAACCAGTACACAGTAGAGAGGAGCTTACAACGACGTTTCGGTCCGACTTGGTCCATTTACAAAGTCACACACGCTCTTGTGTATTGTTATACGCGTATTGTTCCAGTCATGGTATTGTGCCCTTTTGTTCTCTTCAGGTTCCCATTGTTATTGGATTGTGTATGTGCCAATCAGCCAGTTTTATTTTAGTAGTCCTCCTGTAACCATTTTTTTTTAAATATACTAAAATAATTATATAATTGTAGATAATTTGCAATCGACAATAACTTAGGGTGTCCCGTAGCTCGATTGCTAGCGCAATTGGCTCACACATTGAGTTGCGGTGGTCGATCCCTGGTACGGGTGGAAACTTTGGGACGTGTTTCCTTAATGCACCTGCTGTCCATGTTCACCCATCAGTAAAATAGGTACCTAAGTGTTAGTCGACGCGTTGTGGGTCGCATCCTGGGGACAAAAGTAACCTAATTTGCTCGAAATGTTCCGCATAACAAGGGGCTTTCTATGATAGTATTTAGAAAAAAGAACCTAACGCCTGGGGGAATAGGAGGCAATCAAGTTCTATTTTAAGAAGTGAAGGAAAAGTTCAGTTCCTCGAATCAAGAGCCCCTCACCAGCATCAAGGGAGAAAACCCCCCCGAAAAGGTTACCGTTTTTTGGGCACATAACTCAGTATCTGACATCTTACAACAGTATCCTGTGTCTTGACACTGTCATGGTGGGCTAATTGAATTACTGCATGTTTTCGGTGCTTGGGTTAAGTTCCAGCTCCTGGGCCTTTTAGGCTATTGATCTGCAACTTCTGAGCCTTTTGAGAGCGTTAAGCAACAGATGATAATTTTCTTTGAAGTGTTGAAGGGGGTGGTGGTGGTGGTGGTGGTGGTGGTGGTAGTGTAGTTGGAGGTGGTGGTAGTGTAGTTGGAGGTGGTGGTAGTGTAGTTGCAGGTGGTGGTAGTGTAGTTGCAGGTGGTGGAAGTGGTGTAGTTGGAGGTGGTAGTGGTTACTGTGGTGGTGTAGTTGGAGGTAGTGTCGATGGTGGTAGTGTGCTCACTTCCTATTTGTAGACAAAGACACATCAGTACATTTAATTGTAGGAAACGTTTCCCCACGAGTGGCTTCATCAGTCCTAGATGAAGCCACCCGGGGCTAAACGTTTCCTTTAATAAACGCCCTGAACGGTATACAAGTGATCTTTTTTCCACAGGCTGTCAGTATCACGCATCATTTACAACTAACCTCACTTTTCAAGCATTAACTTGAAATCCTCAACCTGATCTTCGGCCTCTTCAAAAGTCTTTTCAAAACTCTCCCTCAGTGGCTTCTATTACGATTCTTGTCTTTTATCTGCATTCAGAATTTAATTAATTATATTTGAGATTCATCTTTACAGAGAGTTCATGTCAAATGAGTTACCTTACACACACACATGGGAAGTGATGTAGTGGAGGTAGGATCCATATATAGCTTTAAGGAGAGGTATGATAAAGCTCATTGAGCGGGTAGTGTGACCGAGTAGCGGCCACTGACGAGGCGGGGCCAGGAGCTGTGAATCGAACCCTGCAACCACAACTAGGCGAGTACACACACATACACACACACAAGTACGTACACATACTCATCCACGTCATCGTACTTTTACGAACGCAAAAACATTCACACGCACGAGAGTACGCACTCAAGCATGCATGTACGCATTCACGTACACATGCAGGCACGCACTTACGGCATACAAAGGCCTCTAGGAAGATGCTCAGCAGACTTACCCACGCCAGGGACTCAGAATAAGTCTCCAATCCTTTTAGCCGGGTGACCGTGGCACGGAAGAATGCGTCACTGATACTCTGTAAATAACAAGGGCTAGGCAGTAAAAAGGACAATTACACGGACGAATGAGAGGGGAGTGTCACGCAGCGTGGCAGAGTCAGGTGCCAGAGCAGAGAACAAGCGTAGGAGTCGATAGAGTGTAAGTACCGTGGAAAACAACCGCTTAAAAAGAGGAAATTTAATTTAACAAGGGAAATGATAGGGAGTGAGCCATGGTAATTATGGTCTTATTGGTGGGAGAGAGAGAGAGAGAGAGAGCAGAGCGTGTAAAGTATGTTGAAGAATTGTGCTTCTTATGCGTGGATTGTTTAGGAGTGGTTTTGTTAAGTGTGTATAGGGCAAGACGTAACCAACAGCTTGCCACTGAGACGGTCTCATTTTTGCGTTTTTTTTTGTCTTATTTTGACTCTGTTTTAAATAAGTGGTTTTTGTTTATGGGGGGAAGCTGCTTTATGGGGCGGAAGATGTTTCATTGAACAAGTGGGAAAATCTAATTTTTAACACTTCCGCTGATCCCCCACTAAGGTAGAGAGCCCAGTAGAAGAAAACACATTCATCATCACTTGCTCTTGAGATGCATTCCCAAAAGACACCCACTTCATAATGAGATGCTGAGCCACCGAATCGCAATATTTCCCCACCTGATATTCCAATTTCTCTGAATCCCTACACAGAAAATTCAACGCTCACACTGTGACACTCCACCACATCAAATTTTAAGGACCATTCAATTGTAATCCAACATGACCACATGTTTTGGCATTAGTGTCTTAAACACTGATCAGGGAACACATAAATCACATATTAATCGAAAATGAAACAAAATGGAAAGGATCTATAATATTGGCAGATTAAGATAAGATATTTATCTGACCAGTTTCATACAAACCTGCTATATGTTCGTTGTTGAAGCCCCCGTCTCTCAATACCACCTTCACACAACTCATCAATTACCATCACCACCACTACTACCCACAACCCACCATAACCATCACTGCCCTTCCTCAAACGTCTACACCACCTTCCATCCACCTCTGGTTAGCAGCAATCTAAAGCCAGGACAACAGTGCACAAGTGTTCGCAATTACACTAATAGAATTCTTGTCTTCATATATAGAAATATAAATATAGAAGTCCACAGGTTATACTTCTACTTTATGTATTCTTGGTAAGGCACAGTTCTTATGTCCATATTAAAGAAGGGACATAAATGAGCTGAAAAAACATACAGAGAAGGATAACGAAGATGATCCTGGGTATCAGAAATCTTTCTTACGAGGATAGACTTAGAGCACTAAATCTGGAAAGGCGCAGAAAGGCACTTTCTGGAAAGGCGCAGAAAGGCACTTTCTGGAAAGTCGCAGAAAGGCACTTTCTGGAAAGTCGCAGAAAGGCACTTTCTGGAAAGTCGCAGAAAGGCACTTTCTGGAAAGTCGCAGAAAGGCACTTTCTGGAAAGTCGCAGAAAGGCACTTTCTGGAAAGTCGCAGAAAGGCACTTTCTGGAAAGGCGCAGAAAGGCACTTTCTGGAAAGTCGCAGAAAGGCACTTTCTGGAAAGTCGCAGAAAGGCACTTTCTGGAAAGTCGCAGAAAGGCACTTTCTGGAAAGTCGCAGAAAGGCACTTTCTGGAAAGTCGCAGAAAGGCACTTTCTGGAAAGTCGCAGAAATGCGCAGAAAGGCACTTTCTGGAAATGCGCAGAAAGGCACTTTCTGGAAAGGCGCAGAAAGGCACTTTCTGGAAAGTCGTAGAAAGGACAGGACTCACAACAGTGGGTTCACGTTGGAAAATTTAGATTTAGAAAGGATAGAGGAAAGCAATGGTTTAATAATAGCGTTGTTAATGAGTGGAACAAACTCTCGAGTAGCGTCATTGAAGCGAAAACCTTGACTGTCGTTATAAATTATGCCTTTCAAAATAGGCCTGTTTCCTCCCACATTAGTGGGTGGAGACAGGCCTACTGGCCTATGCTGAGCGGATCTTTCTCGAATCCAATCTCCTCTTCTTCATCAACTTCAACGTTCCTCACCTAACTCTTCACGTCACTACGCTTCCTATATATAAACACGTTCTATATTTATATATATAATAAATATGACTGGGTAACACGTATCAAGCGGATCTTCAATCCTAAGTAGCCAAAACAGATACCATAAGATTTACAAAGAAACTTATGTGATAAACTAAACAAGCCCAGATTTGTGTTTAGCGCATCAAAGTTAGATTAAAACAACTAATTTGGTTTCCAAACTCGATAAAAATTTTGTTGACTAGTGATGAGAGAAGCGGCACAGACATGTGTTATTCTCAATGCTAATTCAGTCTAGCTCACTGACTCAGTAGCTTAGTCATTAAGTCCCAAATGGATACTGACACCATGGAATCCCAGGCCAGATTTTCAAGACTGTGGTTGTTATTTTGTCCCACTCATGGACATGTGAGCAATAAACTTAACCTTGCAACAAGGTTGCAAATCTCAGTGTAATAAAACCAAGGTCGCTAAATAGATGAGAATGTCAGTGTATAAAACGCCTTGTATCGCTGAAATATATATTTAAGATACATTCTCATACAGATGAAGGCAGCATTATTTCCTAGGATAAATGAAACGACGAATGAGCATGTGGCATACTTTATGTGGCATACTTTATGTGGCATACTTTATGTGGCATACTTTATGTGGCATACTTTATGTGGCATACTTTATGTCTAAGAGTAACCCACGAAATCGTAATAACACGTTTGAAAATAAACCAGGTAATTGTTAAATAATGATTAAGATAGGGAACTTGTGATTTCGTGTATAGGGCAAGGAGGAATAACATCTTATAGGAGTGAGGAAGAACCAGTTGTGAGTGTGGGGGAAGTGCATTGGAATGATACCAGCATGTTACAACTGTACCACTGGTATGATACCAGCATGTTACAACTGTGTCACTGGTATGATACTAGCATGTTACAACTGTGCCACTGGTATGATACCAGCATGTTACAACTGTGTCACTGGTATGATACCAGCATGTTACAACTGTGTCACTGGTATGATACCAGCATGTTACAACTGTGCCACTGGTATGATACCAGCATGTTACAACTGTGCCACTGGTATGATACCAGCATGTTACAACTGTGTCACTGGTATGATACCAGCATGTTACAACTGTGTCACTGGTATGATACTAGCATGTTACAACTGTGCCACTGGTATGATACCAGCATGTTACAACTGTGCCACTGGTATGATACTAGCATGTTACAACTGTGCCACTGGTATGATACCAGCATGTTACAACTGTGTCACTGGTATGATACCAGCATGTTACAACTGTGTCACTGGTATGATACTAGCATGTTACAACTGTGCCACTGGTATGATACCAGCATGTTACAACTGTGCCACTGGTATGATACCAGCATGTTACAACTGTGCCACTGGTATGATACCAGCATGTTACAACTGTACCACTGGTATGATACTAGCATGTTACAACTGTGCCACTGGTATGATACCAGCATGTTACAACTGTGCCACTGGTATGATACCAGCATGTTACAACTGTGTCACTGGTATGATACTAGCATGTTACAACTGTGCCACTGGTATGATACCAGCATGTTACAACTGTGTCACTGGTATGATACCAGCATGTTACAACTGTGTCACTGGTATGATACCAGCATGTTACAACTGTGCCACTGGTATGATACCAGCATGTTACAACTGTGCCACTGGTATGATACCAGCATGTTACAACTGTGTCACTGGTATGATACCAGCATGTTACAACTGTGTCACTGGTATGATACTAGCATGTTACAACTGTGCCACTGGTATGATACCAGCATGTTACAACTGTGCCACTGGTATGATACTAGCATGTTACAACTGTGCCACTGGTATGATACCAGCATGTTACAACTGTGTCACTGGTATGATACCAGCATGTTACAACTGTGTCACTGGTATGATACTAGCATGTTACAACTGTGCCACTGGTATGATACCAGCATGTTACAACTGTGCCACTGGTATGATACCAGCATGTTACAACTGTGCCACTGGTATGATACCAGCATGTTACAATTGTGCCACTGGGTGGGGCTTGAACTCATGGCGAGTGTAAGCGTAGATCGACTTAATTATGCCCCCAAAGGGTGCACTCTAATAACGTCTTTTCCCTAAAACAATGCCCCTCCCACACACATACAACATCCCTCTCACACACATACAACACCCCTCCCACACACATACAACACCCCTCCCACACACATACAACACCCCTCCCACACCCTTACAACTTACTATCACTCCCAGTCGTCCATTAACCAGTCTTCTAAAAGTAAATGGCGATTTCTTATATACGATTTTAGGCAAATTTCTTAGCATACGTTATTTACGTTAGGTTAGTCTTGGTTAGACTATAATATATACGTATATTTTAATCAACTGAAACATGTTATAATGTAAAAAAAATGCAATAATACATAAAAGAGATCAAAATTTTGTAAACCTTCGTTTACATCAAACATTAAATAATTGAGGAAGGTCTGGATACGGGGTAAGGTGTCAACGGCCCAATAAATCCCGAACAGAAGCTTTCATTCCTATGTCACACATCTGACTATCTTAACCAAAGTGATATAACAACACTGATTACAGTGAGAGAGGATATATATATATATATATATATATATATATATATATATATATATATATATATATATATATATATATATATATATATATATATATATATATATATATATAATATATATATATATAAAACCTTTCTTACAAAAATCATCCGCCTTTTAAAAAGGATCTACTTTACAGAAATCTGTCTTAGAGAAATCGTCTACCTTTCACTGATCACTTGCCTTACAGAGACCACCTATACAAAAATCGTCCACCTTTCAGAATTCGTCTGCCATAAAAACAAATAAAACGGCCTACAATATCAATAGAATGCATAGTGACGAAATACAAAATACTCTTCTACTATTCAAGGACGTATTCCAGTTTACAAAAGTACACTGCACACTCAACCAAGCCAGTGACCAGGAAACAATACTTCACTGTCAGAATAGCGAAGCAGTGAAGCGGAGTGTTGAGGTAAATATTACAAGGATTCAAAAGAAAAAAAGCGACTTCAAACTCTCCTCAGTTAGAAGATTGGTCCAGGAGCTAGAACTCATCCTTCCCCACGAAACCTGGGTTAAGTAAACACGAATAGGTAGTTATTACACACGCAGCTTCACGAACGCAAGCCATAAACACTGCGAAACCTATCCGAGAAGGAAGTGTCGCCCCTGGATCATTATATCCCGGGTCATAAACAAATAATGAAATCGTATATGACTAACACTGCCATATAAAACAACGTAAACCTTTATGTTATGGGAGTCAGGACTCCAAACACAGGCTAATTCACATTCCCAAATGTTGATATTGTATTTTGTTTTAGTTTTATCTTCAGTAGATGTTTTTTTTATATATATATATATATATATATATATATATATATATATATATATATATATATATATATATATATATATTAATAACACATCGGCCGTTTCTGATGTTCGATCTGAACGTCTTGTCCATGTCGGCATGTTTTTTTAGGCATCGAGGTACTGCTACTGATTGTATATATATCTAGCTGTAGGCCTGTTACACTTTTTTTTTTTTTTTAGATTTTTAGTTCCCAGGACTTTTTTTGTGCATTCGAATGCTCTTGCTCTTGCCGGTAAAAGCTAATCAAAATTTAATCTTGAGACACAACATATCCTCCTTTTACTACGTTAATTTTCTTACAACTTACCCAACGTAAGGTTAAGTAAACCTATGTAAACTGCAACGCTGTGCTCGCGAGGCTTATCACGGGTATACCTCACGTCGCTGGGTGTAAATCCTAAGGTGAGAGAAATTCGTAAGATTCGATAAAAAATAACCACAGAATTTCAGATTAGTATTAATATTTGACTAGAATCATATCGTTTATGTCGGAAGGAAGTAATAATTTAAGCAAATAGAAAGGATGACAATTATGAGGAGTTAAAAATATATATATATATATATATATATATATATATATATATATATATATATATATAAATTACAGATTATAACTGTGGAAAAGACTTGTTCCTCAAAATAGTCTAAAACAGGAAACCTCTGAAGAAACAGTTGAATGAACGGGTAAATATTTAAGCCATGTTAGTAGTGTGACAAAACAAATGTCAAAGCTAACAAAACATGTGGAGTTAACTTAATAGTATCCATTAGGATTAAAATATGAGCAGAGATTATGAAAAATAGTAAAAAAAAGAGATGAGTGAATAAAATAGTCTGGCCTTCCCCACTCTCACCTGCCCACAGCTGCGGCCACCATAACAATCCCCCCACTACCACTTTTTCTTCTTCCACTTTATCTCTTCCTCCCCTGTCTTCAGCCCTCTTCTCCCCTATTTTTGTCTTTGCCCTTTGCCCCCATCTTTCTGTTTCCCCTTTGCCCTCCTCCCTCACCTTTCTTCCTCTCTTTGCACCATATTCTTCTCTCCTCTCCGCTACCCTCTCTTCCCCCCCTCTTCTCCCCACTAGGAGAAGGGAATCCCGTCTGCCAGTGACAATGCCTTCGCCTGCTGTTTCTATCTGACTTCAGTATATAAGCGCCAGTCTTCCTGCCTTTGCTTCAGATTCTTTAAGGCTACGGAGCTCATCACCTGCTTCTAGGATGAGGGACTCACTGCCTATTCTTCCACTGTCTTCTGCATATATTTCAACAGTTTTCAGATTATCCATGTAATGATAAAGTCGCTGTATGGCGAAATGTCTATAAAGTAAAGATACCCAAATATTGCACATGTGTTTAATTCTTTTCCCTCCCTTCTTCCCTCCCTCCCTTGCTACTCCACCCATTTCTCCCCACCAATCCTTAGTATTCTTCCTTATCTCCCTCGCTCTCCTTTACTCTGTGGCTTCTCTTTCCTATGACAGAATGAATATTCTGCTATCGTACAGAAACATCATTGGATTTATAATAAAATCAGTGAGCTTAACAATGAATAGAGATCTTCCAGATCTCTCAGAGACGAACCTAACACCAGTGGCATCATGAATCATATTTACATAACATACTATGATTTGAAAAGTATAGGAAGATCATGGCTCTGCTAATCTGTGTTACAGGTTAAAAAAAATGGAAACTCAGATTGAAAAGACATAGCTAATTATACATCAGAAACTGAAACAATTGAGTACCTCCGAATTGCGTGAATTACCTTTATATAATTGGCAGCGAATAGAATAAATAGAATAGAATAATAAAACAATGAAAACGATGACAAAGAGGGTAACTATGGGAGTAAGGACACAACCAAAGCTCCAGGATATTAGTGACTTCAGTCATCGTTAGATGGAAAAACTTACACCATTTCTTTTTGGGCCTAGAAATCTTGAGAGCAAAGTTCTAAGAGTCAACATTGAGGTATTCTCTGAGTTAATATGTCAGTAGACTCGCTAGAGCAACTAGAAAAATGAATGTGCAAGATTCTACATAGTGGTCTTTCTTATTTTATTTTTATTCTTCTTATAATTATTATTAAAATGAAGCACTAAACTCGCGCGTCACTCGACACAATGAATGGTGACTTGACCTTAATTGCCAACTTTGAAATAAAAGTCTATATAGAAAGGTACATGACCTCTGAGGATAGCTTGAGGGCATTTTAGAGGACTGGATAAAACGTAAGAAACTAAAGTATAGGGAAAAGGTAGTTACCGGAAAAAGAGAAACTAGGGGAAGAGAATAACGGAAGGGACCTGGGATGGCTCACCTCACTAACCTTCTCCAGTCCTCCAAATCTTGGAGGGCGGAATATAGGAGAGCTAAGATGCAACATTTTAATAGAATGGGGAGAGCAAAAGACGAAGAAAGGAACCAACAAGATCCCTTTGTACCACCTCCCATTTACCCCTACGTCCAAGCCTCCCAGATACATATCACAGAAATAAACTACGTCCTAATAAACACTAACCAAACCCCATCGACTAATCCCATTATCAATATTTCGATGTCTACAGTCAACCCCCCTTGTCTGAAGTCCCACCACGACACAAGAAGTTATTTACACACAATCTCAGACCAGAGGACTCGACATTGTGCTCTAGCTGACATCAGCTGAGACCCCAAAGGTAGAAAGAGCAATCTTGAGAAAGCAAGATGAGAGCTACCATAATGGTGGGCCTAAATGAAGAAATAAATTGAGAAAAAAGTAGCAATAAAAAAAAAAAATATGTAGAACTGGAAGAATTGTGAGAATCAAAAAAGAAAAATGAAATCTGAGATTTTTTATGGGTAGGAGCATATGCAAAGAGAAGGACAAGGCCATTACGAATTGTGTTTACGATGTCATAAGCGAGAAACCTGGTACTGAGAAGGAAATCAAATCTGAAGAGACCTCGAGACTTTAACATCAATAAAGATTGGACGAAAGAGCAGCAAAGGGCAGAGATGGAAAAATGGGAAAGGAGGCAACAATGGAATGGAGCAAGGAATAGAACACTTCTTGCCGAAGGGTGCAGCAACAGGGAGAAAGAACACAGGAAATACCCCAGCACTCCATAGAAATAAAGTGAATAGCAGGTCCCGAAATCAAAACATCGTATAATCAGAGTATGGTACTCAAAGATGGAGTAAGCAACTTGTGAGAACATGACTCACGAAATCGTAATGACACGATTGCAAACAAACCATACCACGGGTAAGGTTCGAACCCGCGGTCAGTCTCAAAACTCCAGACCGTCATGTTGACGGCTTTGAGGGGGACTTGAGCTAGAGTTCGTCACGGCCATGCTAGCGGAAGATTCGTCTGTAAAAACTTGCATTTGTGGACACAGTGGTGCCTATGCTAACCTTCCTATGGTGTAGAAATATACCTAGTTGGATGAATCTTATTGAAGCTAGCTGGCCCAGTGGCTTACGCGACGGTCTGGAGTTCTGAGACTCTGTGACCGCGGGTTCGAACCCCACCTGTGGTATGGTTTAACTTGTGAGAAATCATGAGAAAAAAGATGGGAAAGAAAGCTCTGAAACAGTAGCTATAACAGAGTGATATCAAACGTAGTATTCTCAGAGTTACCAAACAATAAGAAGGGAAAGGGTACAGAAGGGCCCCACGTACACGGCAGGTAAGGTTCCAGGCTACCGCCGGAAAGCGGACATTCGCCAGAAAGTAGAACGCCATTTTCTTCCACTTATAATGAATATAAATGCGAGATAAGTTAACACTAACATATATTAAGTTAACAATAGAACTAGGCATTAAAAACAATAAAAAGTAAAATACACACACAGTACACTCATTACTTACATTAAAATATTTGTAGTCTTAATGTAGGGTGATAGGTGAGTAAACGAGGTAAAACGAATAAACGAGAGAGAGAGAACGAGTAAATGGGAGATGAGAGACATGTATGTAAACAAGCAGACAAACGCGTCTGGTTTTGGTTCATACACGTTCATCTACACGTAACATCTCATATTTATGTTAATTTATTCTACTGTGTGGTGTATTTATCATGTTTATATGTTACGTGGAATGTTTATTATATAATTTTTAAAAAATATCATAAATGGATTAATGAAAATGTTTATATTACCGCAATATACGACATTCAATGCGCCTCAGAGTGATTATTAATGCATATTATTATTATTAATATGGTTTCCTAAAAAGTAATAAGACACTCTTAGTGATTTTAATGTGTACCTGCACACCAGCACAGTGTGTAAGTTTATTTACGTACAGGTTTACAAATATAATTAACAAAATGTGTAAAACATGAAAAAACTTTAAAATACTTGAAATTTTGGAAAGTTTCCAGACATAATGGAGAGACGCAGCGCTCACGGAGAATGTAAACACACCGGGTTTGGTGCGGTGACCGTGTTAAGTCAGGTGGTGGAGCTGTATAGTGAGTTTTGGTCATAATTTGAAATGTCCGTATTAGATGAACGCCGTAAAGCGGGGCCCTACTGTATATACAAAGGAGGAATATGTGTTGGATTGTCGGAAAACACTGGAGATTTGAGGAATTAGGAAACTTGGAAATTGGAGAGTTCAAGTACTATATATCTGGAGAGACGAACGTAATAATGGCAGTGATACAGCGTCCACCAAGAAACAAAAGACCAAGAATAAGGCAATGATTCACGTAACGAAAAGAGTGGCTAAGAGGGCGAAAAGAAATAGAGCTAAACTCCTATTATTAGAGGTCTTCAATTACAGGGAGATTGGATACACTAAGACCCCCTCTCCCCCTTGGAGGACCAGAAGCAGAGAGTGAAATTTATGGAAACATCACCATCTGAAGGAAACAAGAGAAGGAAAGGAGATGAATCTGTGAGATTTAATTTGGTTTTCACGCAAAATGAATATGACATAGCAGAGATTAATTATGGGAACCAACAAGAGCCAACAAGTATGAAGAACTAAGCTTTAAGTATCTGGTGGAAAGAGAAATAGAGAAAGGGAAGAAATCACGGAATGGGCGAGGGATTGAACCCATGGCAAGTGAGTCTTAAAACAAGCCAATGGGACTACAGAACAGGGGACTATGATAGCATGAGAAGTAGAATGAGAACTGGAAGGCAGAACTGTACAGGAAATGATGAAGGTAATACAGTGTGCCAAAAAGCAAAGATTTATGCCAAGTATAAAGAGAAACAAAGAGCCGATGGTTTACTCAAGAATTGAGATAGGTCAAGCAGAGGAGCAAGAGAGCTTTGGGAAAACAATGTAGATCAAATCAAAATGCAGAAAACCGAGAGGCAAGTAAAAAGTTTAAAACAAATATGCAGGAATATGAAGGGAGACTGAACAAGTGTTCAAACTGATATAAAATCAAAACTCCATAACAGAAAGTTACATCACAACTACATAAGAAAAAAGACGACTATTAAGAAACAAGAGATAAGGCTGAGAAAGAGAATGACACTAACAGAGAATAACAGAGGAACAAGAGAAGTGCTTAGCAGACGATTCAAAATAGTCTTCAAAGAAGAAAGTGGAGAAGTAGTGGAAGGCACTGTAGCCAGAATAGACCAACAAGTACTGGAAAATATCTACAAAACGCAAGAAGTGATAAGACTACTTTATAAGCTGAATATAACAAATGGAAAGGGACAAGATAATATATCCTCTTGGGTGCTGAGTGAAGGGAGCAAAACAACCATGTGAAGCAATATAAGAACGTAAGAAGGAGCACTGTAGCAGACCCAAGCTTACGCGATGGTCTGGAGTTTTGAGACACTCTGACCGCGGGTTCGAACCCCACCTGTGGTATGGTTTATATCAATGATATTCAGCGAGAAAATTAGAAAATGGCATATGTGGTTGCTATTTATAAAGAAGGGGAATAGCCAAGAGGCCCTTAATTACAAGGCAGTATTATGTATAGTCAAAAATTCTGGAGAAATTAATAAGGAAAAGAATTTGCGGGATACTTGGAAAGAAGATTCTTTACAGAATACCTGCATGGATTTAGAGATAGAAAATTTTATCTTAAGAAATTGCTGGAATTCCTCGACAGTCACAGTAACAAGCAAGAAAAACAGGGTTGGGTAGATTACATTTTTTTTAGACTGTTAACAATTATTTGGTGGAGTATTACACAGTGAATGATAATTTAACATCTCACTCACTGTTTCAGAGACATCATTTCATTCTTAGGAAGATATATAAATAGAAAAATTTTAATAGTAAGGAAATATAAACAAGTAGACAATTAAAGCTGGCACAAAATGTTTAAAATGTTTACTAAAAAATAAATACATAAACATTGAATATTATCTAGACAAATTCTAACCATACAATAGAACGAAAAAGTAATGTGAAGGACCTGCGAGTGATAATGTCAGAGGATCTCGCCTTCAAAGACAACAACAATGTGTGTACCGCATATGCTAGGAAAATGATAGGATGGATAATGAGAACCTTCAAAACTAGGGACGCCAAGCCCATGATGATTCTCTTCAAATCACTTGTTCTCTCTAGGCTGGAATACTGCTGTACTCTAACTGCCCCCTTCAAGGCAGGCGAAATTGCTGACCTGGAGAGTGTACAAAAAACTTTCACGGCACACAAGTACGATAAGGCACCTAAATTACTGGGAACGGTCGAAGTCTCCTGATTTAAATTCCCTGGAAAGCAGGCGAGAGAGATACATGATAATATACACTTGGAAAATCCTTGAGGGATTAGTACCAAATTTGCACTCCCTATGAAAGCAAAAGACTCGGAAGGAGATGCAACATTTTCCCAATTAAAAGCAGGGGCACCACGAGTACACAGACAACACAATAAGTGTCAGGGGCCCAAGACTGTTGAACTGCCTCCTAGCATACATAAGGGGGATTACCAATAGACCCCAGGCTGTCTTCAAGAAGGCACTGGACAGGCACCTAAAGTCAGTACCTGACCAGCCGGGCTGTGGTTCGTACGTCAGTTTTACGAGCGGCCAGCAGTAACAGCCTGGTTGATCAGACCCTGATCCACAACGAGGCCTGGTCTCAGACCGGGCCGCGGGGGCGTTGACCCCCGAAACCCTCTCCAGGTATACTCCAGGTGAATGAATGGAAGACTGAAAAGTAAAATATAAACCGAAAAGAATAAAAACTAAAACATGAAAAATAACGTAGGTTCCTCCAGCAAGAGATATGTAGCAGCCTGAGGCACTGTGACCTAATATGACGTAAAGGGAATAGTCACGGAAGACAGAGATCATACGGTCACCTCAAATTGAAGATTGAGATCTGGACACGGGGGATCGAATAGGCCAGAGCTCTAATGAGGAGTACACATCAACATATTTTAGAGAGACACTGAGCAAACACTAGGCCATATTTATTAGAAAATGTTTCGGCTTAAAAAATGGGTGTCGAAAAATAATGTATAACTTTACATAAAAAAAAACCGAGGTTCCACAAAATCATGTAACAACAGCAAGAAAAATTAGGCAAACTCAATAAACACGCAGTGGAAAGAATGCTCACGATCGTCAGAGAGCCGAGATTTGTAGATAATCAAATCAACTACTACCCCAGAGTGTAGTGTCGAGTGAGGCTGGTAGGTGGCACTGGAGTCTGTATTTCTCTAAAGCAGGTGCTTCAGTACTCAAGCGGCTCAAACCACATTCACATTAACATGCACACAAAATTACGAACATACCAGTGAACATTTCTATCACTCCCACTAGAGATTAGTCCTGAAATTAAAAAAAAACAAGTAGGACTAAAATGCAGTGTGCTCCATTCGTTTAAGAAATACCTAAATGACAGAGGACAGAGTAACAGTAAGGGATGATACAGCCGAAAGGGAGAGAAAAACAAGTGGGATTCTGCAAGTATCAGTGATAAGACCACAACTTCTAATATATATATAAATGAACTACCAGAGGGGATTAAGTCCTCTGTGTCACTGTTTGATGATGTCAGATTAATGCGAAGAATAAGAACAAGAGAAGACATTTTGTTGAACTTCAGAAATACCTCAGTAGACTGCTGAAAGACCTCAGTAGACTACAGATGTGAACATACAAGTGTGTTTTGAAGGAGGAGAGGGCAGACCGAACACAGTACCGCATGGGCAGAGAGAAGCTGCAAATATCAAAGTGAAAACGACCTGGGGTGTGAATCTATCACATAGCAAATCTCCAGAACTGTACATAACCCGAATAACGGCAGCAGCATCTGCAAGATTAGCAAAACCTCATAATAGCATTCAGGAACATATATAAAGAATCTTTCATAACCTCATACACCATATATGTCAAGCCAGTTGTTGGGTGCGCGGCCGCAGTATGGAGCTCACACCTGGTGAATCCTGTGAAAAAACTGGACAAGGTCCATGGGGTGTACAACCCGGCTAGTACCAGGACTGAGAAGATTGTACTTTGAGGAGAGGCTGTAGGACTTGAGCCTGGCGACCTAAAATGAGAAAATGACAAGGCGAAATATGATTATAACGTACAAAATCGTAAGATGAACTGATAGGACTAATAAGGACAGACTGAATTAAGAAGACCAGGATCAAGAGTACACACATAAAAGCTGAAGACACATGACCTACACGGATATAAGGAATTATTTTTTTAGTCTCATATTAGTTGAAAATAGAATAATTTGAATGACTTGGCAATGGTGGAGGAAAACTCATGGCATAGCTTCAAAGATATATATGATAAGACCCAGGGAGCCAAAAGCTAGTGATGCCGATCAAAGTGGTTTAGGAGGCATAGCCAGGAGCTAAGTCTCGACCCCCACAAACACAAACTGGTGAGTAAAAATTGATGAGAGAACACACACTCACACCCTTTCCCTCCCTCCCCCACTTACACAGAACTACCTCCTACCTCACCACAAACCAACTATGAACAATAAACTACAATCAACACAACATAAAATGCCACCTGCCACCATAACCCAGCAGCCCTCGACTCAATATGCAAACTCACTCCATCACACAAAATAACATCACAAAAAATTCTCACCTCGCCACACACTCACCACAACCAACCAAAAGGATTGCATACTCTCCTCACTCATACTGAGGAGATAAGAAACTTTAGGAGAACAGAGATCTCGATGAATCGAACGGAGTGGAATACCCTTATAGATAATACGTACGGAAATAGATGAACTCACAAGCAGAGATGAAGGAATTGAAGTTAAGTCTTCAGTGCAGTGACAGAGAATAAGCAATCAGGAATGACAACTGAGGCGTTTTCCTAGGTACATAGTGCATAGAAAGGAAATAAATGAGGATGAGGAAGCACTGCAGCGATGAAGAACTGAGAATCATAAACAATAGATGCTTTTGTTTTGTTTTGCAAAATTACTCAAGCTAGTAATCAGACATTTACAATGCCTACCTAACAACAGGAAACCTTCGACTTGATTACTGTAAAAAACAACAGTAGTAGATGAAATTTAAACTGCAGTTCATGTAGCAAACAGAGAGGCGTAAGACTTTTGATAATAGACAAGATTTCACGGACATGGAGGGCAAATTTCACAGAATAAATACAAAGAACCTACGAGGGTGAGAGGGGTCGATATTAGAGCAAGACCGGACCTAGTATACTCTTAAGCGAATTAGACATAAGGATAGAATGTTAAGCACGAGACTGAATGAGCACTGCATTCTTACATTCTGCTATCTTGACGTCATGGTAACACAAGCAACAGTATGAAACAATCAGTCTAAGACCTCGAAGTACAGAAAAGATACTGAAAATGAAAGGCAATCTTAAACCAGTGGGGAACTTCCTTTGAAGATGCGTTCTCGGTATCTTAAAGAATACAACAAAATTGGCACCGTATCACTGACCGTATACATTACCAAATAGCACTCATACGCATCATTTGGGAATCTTTATTACCAAAACGTTTCGCTTGCACTACAGGTTTCTTCAGTCTAATAGCGGCAAATTCAGCAATGGAGAAAGTAGTAGTAGCTTTGACGTGATCAGTTCGTCACCGTTGGTAGGAGGTGGTCAGTCCCTCAAGCCTGCGGCCAAACTAGTCGACATATTGAATTAGTTAAAAAATATATCTTGGAATCGCTTGTCCCTCAAAATTTGAGGGACCGACCACCACCTACCAAGGATGACTGACCGATCACGTCAAAACTACTACTACTATTACTGTCTCCAGTGTTATATTCGCCTGCATTAGACTGAAGAAGCCCGTTTTACAGGAGAAACGTTTCAGCAATAAGTGGTCATATGCCTAACTGAAAGTTTCATTCATTTCGTAAGATGTTATTAAAGATTGATGCCTTTCAAAACTGTTTTACTGAACCAAGGGGAAGCACTAAACCCTTTTATTGTGTCTGGGGAACGAGATGTATTTAAATTCGATACAGTTCCAGTTTATGCAAAATAAATCTATATCATTTCGAGATTAAAACTGGCAAAATGTCACCAGCACTCTTCACTAACAATGCCATACTTCTCTTAAAAAAAGATACACGATTGTTGAAATTATGCCGCCAATCGGAAGAGGCTATCTAATGTTATCGTATGAAACCCATTATAAGGAATGGTCATTGTATTGTATTTCAGCGAGGTTCAAAATTTGAAATGCTCTGTTTAATTATGGACTTTCTGCTTGCACAACTAAATGCCACCCAGCTCTATACAAACTTTCTGTAATGCTGAAATAATTATATTGTTCTTGTTATTATAGAAAAGGCATTCGAACACATTGGAATTAGATAACTTTGTGGACTGAACACATCGACTCCAGGCTGAGGGACTGATTACCTCAAACGCTTTCTCAGGTTCCTCCATTTATCTCTGTACCGGACTGAGGAAGCCACTCGTTGGCGAAACGTTTCCACAATATTGATTTCCATATATTGCAAAAGTATCTTAATTCCTAAACTGTCTGTTTTCTAAGCCATTTACATTATATTTTTACACTGCCAGTAAAACTTCAGTATTTTTACCTACTCAGTTTAAACTTACAGTGTGTCATGATTCGCATAATCGTAATAACACGATTACACACCATCGTAGGCAGGTAGACGGAATGGGTTTGAGTCATGGTGACGGCTTTGAGGGGACTTGAGCTAGAGTTCATCACGGCCACCCTGGCGGGAGATTCATCTGTAAAAACTTGCTATCTTCCCTATGGTGTTTAGAAATATTCCTAATTGGATGAATCTTAGTCACTGGCCCAGTGGCTAACGCACTGGCCTGGAGTTTTACGACTTACTTGCCATGAGTTTAAATCCCACCCGTACAATGGTTTACAGTGTGTCATCTTCCATATTGCAAGCGGTCACAAGAGGCACATTTTAATTACCGAATGGAAATCAGCATCACTGTTTAAAAGATGTTGGAAAAATGAGACTTTTGCCGCCTGGTAAAAAGGCCAATCTTGCGTTCTGGGAAACCCACCCGTGTTAAAAATTTGAAGTCGTTCGGAAGAGGCGTTCTCCGGTTATCTCATGATCTTCAATATTTATAATTATATTTTTGTATGTAATCTAATGTATTGATAAATTTGTGTAGGCATAGACTCAAATTAATGTTTACTATCCTGTCTGTTAAATTCATTAGTAAATTAAGTATTTAAGTTTTTCAAACATATCTTAGATTTAACCTTCTCTTTCCTACATTTCCTCCTCCTCCTTTCCCTCCTTCTCCTCCTCCCCATCCTCTTCCTCCTTCCCCTTCTCCACCTCCTCCTTCCCCTAATCATCATCCTCCTTCCCCTCCTCTCCATCCTCTGCCTTCCTATCTCCAGTTTTCATATCTTCTTCCACCAACCCACCTGCTCCCATCTCTTGCCAGTCCCCTTCCCCCACACTTACCCCCTGGAACCCCCTTGCCCCCTCCCTCACTAACCCACCTGCTCATAACCTTTTCCCTCCAGTTCCGACCCTCCCTCCCCCAGTCACCCAGGACCCACCCTCCCTTTCCCCCACCTACCCGTCCTCCTTCCCCCTCCATCATCCCCCTCCCCCCTCCTCTTCCTCATTTTAACCTAATAATATTTATTTCTACAAGTATATGATACAACTTATACAGACCATAGCTAACATCAGTGAGATACTCTATAGAAAGCCCCTTGTTATGCAGAGCATTTGGGGCAAATTTAGGTCAATTTTGTCCCCAGGATGCTACCCACACTAGTCGCTAATACCCAGGTACCTATTTTCCTGCAAGGTGAACAAGGACAGCAGGCGTCTTAAGGAAACATGCCCTAATATCTCCACAGGTACGGGGGATCGAACCACGGCCCTCGGTGTGTGAGCTAAGTGCGCTACCAACCGAGCTACGCACCTCCCTTCAATGTTTGTACTTTCTGGTGTACTATCAGTGTATAATCAGTGTCTTCACACTTGTACTGGCAGTGTCTTCACACTTGTACTGGCAGTGTCTTCACACTTGTACTGGCAGTGTCTTCACACTTGTACTGGCAGTGTCTTCACACTTGTACTGGCAGTGTCTTCACACTTGTACTGGCAGTGTCTTCACACTTGTACTGGCAGTGTCTTCACACTTGTACTGGCAGTGTCTTCACACTTGTACTGGCAGTGTCTTCACACTTGTACTGGCAGTGTCTTCACACTTGTACTGGCAGTGTCTTCACACTTGTACTGGCAGTGTCTTCACACTTGTACTGGCAGTGTCTTCACACTTGTACTGGCAGTGTCTTCACACTTGTACTGGCAGTGTCTTCACACTTGTACTGGCAGTGTCTTCACACTTGTACTGGCAGTGTCTTCACACTTGTACTGGCAGTGTCTTCACACTTGTACTGGCAGTCTCTTCACACTTGTACTGGCAGTCTCTTCACACTTGTACTGGCAGTCTCTTCACACTTGTACTGGCAGTCTCTTCACACTTGTACTGGCAGTTCTTCACATTGTCGCCATGCAGTTCTTCACACTGTCTGGGTTCTTACACTTGTATGCAGTGTCTTCACACTTGTACTGGCAGTGTCTTCCCAATCACTTGTACTGGCAGTGTCTTCCCTACTGGCAGTTCTTCACTTGTACTGGCAGTGTCTTCACACTTGTGCTGGCAGTGTCTTCACACTTGTACTGGCAGTGTCTTCACACTTGTACTGGCAGTTCTTCCACTCATTTACTGGCAGTGTCTTCTACTAGCTTACTGGCAGTTCTTCACCTTGTACTGGCAGTTCTTCACACTTGTACTGGCAGTTCTTCACACTTGTACTGGCAGTTCTTCACACTTGTACTGGCAGTTCTTCACACTTGTACTGGCAGTTCTTCACACTTGTCTGGCAGTTCTTCACACTTGTACTGGCAGTTCTTCACTGTACTGCAGTTCTTCACACTTGTACTGGCAGTTCTTCACATTGTACTGGCAGTCTCTTCACACTTGTACTGGCAGTTCTTCACACTTGTACTGGCAGTTCTTCACACTTGTACTGGCAGTTCTTCACACTTGTACTGGCAGTCTCTTCACACTTACTGGCAGTCTCTTCACACTTGTACTGGCAGTCTCTTCACACTTGTACTGGCAGTCTCTTCACCTTGTCTGGCAGTCTCTTCACACTGTACGGCAGTCTCTTCCACTTGTACTGGCAGTCTCTTCACACTGTACTGGCAGTTCTTCACTTGTACTGGCAGTTCTTCACCTTGTACTGGCAGTCTCTTCACACTTGTACTGGCAGTCTCTTCACCTTGTACTGGCAGTTCTTCACACTTGTACTGGCGTCTCTTCACACTACTGGCAGTCTCTTCCTATTGTACTGGCAGTCCTCACGACTGGCACCTTCACACTTGTACTGCAGTCTCTTCACCTGTACTGGCAGTCTCTTCCCCTTGTCTGGCAGTCTTTCAAATTTACTGGCAGTCTCTTACACTTGTACTGGCAGTCTCTTCACATGTACTGCAGTCTCTTCACACTTGTACTGGCAGTCTCTTCACATTTATGGCAGTTTTCCACTTCTGGCAGTCTCTTCACACTGTCTGGCAGTCTCTTCACACTTGTACTGGCAGTCTCTTCACACTGTACTGGCATCTCTTCACACTGTACTGGCGTCTCTTCACACTTGTATGGCAGTCGTCTTCACATGTACTGCAGTCCCTTCAATGTCT
>WNWK01002595.1:12500-45000 GCA_009830355.1 Cherax destructor | reverse complement strand
CCAAGCCTAAGCCTGTCCACTACAACATCAGTCAGTACTTGTAGCCAAGGTTAAGCCTGGCCACTACAACATCAGTTAGTCTGTTCACATTGCAAGTTACTCCATAAACATATTTTATCTATATTCATGTTATCATAATAAGTTATAGATTCACTCAGCCTTCTAATTGCATTATTATAACATTCAGTTTCATTATCTAATTCTCTAATATTATTCCTAATGCTACACACAGATACACCAAAGTTATATTCTACATTTTCCTTAAGGATACTTTTTTTGGCTAACGTATCAACTTTATCATCAAGGAGTAATTTAATGTGTGATTTAACCATACCTATTGTACATTAATTTCCTTTGTCCGGATTTTTTATTATCTATATGTACCTGGCTTTTCTTGTGAGCATGTTGTTAGGTCATTATTTGAGTCAAGAGCCTTCAGTGATGACACAGAATTAGTAATAATCATAGAGTCAAGCTCAGTGTCATAAGTTAACTTTTGTGCCATTAGAATGGCAAGCAACTCAGTTTGCAGTGTAGACGCCCAGTTAATTCTTATGCCTAACTCAATAAAGTTCCTATCGTTCTTAACTAGGGCAGTGTCAACAAGAGCAGATGCAGCCCTGTCAGCAGACTTTTGCTTAGATCCATCAATGTATATAACTTGTAACAAATTATTACTAACAGTTAAGCGAGAAATTTCATCATGAGGAGTTGCAACTGCTCCAAGCCCGTGCTAGTTATAAAACTTAACATAATTGCATGTTTTCACAACCCATTGAGATCTGTTTGTATTTACTTCTAGACATGTAGTCAGACTCGTACTGATAGTGTCTTGTTAATTTCTTAAATCTTATCACTGATACTAGAAACACCAAGCCCCTTCCTCATATTAAGAACCAAGGTAGATTTAAGACAGCCAAGCATAATTCTGGGGGCTTCATTTTTCATTAGCTTCAAGGGCCGGAGAAAATATTCCTTAGCTAATTTTAACATGGCTGAAGCATAATAAATTAAGGATGTATAAATATAGGCTATGTACATTATTTTCGCTATTCTCTCATTAGCACCTTAGTTGGGGTTGAAGCCAGTAACAACTTTGAGAACATTTATTCTATCTTGCCATTTCTCATTTAGTTGTTGTTTGGTGGATTTACTGAATGGTTCGTCTACTCCTTGCTATCTGTAAGATTTAACGTAGCTGATGTTGTAACCCTGCAAATAGAAGGGTATGGCATGTCGTTTTAGATTATATGATGAGGCCTATTCGATTACGAATTGCTTGAACCTCGTTAAAAACGTTACTCATCTTCTTATGCCCTGTTGTATGGATCATGATGTCATCAGAATAGCTTATAGCTATATGTTTCGTTGAGGTACGTAGATCATTTAGGAGAACATTAATTAGAAAATTAAATAGCATGGAACTGCGAATTCCTCCCTGTGGTATACCCAGAGACATTTCTTTAAACTCGCTTCTAAAGCGAGGGGATACTCTATTTGACTGATATCCTATAATCCAACTGAGTAGGCTACCACCAATATTTATTTTGGTTAGTTCATGTAGTAAAACAGTTCTGTTTGTGATATCAGATGCAGATTTTAGATCAAGGAATATGGTAAAATTAGTATAGGTGTGAGCAGTGAGAAAAGTGGTAATACAATACTTTTCTTTTCACGAAACAATAGAGATGAGGGGGAAATTAGTGTCTGATTATATTGTATAGTCTGTTGCAGTTTAGGGACAGGCACACTGAGACTATTGGTCCAGGAAGAACACCCTCAATGTAACCGAGATTATACAGTGCTCACAGAGGGTTATCAGGGATATCATCAGTTAGACCATCTTCTCTAGGAGCTGTTGATCGACCTTTAGTTAATGCATTATCTAATTCATACTCGGTCAAGAGGCAATCACTCTCATCAGTATTTTGGCTCATAAAATTAATCAATTTCAACCGTTCCATCAGAAGTACTTTCTAGGTTTTTTCTAATATGAGATGGAAAATTTTCATGCCTGGATGTTTTGGACCAGTTGTTTATAAGGTCATTTGCTTTATTGAGAGGAAAGGGATGAGAAACATTTTTTCTGGTTATTTTATTTACATCATTTCAGGCCATCGTACGATCATAAGAGGCAGAGAAATTAAGCTTGGTAATTCCTTTACCTCAACAAAAAGTCCATCAGGGCTTTATATACGGCATATGCCAGGTCAGTCATAAAGTACTTAGTACCTGCCTGAAGTCTCAACGTGAGAAAAACATGTCCAGAAACTAAAAAAAAGTCCAGAGATTCGCTACAAGACGTATCTTATAACTAAGAGGAATGACCTACGAGACGAATACTTCAGCTAAGAGGAATAACCTACGAAACGAATTCTACAGCTAAGAGGAATAACCTACGAAACGAATTCTACAGCTAAGAGGAATAACCTACGAAACGAATCTTATAGGTATGAGGAATGACTTACGAAACGATTCCTATGGCTAAAAGGAATGATCTACGAAACAAATCTTATAGTTATGAGGAATGACCTTCATAGATTCTCCAATGACTTGCCAGGGCACACGGAATGTTTGAAAGGAGAAGACTGGCATTAAAGATCCAAACGTGTCATAGAGAGATCAGAAATTACTTCTTCGGGGTTTGATAGTAAGTGGGACGATCTGGATGAGGAAGTTTTGGAAAAAAGAGGGTAAGGGGGTGTCGTGGGGGTTCGTCAGGAGATATTGGAGTAAGAAATACACAAGTATAATTAAGAGTCTGGAGGAGTAGCCCAGGTCTTGCCTTGTCGCGTCTGTTATGCCTTGAGTGGAACTGAGGATGAACGCTGTGGCCTACGGCTCACATGTGAGGGTCTTGTACTTGAAGGATTCGCCGGTACATATCCCGGCCCGGGTCTTTTCCAGATGGTGACCCGGCGGAGGCCCCACGGGTGTCTCGTGACGTCACGGCTAGAAGTGACCCTTACTATAAGTAGCTAGGATTATCTTACTATACAAGTACACAGTAACACTACTGACAGAGAGGGGATGATCCACTCACAATTTTAAATAATGATCATAAGAACAAAGACAGTATATTACCCCCTTCATGAGTAGGCGAGATGCGAGGCGGCCATTACTCATTCAAGAGATGTCTTTCCAGAAGTACAGACTGACTCCTGGAACCACAACATCCTCTCCCGTCCTTCGTAGTGAAGGCATCGTGTACCTTTTCCCGCTGCTTACGTATTGAGAGAATTCTTTACGTTTTGCTTTGATGAGCAATTCTCCTTTTGCATGCACTATGTTCGACATACATCATACTTTCTCTCTGTCGATGTTCAGAGCTTCCTATATATTTATTGCGTTTCGTTAACGACCACTGGCCACTTATTTTATCATTCTGCCTGGTCGAGCCTTTTTCGTATATAATTTTAGAGACAATATTTTGCACTCAAGTCTCCTCCATATTTCACACATCCTGAATTTCCTATTCTATTTCTGCAACAGTGCAAGCTCCTGATGTGTTGAGTGGAACACGAAAGGCCTAGAGCTATCCAACTCCCCCCTGTGGTTATTTTGCAACTTATATCACTGTTGCCAGATGTGCATTTCCATTGATTTTCAATGGCGACGCTGTGACAGGTGTTGCAGGTGTAGTGTTGCAAGTGTCGTGCTGAAGGTGTGATGCTGCGGGTGTAGTACTGAAGGTGTGTGGAACTGATAGTGTTTACATTAAAAAGCTTCATACAGTGTACATTGCGGACTAGTCACAGACTGGGCCGCGGGGGGCGCTGACCCCCCGGAACTCTCTCCAGGTAATGTCTCTACGAATCCTTTCAAAACTGATTAGAGTGACAAATGCTCGAACTGAATATTAGTTTATTAGTTAAAAATAATTATGTTTTCCGTCACCTAATTATTCACTTATTTCACTGGATGTATAAGTGTGTTTCGTCTCGTATTGTATTTCCAGAGTAGCTAAAATACGCAGCCACTCTCACTCATGTTTTTAAATGTGTTTCTTGAGCTTCAGATATATCGTTACAATTTTATTATAATAAAAATAATAATATTTATTTGTACAAGTACATGATACAAATTGTACAGACTATCTCACTAATTATTTTCGTACAGTACAGTGATGCGTCATTATTTAATGACTCACGAAATCGTAATGACACGATTGCAAACAAACCATACCACGGGTGGGGTTCGAACCCGCGGTCAGTTCTCTCAAAACTCCAGACGCGACGGTCTGGAGTTTTGAGACACTCTGACCGCGGGTTCGAACCCCACCCGTGGTATGATCATTATTTAATTTTCGTGGTATGTAAACGACTCAAAAAGATAAAAAAAAAAAGTTAATTTTTGTTAAATCAAATTTCCGTATACAAGAAAAATCCTTGTTAATACCTGGAAGGAGATACTCCAGGTATTTCCAATGATTTTTCTCGTATACAGAAATTTGATTTAACAAAGATAAACTTTTTTTTGTTTTTTTGAGTCGTTTACACATAAAATAACTGTTCATATTAATTACAGTTATCACTTGAATTATTGATATACATTTTTTTTTTACCTATCTTTGGTATGAAGACCTATGGAACATACAACTTCGCCAACCAACGCCGACTGTATATTCCTTGGCTGAGAAAGAATTAGTTTCAATAGATATTTTTTTCCCCCAACTTGTATATTCATTATTTCATTAATGCTACATTTCGTTATTCTTACATTCCACCAATCTTGCATTCCACCAATCTTGCATTCCATCAATCTTTCATTCCACCAATCTTTCATTCCACCAATCTTGCATTAGACCAATCTTTCATTCCACCAATCTTACATTCCACCAATCTTACATTCCACCAATCTTACATTCCAACAATCTTACATTCCACCAATCTTACATTCCACTCGTGTTTGGGCCAAACGTAACTATATACTAGATTTTATAGTCTCTACCTGCTCTTCAATGCTGCTCTTAAACTACAGTTCTTTTACAACTGCAAGTATTATTATTATTATTATTGTAATTACAACTAAGAGCTAAACCCAAAAGGGTCATACAGCGCTGCTATACAGCTACACGTATTCGTTCAGAGGAAGTTTTAATCGGCAATCATTCCACTATTTTCGTCTTTTTTTCAGCTCTTCTTCAGAATCGTGTTGGTAATTTTGCTCAGTCGTTTTTACTTGGAATTTTGCACATTCTGCATATTATATCAACATATTTATATAATTCTATTCTTCCTATCTCACTCTAGTTGAGAGCTGAGCTGAGACAGGAGCTGAGTCTCGACTCCTGCAACCACAAATAGGTGAGTACACACACACACAAGACAGGGTATAATTATCAAGCTATTTCCTCTCACTTTAACTCATGTGCATGTGTATGGTGCGAGTGTAGACATGGTGTGTATGCATGGTTTATTTTGTACCAATGTGTGGTTTATTTGTGTACGACATGAGCGCCCATCTAAGTCTACTAAAAAAGGTTTAATAAAAAAAACAATGAATCTCAACTCAAAACAAAGTTTGCTTAAGGGAGTTAAATCCTACTGGATACAAAAGAGTCATTAAGGCTTCATATTTTCTATTCTCAACAAGTCAAGATTACTTTTATCCTTTTAAAGGGGATTAAAGTGGATATTTCCTATCCTGCCATAAATCCCGTCAATCAGAAGTAATTGTTGTTGATTTGTTATTAAACTACTTTTGTTGATTTGTTATTAAACTACTATCCAAGGAGAACACAATTCAAGGGTGAGGATTTTATCAGTAAATAGAAAAAGTCGAGCGAAAACTTGGAAATGAAATTGTGGGACCTTTGGCTGTCATGAATTTTTCAATGTCAGGGCCTTGTTATTTATTAAATTCTTGAACTACAGTACTGGGCCAATAGAAACCAAACTTTTGCGATCCATTTTTTTCTTTTTTGTGTGTGTATTTTTCAAAGTTTTATTTATCGAAGCACTTGTGTATATAGAGATTTAGAGATAGAGTGATCGTCCACGAAGAGATGCTGTTATCCTGCATTTTGTAATCAGTATTTGCAGTTGGTATTGAAAATCGATTATCTACTGTACTCTTCAGAGGCCATACATACATACACTTAGAACATGTTGGATTTGTTTCGGACTTTGGACCGCCCATGTGTTACCCTGCGTCACCCTGTGTTATCCTGCGTCACCCTGTGTTACCCTGTGTTATCCTGTGTAAACCTGTGTCACCTTGTGCTAACCTGTGTTAGCACAGGTTAGCCAATATAAGCAAACTAGTACGCTTAATATTTTTTTCCTGCTAAATAAATTACCCTCAGCAACATGGTTATGAGTGCAGTGTTGATGATGAGTTTGACAATTTCGATGATGGTTTTAAAAAAGTCTTCCTTCGACATTTCCAAGAGTTTAGATCTAGTCTGGGAACAGCACAAGGTGTATGGGAGGTATAGTCTTAACCCTTGTCTGAGCACCAAAGACACTGACAGATCCAGACGAGGTACTCTCACCCAGTTCCGGCTTCCAGACGATAGGAATTGATACTACTTCCATCGTAGTCATTTTAAGAACAGTGTCCTCAACCATAGTCTCAGGGACAAGAGTGTCCGCCACGATGTCAGACTCTGGGCTGATGTCACCTGCGTTGTCAGAATATTTATAATAATAATATTTACTATCATTTATGCAGCAGAGGAAATATGATGCAACACAGCAAGATTAGCAAACTGGTATCTCATAAAAATGCGAATTTTCGTGTAAATACGATACACTTCTGTTGAAAGTTTGAAGCCGATTGGTAGAGGTATTCTTAAGTTATATTACGAAATCTTATAAAAAAAAATTCTATATTATAGTGTCTAGGCTAGAATAGTATTAATTATTTCTAATAAATTTAAATAAAGATATTAACTCATGTTACGATAATGAAATTTAACAATGTCTTTGGGACTGGTAAAAAAAAAATCGTCTTTATTATACAGGTAAGGTCTCTGACTTCGTATCGTGAGTCTGGCGAGGTCTCTGACCACGCGTCGTGCGTCTGGAAAGGTCGCTGACCACGTGTCGTGTGTCTGGAAAGGTCTCTGACCACGTGTCGTGTGTCTGGAAAGGTCTCTGACCACGTGTCGTGTGTCTGGAAAGGTCTCTGACCACGTGTCGTTTGTCTGCAAAGGTCTCTGACCACGTGTCGTTTGTCTGCAAAGGTCTCTGACCCTGTGTCGTTTGTCTGAAAAGGTCTCTTGACCACGTGTCTTATGAAGTGTGTCTAGTTGGAGTCATCTCTCCTCGCCTCACGAGTCGTGCGTAAAGGTGACGTCGTTGCTGCCTACCTCACTAGTCGTGTTTAAGGGTGTGGTCGTCTCTATCCATCTGGCGAGTCGTGTGTCACTCTGCAATCATCAAAAACTAATTTAACTTTATCTGGAAGTTAAATTGTTAATCCCAGTTATATGTTGAACCAGAGGGATCAGAGACCTCGTCTCTCGGTTATTTGATGTGTCTCTCTTTAGTTTAAATGACTTTATGAGCGGAAATTGCTTAATTATGTAGCGTGCGTGTGTCTGTGTCTGCCTATTTGGTCACCTATTTGTGGCTGGTGCGAAATATTCTGCCATATGGATAACATTATTGGACAAAAAAGTCTTGCCCATCAGTTCAAAATAACAAGCTTTCAATTTGTATTATTACATATGATTTCATACATACAGTGTTTTAAGACAATTTAACTTATTACACATGATTTCATACATACAGTGTTTTAAAATTGACACCCACGGTTTGTGTGACTTAGGGGCGCCAACATTCGGGGATGCCATAAAATCAAAACGAAATTACGTAAAACAAGATGTAATTCGCTCCCTGCATGATACAATTAAGTCTCTAATGCAGTTAAATATTAACGTTGAAGATGTGAGGCGAATCAAAAGTCGAATACAAATATCACAACTAATTTCACATGAAAACTAATATCAACTAATTTCAAATGGAAACTAATATCAACTAATTTCACATGGAAACTAATATCAACTAATTTCACATGGAAACTAATATCAGCTAATTTCACATGGAAACTAATATCAGCTAATTTCACATGGAAACTAATATCAACTAATTTCACATGAAAACTAATATCAACTAATTTCACATGAAAACTAATATCAAATAATTTCACATGGAAACCAATATCACAATTTCTTCAATAAAAAATGACAAATTAGAATATACACAGCCAAAAGTTAATTCAAATCTTCCACTAAAAAAGATCAACTTAGAAGCTAAACTGAAGAGCCATTATCTTTTCATCTTAATAAAAATCAGTATCCTAAAGTTCACCAGCACATCAAGTTTGAAGCCGCTCAGAATTTTCATTATCAAGTTATCAGTGTTGAAAGTTTAGCATGTGATAATTTCAAGTTAGCATGTGATAATTTCAAGTTAGCATGTGATAATTTCAATTTAACATGTGATAATTTCAATTTAACATGTGATAATTTCAAGTTAGCATGTGATAATTTCTGCACTCAGAAATTATCACATGAGATGCAGAACTTAATTTTCCCAACTTCTATAAAAGATGATAAATTGTGAAATATACAGACCCAAATAAATTCAATCATTTTGTCTGGGACTGACCAGTATTTAACTTTTTATTAATTAACTAAACAAGCAAGTAAATATATAAGCAAATTTTTCTTTAGGCTTTGGGTATATTACATACATTTTTTTTTTACAATTGCATTGCATTACAATCTAAAAGATTATTATTATATTTAACTCTGAGGTCACACTGATGTTAATAACATCTAAAAAAAAAATATTATAAGATTTAACCAATAACCCAATAAGGCCAACCACTGACGCATTTCTTCAGTATCTCACAGAAACCAGTTTCATTAATGAAATTGGCACATTAAAACTTGCAGTCTATATGAAGAAGTTTCCCCTGAGGTAAAGATATCAGTAATATAAAAACAAAGCCTACCAGACGATCAATTCTGAAGTTATTGCCCAGAATAACAAAAAATGCACCTGCACAGCCAATACTCCCATAAAATGCACCTACACAGACAATACTCCCATAAAATGCACCTACACAGACAATACCATAATGCACCTGCAGCCATACTCCTAAAATGCACCTACACAGACAATACTCCCATAAATGCACCTACACAACAATACTCCCATAAAATGCACCTACACATACAATACTCCCAAAATGCACCCACACAATACTCCCATAAAATGCACCTACACATACAATACTCCCATAAAATGCACCTACACAGACAATACTCCCATAAAATGCACCTACACAGACAATACTCCCATAAAATGCACCTACACAGACAATACTCCCATAAAATGCACCTACACAGACAATACTCCCATAAAATGCACCTACACAGACAATACTCCATAAAATGCACCTACACAGTCAATACCCCCATAAAATGCACCTACACAGACAATACTCCCATAAAATGCACCTACACAGATAATACTCCCATAAAATGCACCTACATAGACAATACTCCCATAAAATGAACCTACACAGCCAATACCCCCATAAAATGAACCTACAGCCCATACCATAAATGAACCAACAGTCAATACCATAAATGAACCTACACAGCCAATACCCCATAAAATGAACCTACACAGTCAATACCCCCATAAAATGCACCTACACAGATAATACCCCTCTAAAGAAAGGTTCCATTTATTTTCTGTGATGCATCAATCAGAAATTAAAGATTGACGTCGTTCAGAATTCCTTTGACCAGGTGAACGCGCTAAACCCTTAGACATCGCATAACGCCTGTGGAAAGAAGGGCCGCACATTCGATCTAAGAAAGTGAAGGATACATCCAGTTCTATGGATCAAGAGACCTTCACCAGCATCAAGGAACCACCCCTTCCCCAATCTCGAGGAAACATAATCCAGTAATTTAATGCAAAATGTTGCTATTACATTTTGAAATCAAAAGTGGCAAAGTGGAATCTACAATCTTCAATAACATTATCTACATTAGATACCCATCCGTGTATTCAACGTAAGATACACGAATGTTAAAATTTTGAAGGCGATCAGAAGAGGCTTTCTAAAGTTATCGCCTGGAAACTGATATCGGCAATGATCTAGTTTAAGTTCATCTGCGTTGAAAATTTGGAGCCCATAACTTCAAAGGTTAGAATATGCGTGGGATGGTGAGGACTGAACGATGCGAGGTGGAAAAGAGCTAGAAAATGAAATTGGGAGGGGAAAGGGATGGGAGGGCATGTGCATTCTTAACAAAAGGATAATCCTATGGGAAATACTTTTTACCCTCATCCTGAGGGATCTCTATACCATACCTGAAGGATTCCGGGGGTCAACGCCCCCGCGGGCCAGTCCCAGACCAGGAATTCTGGTAGGTGGTCAAGGCCTGATCAACCAGGCTGTTACTTTTGACCACACGCAGCTAGGCGTACTAACCACAGCCCGGCTAGTCAGGAACTGATAAAAGGAACTTGCTCAGTTCCTGTTTTCGTAATTCCCCTTACCCACGGAGGGCGGGCATTAGGGAGTCGGGGACCTCTGACACTCGTCGAGTTTTCTCTTAGTGTAGTCATCGTGCCCCTGCTTTTTAGTGAAGGAATTTTTCACCTTCTAAGAAGTCTCTGGTTGCCATACAAAGTGATTTGAGTGTTCAGGATTTTCCATGTGTAAATCATGATGTATCTTTCTCGCCTACAATCCAAGGACTACTTGTAAAGGGATTTCAAGCATTCCCAGTAATGCATCCAGTATATACAAGCAGTGAAAGTTCTCTGTACTTTTTCAAAGGACTGACTGAAAGGGAGTGAAAGAATAGTAGATATTCAGCGACTCGCTCATGGGGAACGCTAAATCCGTAGGGTTTATACGGCGCCTGTGGAACGGGGGGATGGAAGGCATTCAGGCTTAATTCAGGGAATTGGAGCACAGATCCAGTTCCCTAGATGAAGAGCCCCTCACCAGCATCAAGGAACCTCCCTTTAGAGGATCAGTGTAGTACTGCAGGAATCACATTGTCATTAAATATAAAAAAACAAAAGCACGTCGGTTAGAGTTCGAGTGGACACCATCTCACGTGGGAATACTCGGAAATGAAAGGCCAGATACAGAAGCGGAAAAATGACGAGAACAACGGGAATGGTAATAAGATTCCCTTACACAGCAAAAGAAATTCCATCAAATGAACGAGGGTTGGTACGACAATGATGGCAGGACAATTGGAATGAAACGACAGAGCCCCTGAGGGAGATAAAACCTACCAACACTGCCCCTGAGGGAGATCAAACCTACCAACACTGCCCACGTGGATTAAGACTCCATTTGCAATATATCTAGCTAGGCTGAGGTTGTAATAAGTAGATGGATAAACGACCTGTACTACATAGATGGAGAGGAGAGACTCGTATATGACCAATATAACAGTTTAAAGCACAAACACTTCCTACTTCACTGCCGGAAGTGTGAGCACTTCGGAGGGTGCTTAGAAAATACTGTATTCAATGAATCATGGCATCTCATGTAGCAGACCGATACCGGGTAATGATTTCCCAGAAGAACAGCTTATTACTTTTGTTTACAAAATAGTGCAATATGAGACGTCTTGCAAGGTAAAGCAATGAATGTTAATTATAACACTGAATATAATGCTCGTATGTTTACTGATACAGAGGAAGAATTGAGAGGGAGTGCAATGATGCAGGAGCCAAGTAATAACAAGGAGAGGAGGAGGATGTATATAAATGATTTAGAAAAACGACAAGTTCATAAATGAAACACTTGCGCAATATTTGGGAATCTTTATTCTGGAAACGTTTCGCCACGAAGTGGCTTCTTCAGTCCAATGCAGAGAAAGGTGGAAGATGAGGAGTTTGAGGTAATCAGTCCCATAGCCTAGAGTCGATGTGTTCAGTCGATCTATCTTCACTTCCGTCAAGTTTGATGGACTGAGCACATCGACTCTAGACTGAGGGACTAATTACCTCATCTTCTAACGGCAATTTAGACTCACTGAAGAGAAAACATACTGGAGACTGTGAAAGAGGTAAAGAGGAGTGGTCAACCCCACCTGTGTTACCTTCAACTGCTGTCACTCTCATGCCTTTGCTTTAGATTTATCAAGGCACCCTAAAATTACCTCTCCACTACTTTCACTATTCTGAATATATTTTCAGTAACGGATTGAAAGAATTAGATTTTGCCACCGAAGTGGCTAGTTTATTGTGCACCCCATATCCATCCTGTGGACGGTAGCGCAAGACCTAGGAACTAGGCTCCAGAAGGTTTAACATGTGTACATTTGGATTTATACCTACAGTTCACTTATCTGTTACAAGCAAATTTAGGAAATTTGCTTAGTATATCTGGTATCTTATTTTCATTAATATGATATCTTGAGGTGTCACATAGGTTATTATACTGTCTATCTCTATATTCCTCAATAAGTGGACAATTAAGCATATGGTGTTCAAGATAGTGGCAATGTGCCTGACCACATAATTTGCATTTGGTTTGATCATCATGTGTGTGTCTCCCAAACTGCCAGAAGTACTTGTAACCAAGCTTAAAAGCCTGGCCACTACAACATCAGTCTGTTCACATTGCAAGTTGCTCCATAAACATACTTATCTACGTTCATGTTATCATAGTATTCCTATAACATTCATTTTCATTATTTACTTCTCTCCTAATATTATTCCTAATGCTAGACACAGATATACCAAAGTTATATTCTACATTCTCCTTCAGGGTACTCTTTTTTTACTAATATATCAATTTTATCATGAAGGAGTAATCCAATGTGTGATGGAATCCATAGCAATTGTACATTAATTCCTTTGTCCCTGATTTTTAAGTATCTATACCTGGCTTCTCCAATGAGCATGCTGTTAGAGTCATTATATGAGTCAAGAGCCTTCAGTGATGACATAGAATCAGTAATGATGATAGAGTCAAGCTCAGTGTCATAGGTTAGCTTTAGTGCCATTAGGATTGCAAACAATTCAGTTTGCAGTTTTGACGCCCAGTTGTTAATTCTTATGCCTTACTCAACAAATTTATTATCGTTCTTAACTAGGGAGGTGTCAACAAGAGCAGGTGCAGCCCTGCCAGAAGACTCCTGTTTAGATCAGTGTATATAACTTGAGATAACTTATTACTACCAGCTAGGCGAGAAATTTCTTCATGAGCAGTTGCTTTAACAAGTGATTTAAGGAAGGGATTACTAGCAATGAGCTTCTTGGGAGGGACTTGCAGGTATGTGATATTAAATGAACACATCTTCCACGGAGGGGTGAAATGCTCTTGTTGTCTACAGTGATACAATTCATGCAGGTTATGAAATTGGATTGAAAGAGTCGATGTTTGGAGAAATATATCATCAGTATAGATACCCAGGTGTTGCACATGAGTTTTATTCACCAGTTTGCCAATACTGTATACCATTAATATATGAATGCTTCATTGATACAGCAACGTCATGAAATCTTAGTACACAGGATAGCTTAGCTTCTACAACTCAATTTCTAACCTCTGGCCCAGTTGATAGCCAGAAGCTACTCCCACTTGTGTGTCCCAGTCATCTCTGATGATGTCTTCATCTGATGTCACTCTCTTCTAGCACCATAACATAAGTCTCCAAACTGATGCTTTTGTTTTTACATTTATCAAGGCTTAAGGACATAACACCTATCAAGACTGAGGGCCCGGCCACCTAACAATTATTTCTCCACTGCTTACGCAGTCTCCAGAATATATTCTCCGTACTGAATCGAAGAAGGAAATAAAAAACACTGGTTGGTGAAATATCTCATTAGTAAAGTTACCCAGGTATTGCACACTTGCATTTAGTTCAGATACTATATCAAAACAAACAGTCGACAATGTGCCAGCAGGAGCACAGTGGCAGTGGTGATGGCTGCCGTTTTCCTGACAGTAGTAACAATTTTGACGTATTCACCTTGCTTATAAATATTCATGTTTATTTTCCTATGTGAAGGAATAATTTCAAACATTTAGCTGACGCGTTGTGTTGAAAAGTTTAGGTTGGGGGATAGAGCCATCTGCTCTCTCATAACAATCACAACTATCTAGATGTAATTAGAGATAGCTTTAATGTAGCTTGACGTATTTCAGATGATTTTGATATGGATCGTGGGATGCCCTCTCTTTATCCTTTATCTTTCTGCTTTGTGCTTCACTATCACACCTCCACCCTCACACCTCCACCCTCAACACCCTCACACCTCCACCCTCACACCTCCACCCTCACACTTCTATCCACATACCTCCACCCTGACAACACCCTCACACCTCCACTCTGCCAACACCCCTCACACTTCTACCTTTGTCCCTCCCTCTTGCACCCTCACCACTCCCTCTCCATTACAGCCCCTCCACCCACACCCTAAACCTCATTCTTCTGCTCTCTCCCCCACACCACCACAAACACCCTCCACCCAAACCTCTCTCCCACACCACGACAATCACCCTCAACCCACACCTCTTCCCCACACCACCACAAACACCCTCTACCAGCACCATTACAAACACCCTCCACTCACACCTCTCCTCCACACCACCATAAACACCCTCCACCCACACCGCACCACCATAAACACCCTCCACCCACACCACACCACCACAATCACCCTCTACCCACAACTCTCCCCCACACCACCACAATCACCCCCACACCTGCACCACTATGATCACCCTCCCCCACACCATTGTACAATCACCCTCCCCCACACATCCACTCCACAATCACCCTCCTCCGCCTCCCCATCACAATCATCCTTCCCCACCTCCCCCATACCACCACAATCACCCTCCTCCCACACCTCCCGAGCTTACACTTGACAAAAGTTTATTAAGAGGGCAAGATTGACACTTTCCTGTAAGTGATCTACGTAAGTGACTTCCTAAACTGCACATAAGTGGAGCCTTAAAGTGCACGTAAGAGGCCTCCTAGTGTGTAGGCAGTAAAGGTATTTGCTAAGACGCAATCTGTGGCAGCAGGCAAGCCTGGCGGCGGTAACAAGGGTATAATTGCCGCCGGTAATTAAGAGTTAACTACCCAATTGGGATAGCGGGGCAAATTGGCTGGGTTGTAAAGACTGGTTTTGGTGAAGAGTGGTTAGCAGGCTCAATTGTACCCCTGCTCGTTAAAGAGGCTTCCAGGGAGGGCTGCCAGGGAGATCTTTCGTTGAGGCCTGCCAAGAAAATCTGATAGGTTCAAAGTGAAGGCTTCCAGAGAGGATTCACAAGAAATGCTAGAGTTTCCAGGAAGGGCAGCAAGGGAGAGCTGCCAGGGAGGGATGAGAGGGAGGGCTGCCAGGGAGGGCCGCTAGTGAGATCTACCATGAAGGTCTACTAAGAAAATCTGATAGGTTCAAAGTGAGAGCTTCCAGAGAGGGTTTAAAAGAGATGCGAGGATTTCCAGGAAGTGCTGCCAGGAAGATCTTCCAGGGAGGTCTGCCAAGGTCTTCTAATAAAACCTGCAAGAGAAAGTTCAAAGGGCTTCCAGAGAAGGTTAACAAGGAGGGATGAGAGGAAGGGTTGCCAGGGAGGGATTCCAGGAAATAGTGTAAGGGAGAAGTTGCCAGGGAGGAGCTACCAGGGGGATCTGTCGGAAAGGGTTTCCAGGGAGGGGCTGCCAGTAGTGTCTGCAACGGAGGGGCTTCCAGGAAGAGGCTACCAAGGAGGGGTTACCATAGAGGTCTGCCAGGGAGGGCTGCTATGGAGGGCTCCTAGGTTTCCAGGGCGGGCTGCCGGGGAGCACTGTCATGAAGGGCTGCAAGGGTGGGTTTCCAAAGGCGGGTTGCCAGGGAGCAGCTGCCAGGGAGTGGGTGCCAGGGAGGATTCACCACAGAGGTGTGCTAGGTAGGGCTTCGCGGGAGGGTTCGCAGGGATGCTCTTCCAGGGAAGTGTTTCCAGAGATGGACTACTAAGGAGCAGCTGGCAAGTAGAAGCTGTCAGGGGCTGCCAGGAAAGGCTTCCAGAGTTTCCAGCAAGTAGCTGCCGGTTAGAGGCTGCCAGGGAGAGCTTGTTAGACAGCGCTTGCCAGGAAGGGCTTCCAGGGATTTTTTTTCCAGTGAGTGACTGCCAGGGAGAGCTTGCCAGACAGAAAGAGGATGCTAGGAAGAGCTTCCAGGGAGGGCTTCCAGGCACTGTCACCAGCTGGGAAGGTGTTGACTCAGCAGTAACGAGTGGTGTCTGGGGGTTATTAACTGGTCGTCTCGCTCGTTTGTGCTAATGGTCGTCGACAGGTAAAGCTGGTTAACGGGGAGCGAGTGTACCCATCACGGCCAGCGACACAGAGATGGAGGGTGGGAGGGAGGGAGTCTAGAGGGAGGTATGAGGGAGACAAGCAGGCTGCTGATGCTTCATGCTGTTTTTATTTAACTCATTTGTTTGAAAAACGTTTATTGTAGCTACAAGATCACCATTAAATTCATGGACAGTAGGGATTGAGGATGAGAGGGATAGATGGAAGGACGGAGAGATATAGGGAAGGGAGGGAGAGAAGGGAGGGATAAAAGGAGGGAGGAAGGGATAGAGGGAGAGGAGGGATGGCAAGGAAGGGAGAGGTGGAGAGAGAGAGAGAGAGGATTATGGTTGACAGGTAGCACAAAGAGAGAGACGGAGGCACAGGAAGCGAAAGACAAGAGACAGATGAAGAGAGGCAAATGGAAAGCGACAGAGGGAGGGAATAGAGGTTAATGAAGGGGTGGAGGGAGAGGGAAAGGAATAATTGAGGAGGAGGGGGGATGCTAATTGAGAGGAAAGGAATAAAGAGAAAGAGTACGGGTCATTTCCTGAGGACAAAGGAGAGAAAAAAAGGCAAGCTACTGTAGGAATTTTTCAGTCTAGGATCTATCATCTACACGAAGAATCATTAGCAGAGCAAAATACCAAGACTGCTTTTGATGCATTAAAGAGAAAATAAACCAAGATTTAAGAATACATTGAGCGTAAACACCGAGGTACAGACCTCTCAGTGTATATACCCTGAATGATGCACACCTCTCAGTGTATATATCATTGAAAGGAAGGTGCGTGTAGTGACAATTTGGTATATACAGTATGTAAATAATAAAGAAAATAATTATTATTATTAATAGCAACAGCTGCAGTAGCAGCAGCAGTCGTCGTGTCCCGTGGCCTCACACACAGTGTCCGTGGTTCGATCTCCGGCAAGGGTGGACTGGTGTAGGTCGCATCCTGGGGGACAAGATTTAAGGACCCCAATGTAAATAAGACAGTCCTCGATGACGCACCGACTTTCTTGGGTTATCCTGGGCGGCTAACCCTCCCCCGGGTTAAAAATCAGAACAAAATCTTATCTTAACAGTAGTAGTTGCAGCAGTAGAATTAGTAATAGTAGCACTAGACATAGCAGTTGTTGTAGTAATAGCAGTATTAGTGGCAACATCTCCACCAGGAACAGTTTTTAGATTTTATGTTAAAAGATGCTTAGAACTGTACTGGATTATCACGCCCTTCCCTATGATGGGCCTTCATGACCTGCTCTAGCACTGACCACGGCTGTCTCGTTGCTTCCAAAGAGGGGGAAAGGACAACATTCAAAGAGAGGCAATACGTACACAATGAAACTAACCATTTCCCCCTTCCTTTTGCCCCTTCTCCACACACACACACACACACACATACACACACACACACACACACACACACACACACACACACACTAACACAAATCTTCAACACATCCATTGAAACTGGGCAACTACCTGAGGCGTGGAAGATGGCAAATGTAGTCCCAATTTTTAAGAAAGGAGACAGACACGAGGCATTAAACTACAGACCTGTGTCACTGACGTGTATAGTATGCAAAGTCATGGAGAAGATCATCAGGAGGAGAGTGGTGGAGCACCTAGAAAGACACAAGCTTATAAACGACAACCAGCACGGTTTCAGGGAAGGAAAATCCTGTGTCACAAACCTACTGGAGTTTTATGATAAGGTAACAGAAGTAAGACACGAGAGAGAGGGGTGGATAGACTGCATTTTTTTGGACTGCAAGAAGGCGTTCGACACAGTTCCTCACAAGAGGTTAATGCAAAAGCTAAAGGATCAGGCACACGTAACAGGAAAAACACTGCAATGGATCAGAGAATATCTGACAGGGAGGCAACAACGAGTCATGGTACGTGACGAGATGTCAGAGTGGGCACCTGTGACGAGTGGAGTTCCACAAGGGTCAGTCCTAGGACCTGTACTGTTTTTGGTATATGTGAATGACATAACGGAAGGGATAGACTCAGAAGTGTCCCTGTTTGCAGATGATGTGAAGTTAATGAGAAGAATAAAATCAGTCGAGGATCAGGCAGGACTACAAAGAGACCTGGACAGGCTGCAAGCCTGGTCCAGTAACTGGCTCCTTGAATTTAACCCTGCCAAATGTAAAGTCATGAATATCGGGGAAGGGCAAAGAAGACCGCAGACAGAGTATAGTCTAGGTGGCCAAAGACTGCAAGCCTCACTCAAAGAAAAGATCTTGGGGTGAGTATAATACCGAGCACATCTCTTGAGGCACACATCAATCAGATAACTGCTGCAGCATACGGGCGGCTGGCAAACCTAAGAATAGCGTTCCAATACCTCACTAAGGAATCATTCAAGACTCTGTATACCATATACGTCAGGCCCATACTGGAGTATGCAGCACCGGTTTGGAACCCACACCTGGTCAAGCACGTCAAGAAATTAGAGAAAGTGCAAAGGTTTGCAACAAGACTAGTCCCAGAGCTAAGGGATTGTCCTACGAAGAAAGGTTAAGGGAAATCGGCCTGACGACACTAGAGGACAGGAGGGTTAGGGGAGACATGATAACGACATATAAAATACTGCGAGGAATAGATAAGGTGGACAGAGACAAGATGTTCCAGAGAGGGGACACAGAAACAAGGGGTCACAATTGGAAGTTGAAGACTCCTATGAGTCAAAGGGATGTTAGGAAGTATTTCTTCAGTCATAGAGTTGTCAGGAAGTGGAATAGCTTAGAAAGCGACATAGTGGAGGCAGGAACCATACATAGTTTTAAGACTAGGTTTGATAAAGCTCATGGAGCAGGGAGAGAGAGGACCTAGTAGCAATCAGTGAAGAGGCGGGGCCAGGAGCTATGAATCGACCCCTGCAATCACAAATAGGTGAGCACAAATAGGTGAGTACACACGAGCGAGAGGAGAGACAACACCTAATAAAATATTTTATTACTTTTATGACCCTATTTCTGCTATCTCTGTCCTTAGTGTTATAAGTGATTACAACTTTCACCATTCTCTGATGGTTCTGCTTTTATCACTGACTTTCATACTCCCTATCTCTTTCCTTTCTATCTCCCTTACTCCAGGCTTTCCATCTCCCTGTTTCAACCTGCCGCTTCTCTTTTCTCACCTGTCCTTAACTCTCTTCAGTAACTCAGACTTCAATAACTCAAAAAGTTAATTGGCACAATCAGGAGATCAAGCAGCAAACAGGTTAATTAGTCTGGTCCAGAGTGGCTTCCTATTCCAGCTCCTTGTGGCTTCGTTACCTTGAGAAACTACTTTGAAAGTATTGTTTCCCATGAACCTTTTTTATTCATGCCTGATTGGCAAACAATCGATTAAATAACTATTACTACTACTATTACTACTACTACTACCACCACCGAGACTATTACTACTACCACTACCATTACTACTACTACCATTGCTACTGTTACTATCATGACTACTAAACAATAAATCTGTGACAATCATTCAGAACATAACGTAAAATAAATTATTTATGGTTGATTTTCATTAATAATAAATTTAACGTGACCTCTGATATATTTAGTAGAAGTAGACTTAAAATTGACCTATACATTGCATAATATACTATATATATACACATATTAAATTACGAAACAAGTGATTTTGAATCATTAACAGAACTGTTGCTTGGCCTGGAGTCTATCCCATGCCCGCCAACAATCCTTAAACACCAGGAACTCAGCAGTACTGGGCGTGTTTCCCTGATTGTTGGTCAAGTGTAGAGAGTGATACGTACTTTGTTGAGTTCTCACATGCCCGGGCATGGGAACGCAGGATCGAGTCCTGGCCAAGACGCAGTTCTGTTAATGATTCAAAATCACTTGTTTCGTAATTTAATTAATATATAGACTGCTCGTGAAGGCTAGTACCCCAAACAGGATGAGGTTGGAATTAGGCTCCACGACCACATATGTTCTTGCATCAAGGAAAACACGGTCAGTACTGCCGAGTGCCTGGTGTTTAATGATTGTTGGTCAAGTGGAGAGAGTGATGCATACTTTGGTTCTCACAGGGCCGGGCCTGGGATCGCAGGCTCGATTCCTGGCCAGCCGCATTTCTGTTAATGATATATATATATAGAGTGGAATTTTTTTTTTCATAATTTTCCTAAAGGTAGACCATATAAATGAATAATATAATAATTGCAATGTGATGCTATTTGGACCCTCGAGAAATTTTAATGGAAGGAGGGGGGGGGGGGGAAACCAGTGTGTGACGCAGAGAGGGAAGACGCCATATTGTAACAATATGTGAACACTGGTCCTTTAGCAGTGCAATGTACTCAGGCGTCATCGAAGATCAATGGGTGTACATCGGCCTCTGTCCGTAATTTAGAAATTATTGACACGTTCCCGCTGAAGAACTGGAATAAATAGTGTAGAAAACCCTTACATTTCGGCAACTAGAACGGAAAAATAGAGGACACCGATTCTTCCTAGGAGCACACCTTAGCTAAGTGACGCTTACCCATAATGTACAATAGTTTTGCATTGGCCATCGTAAATTCTAGCTGCAGTGGTAGCATTAGGGTGTGTTGCATAAATAAAATAATTGTGATAAAGTAATTAAATGGTTAGTGTTCATTATATAATATGCATATATTTTTGTAAAATGTTGTATACTCAACAGATCCCCCCTCCTTTCTTTCCAAGTCACAAACACTCAATATCTTGTAATTTACCAACATTATTGATGTTAATTTTATGTTGTAATATTTGATAGGCCCGACTTTGTGGGTAGGAAAGTGTGTGGAGGACTCGGAGGAGAGGCTGGTGCAGCCTAGTGTCTCTAAAATCCCACCTGATGCTGAAGTACAACTAACATTCTTAAATACAATAAATTGTTGCTTAGTTGTGCCCCCTCAAATTATGTGGATGTAATATTTCAGGAATGTACTTGTGAACCTCGTCCCCATAATTTCACACAAACAAGATTATATATATATATATATATATATATATATATATATATATATATATATATATTATATATATATATATATATATATATATATATATATAAATATATATATATATATCAAAAAAATATTGCTATATATATTAGATATAAAGAATATTTTAATAATTATAATCTTATAATATGTTAATAAATATAAAATATGCATAAGAGATATATTTGTTGTTGTATATATTATATATATATATATTATTTTTCCAAACATAAATGGATTGCTGAACTATGATCTGTAGATCGCGCAGTAAAGGAATACTTTTAAAAGTTGACCTCAACTCTTAAAGTAGTGTGTAATCCCAAAGAAAATATGGGCATAAGAGGATCAGCGCTGACTTTGTTGTCTGTTGTATGTGATTTCTCTTTTTTAGTTATTTTTCTCGGGTGAATCAGCCTTGGAAAGTGCATTGTGAAGCTCCATGATCTTTTCTTTTTAAGATCAGCGCAACGAAACTGCTGTAAGAGACGTTTACTATGCATTTTCGAAGTGTTTCGAAATAGACCTTTCTATGGAGAGTAAATGGAAAGTAGAGTTACAAAAATTGACATCAGGTGAGAGAACAATGGATGCTGATCTCACGTTGTCTGAGGAATTATAAAAGGCCATGTGTAAACTTCTTGATCGCTTTCATCAAGAATTGAAGATCAGTTCTAAGGCAATGGATCAAATGCTGTCAATCGTCGCTACTATCCAGCAAAAGAAGGACTTCGGAAATTCATTCGAAATATGATTCAGATTTTCGATTAATTCTCATACGAAGATTTTACTGTGAAAATCAGAAAACTTCAGAGGCATTTCTAAGCTGCCAGAAATCAACGTTGAACAAAGGCAAATAAATGGACACCATTGCTGTTTCTGGACTTCAATGTCTGTCTGTAAACATCCCATTTATAAGGAATATGATAACCTTTTGTATGTACCCGTAATATTGCACGACATCAAGGGTTTCAAGACAGTGCTATTTTATTATTGATAATATACAATACCAAGTAGTTGATAAACAAGACACATTTACAACGCTTGAATATCTTTATTACTGAAAAGTGCCACCTAGTCAAGAGGTCTCTTCCGTCGCATACAATAAGTAACAGATTTCTGGACGTAATAGTAGTGATGGTGGTAGGGTGACGGATAATAACGTCAAAATTACTACAACTGCTTCCAGAATTCTACTGCTTCATCTATTCGACCGAAGAAGCCTGTTTTGCAGGCGAAATGTTTCTGTAATAATAATACCCAAGTGCTGGGAGTCCAGCATGTGTAGGGCTGGCTAATGTACCTTCTCTCACAGTGGTAGCCCTCGATCTGTTGGGATGTTCAGTGTAGTGAGGACAACCTGGTATAGTGAGGACAACCTGGTATAGTGAGGACAACCTGGTGTAGTGGGGACAACCTGGTGTAGTGGGGACAACCTGGTGTAGTGGGGACAACCTGGTGTAGTGAGGACAACCTGGTGTAGTGAGGACAAATTGGTGTAGTGAGGACAACCTGGTGTAGTGAGGACAACCTGGTATAGTGAGGACAACCTGGTATAGTGAGGACAACCTGGTATAGTGAGAACAACCTTGTGCAGTGAGAACAACCTTGTGCAGTGAGAACAACCTTGTGCAGTGAGAACAACCTGGTATAATGAGAGCAACCTTGTGTAGTGAGAACAACCTTGTGTAGTGAGAACAACCTTGTGTAGTGAGAACAACCTAGTATAGTGAGAACAACCTTGTTTAGTGAGAACAACCTGGTATAGTGAGAACAACCTGGTATAGTGAGAACAACCTGGTATAGTGAGAACAACCTGGTATAGTGAGAACAACCTGGTATAGTGAGAACAACCTGGTATAGTGAGAACAACCTGGTATAGTGAGAACAACCTGGTATAGTGAGAACAACCTGGTATAGTGAGAACAACCTTGTGTAGTGAGAACAACCTTGTGTAGTGAGAACAACCTTGTGTAGTGAGAACAACCTTGTGTAGTGAGAACAACCTTGTGTAGTGAGAACAACCTTGTGTAGTGAGAACAAACTTGTGTAGTGAGAACAACCTTGTTTAGTGAGAACAACCTGTTAGTGAGAACAACCTGGTATAGTGAGAACAACCTTGTTAGTGAGAACAACCTGGTATAGTGAGAACAACCTGGTATAGTGAGAACAACCTGGTATAGTGAGAACAACCTTGTTTAGTGAGAACAACCTGGTATAGTGAGAACAACCTGGTATAGTGAGAACAACCTTGTGTAGTGAGAACAACCTGGTATAGTGAGAACAACCTGGTGTAGTGAGAACAACCTGGTGTAGTGAGAACAACCTGGTGTAGTGAGAACAACCTGGTATAGTGAAAACAACCTGGTGTAGTGAAAACAACCTAATGTAGTGAAAACAACCTGGTGTAGTGAAAACAACCTGGTGTAGTGAGGAGAGCTTTGTGAACTGATGAGCTGGAATTGTCAACACCGAGATTTCCATGGGGGTTGAGTGTCGAGGGATTATCATGGAGTATGACGGAGTACCAGCATCAACAGACGAAGATAATATCATCACAGGGCTGCCATCGAAACCTCACCAGGGAGACTTCACAAAATTTCCGCCACAGTGGTCACCAAAAATCCACAACAGTAGTATCTCAAATCTCGTCACAGTGGTGTCACCAAAATCCCCCCACAGCATTGTCGCAACTGTCCCATTAGTAGTGTCACCCAAGTCCCCCCTTTGTTAAGTGGTTAACATCAAACCGAAATGAAGTTTCTTAAGAGAGAACACAGGCAATTTGTTGTTCAGTCTCCCCTGTAAGTTTATATAGGCACAGATACACATAAGTACAGTTATCATAGTGTAAATTAGGTAACAGGACACATGTGCAACTAATGTGACATTTTATTGTGGCAACGTTTCATTCTCCAGGAGCTCCTGGAGACCGAAACGTTGCCACAATAAAATGTCACGTTAGTTGCACATGTTCTTTTACCTAACATATTGTCGGTAATTCTACCAACATTATTACAATAATGTAAATTACCCAGGAAAACCCCAAAAAAGTCAGACAAAGTGACATATTTCAATTGGGGTCCTTGATCTCGACTGTCCAGCTGGTTGACGAGAAATCCCCCTAAAAAAAATATATTAGTAGCGCACTCACACTACCATCGCCAACCATCAACAACCCTCGCCTAGTCCCCTCTCCCTCCCTTCCTCTCATCTCCCCTCGACTACGGTAGCCATTCCCCTCGCACATAACTCTCTCCTTTGGCGGACCACCCGTCATTCCCCTCTCTCCCCTTACTTCCTGTTGTCATTCCTCTATCTCTTCCGCTCTTCCCTCATATTCCCATCCCTCTCCAGATTTTCTTATCACTATCCTTGTGTCACTGTCTCTCTTTCCCTTTGTATATTCTCCCTCGCCTCTCTCTTTCCTTTTCCCCTCCCAACTTTTACTCTGTCCGTTCTTTTCCGTGTCAGCTGTTATCTCTCTCTCTAATATATATATATATATATATATATATATATATATATATATATATATATATATATATATATATATATATATATATATCCGTATCTCAGTATTCCCCGGTTCTTCTATATTCCTATCTTTCTTTACATGAAACAGTCTTCATGAATTTCCACGTTCCTTCGTCTCTGTCTTGTTTTCCCCATTAATTTCTCCCTCTATCTCTCCATGTCCCTCTTATCTCTATGTTCTCATTTTCTCCATTCGTCTCTCCCTACCTCCCTCGTCTCTCTTTCTCCCTCCCTCTGCCTATCACAACCACATTGTTGCATCATCTATACAATCATTCACTATTGAAAATTCCCTCTTAATCAGCATGTGCAATATAATTATTCAGATTCCACTATATACCCTTTAAATGTTAATGATGTGGATATGTGCGTATAGCATTGTAACCATGAAATTAAATAGGTACACCCCCATTGTCTGTTTCCCCCTCTGACAGCATTCACCCCTTTCTAAGCCCCTAATCACTGCCACTCTATACAGTGACTACTGTGTAGACAGTAATTACTGTGTATCAGTGATATGTAGACACCATTTACTAGGTATATTTAAGAAAAAATACATCCTCTAAAATATATGCACTTTTTCACTTTGAAAAACAGCCTATAAAATTTTATATGCTATATATATGATGAAGGTTTTGTGATATATCCTCGTATATTTTCACTGTAGACTCACCTGGGCTATTCCAAACATTCACACCTTTTACCTGTAAAAATATCTTACATATAACGATCACCTACAATATATATATTTATTGGAACACTGAAATCCTCAAAGATTTCACTACCCTGTATGTCAGAGCATCCTGAGATACTGTAATGTACACACAATCCTAACACTGTCCCATCTGCAGCGACACTTTTTAAAGCTGGCTTGGCTGCTGAACCCGACTGAAGTCTCCCAGCTCAGGCTGGCAGAATTCGTCACGCCTTGTATGAAATTCATTAAATGTCATGAAATATGCGAGGAAAACGGTGTTTTTTTTATTCACACTAAATAATGTTCGAGTAGAATCAAGCAACAGCACACTGCGGGTGTTTCCACCCTGGAACTATCACAGAGGGTAGTGTAGAGCACACTGCTGGTGTTCCCATAATGATGGTATCATAGAGAAGAGGGTAGCAGCACATTGCTGGTATTCCCACCAATTACTGTTAACGGTTGAAGATCCATGACATCTACTCCCTGGAACGCAGGCGAGAAAGATGCATCATAATCTACACCTGGAAAATCCTAGAGTTACTAGTTCCAAATCTGCGCACATAAATCATCCTACGAAAGTAAAAGACTAGGCAGACGGTGCAACATACCCCCAATGAAAAGCAGGGGACCCGTGAGTACACTAAACCCAGTAAGTGTCTGGGGTCCAAGACTATTCAACAGCTTCCCATTATACATAAAGAAAATTTCCAATAGACTCAATGGCTGTCTTCAAGAGGGAACTGGATAGTTGCCTGAAATCCATGCCCGATCAGCCGGGCTGTGGTTCGTACGATGGATTACGTGCGGCCAGCAATAACAGCTTGGTTGATCAAGCCCTGATCCACTATAAGGCCTGGTCAAGGACCGGGCTGCGGGGGCGTTGACCCCCGAACATCCTCCAGGTAGATTCTATGTATCAAGAGTTAGAAATTACAAATCTGACCGCCACAATCACCACTATTAATCTTACCCATCACCATCACAATCATCACCATTACTCCTAGTCGCCACTACCACCACAATCACCACCATTACTCCTAGGAATCACCATTACTCCCAGCCACCACAACCAATCCTATTACTCCTAGCCACCACCACTACAATCACCATTACTCCTAGCCATTACCACTACCATTACTCCTAGCCACTACCACTTCAATCACCCCTAGCCACTACCACTACAATCACCCCTAGCCACTACCACTACATTCACCATTACTCCAGGTCATCTCCACTACAATCATCATTACTTCCAATCTCCTCCACTACAATCACCATTACTCCTAGCCACCAGCACTACAATCACCATTACTTCTACCCACCAGCACTACAATCACCACCGTTACTTCTAGTCACCATCACCACAATCATAATTATTACTCCCAGCATCACCAGTACAATAACATTACAATCACATTACTTCCAGTCACTACTACCACCACAATCACCACCATTACTCCCAGCCACCACCACCATTGTCACCACCATTACTCCCAGTCACCACCACCATAGTCACCCCCACAACCACCACAATCACCATTACTTGTAGCCACCACTACCACAATCACCACCATTACTCCCAGCACCAGTACCAACACCACTAGTGGCACTAGTATCACAGGTAGCATTACTACTACCAGTACCACCCGTGGCAGAAGTATCACCAGTACTGCTCGTGGCAGAAGTACCACCAGTATCACGGGTAGCATGAGCGCCAGCAGTGTCACCACCAGTAGCACGAGTGCCAGCAGTGTCACCACCAGTAGCACGAGTGCCAGCAGTGTCACCACCAGTAGCACGAGTGCCAGCAGTGTCACCACCAGTAGCACGAGTGTCAGCAGTGTCACCACCAGTAACATGAGTGCCAACAGTGTCACCACCAGTAGCACCGATACTACCGCTGGAATATTCATTCAAAATGGGGGGAAAAAATTCTCCACCTCACTTTTACAAAGAATATTTTATAGTGCTCTTATTTTGTTTAGAATTTTATGAGAGGAGAGAGAGAGAGAGAGAGAGAGAGAGAGAGAGAGAGAGAGAGAGAGAGAGAGAGAAGAGAGAGAGAGAGAGAGAGAGAGAGAGAGAGAGAGAGGGAAAAAGAGAGAGAGAGAGAGAGAGAGAGAGAGAGAGAGAGAGAGGAGAGAGAGAGAGAGAGAGAGAGAGAGAGAGAGAGAGAGAGAGAGAGAGAGAGAGAGAGAGAGAGAGAGAGAGAGAGAGAGAGAGAGAGAGAGAGAGAGAGAGAGAGAGAGAGAGAGAGAGAGAGAGAGAGAGAGAGAGAGAGAGAGAGAGAGAGAGAGAGAGAGAGAGAGAGGAGAGAGAGAGAGAGAGAGAGAGAGAGAGAGAGAGAGAGAGAGAGAGAGAGGAGAGAGAGAGAGAGAGAGAAAAGGGGGGGAGAGAGAGAGGAGAGAGAGAGGAGAGAGAGAGAGAGAGAGAGAGAGAGAGAGAGAGAGAGAGAGAGACCGCGTGCCCATGCCTTCAGCCTCAGGCACAGAGTCGTCAAAACTCCATGTTAAACAAGAACAGCAAGAAACCCCACTCACGTCTTAAATGTTCTATGGAGAGGAAGCCTAGAAACGGGAATCATCCCACAGCCACTAAAAACAATGGAAATAACCCTCACTCCTACAGACTGATAGCACCGTCCTCACACATTATTAAAAATCTTTGAAAGAGTTTTCAGAAGACTTGCTAACCACATGGATTCACAGAAAATAAACAACCCAGGGCGGAATGAGTTTAGAGCTGGTTGCTCCTGGCTCTAGCAACAACTCTACCATTAAAATGTGGTCGTGGATTCACTGAAACACACACAAAATGCAGATATAGTATATAAAGACTTAGCGAAAACATTCAACAAGGGCAATCATATTGGAAAAGTGAGTAGAGGGATTTATAATTTTCTAAAAAAATGAACGTAAGAGTAATAGTGAACGGAGGGGAGTCAGAGGCAGCCAGTGATAAGCTCTGTTCCCCAAGGGACAGTACTGGCCCCCATTCTTTTCTTCTCTCATATCCGACTTAGACAGGGCATAAATCACAGCTACGAATCATCCTTTGCAGACGATACTAGAATTTTTATGAGTGGTATCCACCGAGGATACTGCGAATCTCCAATCGGATTTATATAAAATCTTCCAGTGGACGACAGTAAACAATAAGTTAAATAAAGACAATTTTCAGTGACTCCGTTATGGAAAAATTGAATTAATAAAAACTACAAATAATTCAAATCACTCGACAGAACAAAAGGCTAACATGAAGGATTTAGGGATAATAATTTCGGAGCGTCTCACTTTCAAGGTTCATGACAGTATCACTATCACAACAGAGATCAAAAAGATAAGACTGATAATGAGAACTTCCAAAACAAGAGATGCAAGTAGAACTGTAGACCAAGAGAATTTACAGACAATCTTCACCGCATCAATAAATACAAACACCTTAGTTACTGTGCATGTTTGAAGTTCACTAATCTGTTCTTAGAATGCAAATGAGAAAAATAAATTGTCATTTACTCCTGGAAAATCCTAAATGGACTGGTCCTAGAAATGCACACACAAAAAAAACCACGTAATGGGTGGGGTTTGAACCCATGGCAAGTGAGTGGTAAAACTCCAGGCCAGTGTGTCAACCACTGGGCCACCCGGCTACAATAAGATTCGTGGGTTCTAATCCCACCAGTACTGTCGTTTGTTTGCAATCGTGTTATTACGATTTCGTTGGTCACATACACAGAAATCACTCCCCGAATAGCAAGAAGTTCGGCAGATCATGCAAAATATCCCCGATGAAAAGCAGGGATGCTGTGAGTACACTCAATGTCACTAAAAAATCTTAGGGGACCCTTGACTTTTCAACATCCTCCCTTCACATATAGAAGGGATTTCCAACAGAATCCCTGGTTGTCTTCAAGAGGGAACTTGATAAGTTCCTTTCGTTAGCTCTCAGCTCCTGATCAGCTGGGCTGTGGTTTATACATCAGCCTGCACGCGACCAGTATTAACAGCCTGGTTCATCAAGCCTTGATCTAAAAGGAGGTCCAGTTTGGGACTGTACCACAATAGCGGTATCTTTAGGTATCTTTAGGTACCAGATACGTATATATACGATGTTGACACTCAAGGCAACAAGTGTACGTAGGGTGTTAGAAACGTAGGGTGTTAGAAATGTAGGGTGTTAGAAACAGTGAAGCAGCGTTTCGACGGTCTTCAAAGATCAAGAAGATAATAAACAAATATATTAGGAAAACACATTTATCTAGACGATTAAGTTACACAAACTCTATTATTATTATTAAAGTAATTGTGGTAGCATTAGTATTAATAACAATAATAGTAATAATTGCAAAAACAGAAATAGCAGTAGTAGCAGCAGCAGTAGTAGTTGCAATAGTAATAACGGTGGTAGTAGTAGTAGTAGTAGTAGTGGAAGTATTGGTAATAGAGGTAGTAATGAAAACAGTAAAAGTATTGGTGGTAATAGTAGTAATAGTTGCATCAGTAGTAGTAGTAGTAGTAGTCAATCAATAAATAATATCGGTATTATTATGAAATGCTATTAAGAGATAAAATTCCCTTGCATATATTTCAGCGTCATTATTGTTGTCATTATGTAAACAATAGGAAGTTTACTGTTTTGGGAAGTGGAGTGGTGTAGCGTTGAGGACGTGGGAGCGTTGTGTAGCGTTGAGGACGTGGGAGCGTTGTGTAGCGTTGAGGACGTGGAGCGTTGTGTAGCGTTGAGACGTGGGAGCGTTGTGTAGCGTTGAGACGTGGGAGCGTTGTGTAGCGTTGAGGACGTGGAGCGTTGTGTAGCGTTGAGGACGTGGGAGCGTTGTGTAGCGTTGAGGACGTGGGAGCGTTGTGTAGCGTTGAGGACGTGGGAGCGTTGTGTAGCGTTGAGGACGTGGGAGCGTTGTGTAGCGTTGAGGACGTGGGAGCGTTGTGTAGCGTTGAGGACGTGGAGCGTTGTTAGCGTTGAGGACGTGGAGCGTTGTGTAGCGTTGAGACGTGGAGCGTTGTGTAGCGTTGAGACGTGGAGCGTTGTGTAGCGTTGAGGACGTGGGAGCGTTGTAGCGTTGAGGACGTGGAGCGTTTTAGCGTTGAGGACGTGGAGCGTTGTAGCGTTGAGACGTGGAGCGTTGTAGCGTTGAGACGTGGAGCGTTGTAGCGTTGAGACGTGGAGCGTTGTGTAGCGTTGAGGACGTGGGAGCGTTGTGTAGCGTTGAGGACGTGGGAGCGTTGTGTAGCGTTGAGGACGTGGGAGCGTTTTAACGTTAGTGAAGGGGAGCTATTGCATGGGATGAAGCGTTATACCGTAGGGAAAAGGAATAGCGTAAGGGGGAAGTGTTTTAGTGTAGGTGGGGACACTATATCGTAGGAGTGGGTGTTACAGTGTAGGTGGGGACACTATATCGTAGGAGTGGGTGTTACAGTGTAGGTAGGACACTATATCGTAGGAGTGGGTGTTACAGTGTAGGTAGGACACTATATCGTAGGAGAGGGAGCTTTATAGTGTGGGTGGGACACTATATCGTAGGGAAAAGGATGTTATAGTGTGCTGGGGGGGGTTCCTATATCGTAGAGGGGCTGTTATGGCTGGGAGGGGAGCATTCGACCCAGCGCCTTCGATAAACGCCAGTGGAAACGATGATTAATGAGCGATATGTCACGTCGAATGTACCCAGCTAACAGTGGGAGGGAGGGAGGGAGGAGGGGGAGGGAAGGAGGAAGGGAAGGGAGGAAAGGCAGAAAGAGAGGGAGAGCAGGAACAGAAAGGAGAGCAGGGAGATAAAGAGATGGGGAGAGAGAGAGTGAGGAGGGAAGAGAGACTGAACATTGAGAAAGAGGTAGAGGAAAGGACCGAGGGAAGGAAGAGACATGGCGGAAGGAATATATAGGAAGTAGAGAAAGGGAGGGAAAGGAGGAAGGCAGAGAGGAAAAAGCTGAAGAAATGACAAATCAGAGAGGGAAGGAACTGGATGAAAGTCATTAAAGAATAAAGATGGAGGAAATAAGAGAAATAAGAGTAATAAAGAAAGGGGTATGGAATGAAGGCAGAGCAGTGAGGAGAAAAGAAAGGGAGTGGAGATAGGGAAATAAAAAAAGAGGTAGGAAGAAAAGAGTGAGAGGAGAGGAAGTACAGAGAGGAAAGAGAAGAAGGTGGAGAGGGAAAGAGGACGACACACTCAACAGTGACTAGTCGATTATTTTTATGTATAATATTAATCTTATTTTTTGTTTCAATTGTCCTATAGTTGAAATTAAGTAAACAAATCTGCTTCTTCCTCTCTCCTCCTCCTCCCTCCTCCTCCTCCTCCCCTCCTCCCCCTCCTCCCCTCCTCCCCTCCCTCCCCCCTCCTCCTCCCTCCCCCTCCCATTCCTATTACTCAGCTGGGATTCCCTTTCCTGTTCCACCTGCTGTTACCATTTGCGTGTCCCACTTCTATTCGATGTGAGATTAGAATTTCTTTTCTATGAGTCATTCCCATTCCAGGTATTTTTTCCCTTTCCTAAATTACGTGCAATTACCATTCCTGTTACCATTACTACTACTCTTTCAGTCCTCTTCCTTCCATTCTTTCCCCTATTCCTCTTTCTTCCTGTTACAATTATTCTTTTTGTCCTGTTCCTGTTATTTCTCCTGTTTCTCTTTTTCCTCCTCTTCCACTTATCACTACTTTTCCAGTTCACTTTGTTATTTCTATTCCGTTTCCTATAATTTTTCTATTTACTTCCCATCAACCACACATAGACTACCACCCACTCAGCGTCAAAACACACACACACACACACACACACAATGGTAACTAACACCTGGCCAAGCACGTATGTAAACTGGAGAGAGTTCAAAGGTTTGCAACAAGACTAGTCCCGGAGCTGGGGGGGTATGTCCTGCGAGGAGGGTTAAGGGTAATCGACCTGGCGACACTGGAGGATGGGAGGGATATAGGGGGATATGATATGATAT
>WNWK01002595.1:0-7500 GCA_009830355.1 Cherax destructor | reverse complement strand
TTAATGTCACGACTGTAAACACCTTAGAGAGCGGGCAGATTAGAACAATGCTCTGCTTGTTTTAAGACTAGTTTGGCAGGGGTTCGAGTCCTGTCCCTTCCTTGAACACTGCTATGCTAGTTTTAAGACTAGCTTGACAAGGGTTCGAGTTCTGTCCCTTCCTTGAACACTGCTATGTTAGTTTTAAGACTAGCTTGACATAGGATTGAGTCCTGTCCCTTCCTTGAGAACTGACAGCATGAAACACTAATAAATGAGAACTATATACATGGCAGTGTCGCTTGTCTTCCAATTTTCTTAATGTCAACAGAGTTTAAATGCAAAAGATTTTATTATAATCATGGGGGAGAGCTAAACTCGTAGGGATTATGCAGAGCCTGTGGGGGATGGAAGGTACTGCAATTCCCAAGATCAAGAGCCCGTCACCAGCATCAAGGAACCTCCCTTGAGGGGAAATACAATAGATAAGTGCAAAAAAGTGAGCTTCTTGTGACTGGCCATTTATTTCGAGTCTGATAAGAAAGTGAAATATATAAAAAAGATTTTAGTATTTAGAAAGTCAGAAAGTGAGATACTAAAGATTTCGGTGTTTAGAAGTTACTTTGATATTAGGAAATGGAGGTATAGGTGATTATACTAGATCCATCAGGTCACAAAGTGAAAAGGAAAAAATATTATAGTTTCCATCATTATATTCCCAAGTTACTCGTGTGGCTCCATGTTATTCCATAGAAGATACTGAAAGGAAGTTTTCTCTATTACACAAATAACCTGCACATAGCAGAGAGAAGTTTACGACGTTTCGGTCCAACTTGGACCCTTCACAGTCACACTGACACAAAAGAGTGAGGGAGCTAGTGTAACTAGAAGAGGGGGACAGAGACGGGATAGAGCAAGAAAATACTTGTGGTAGTAGTAATGCTGAGTTTTTTTTCTAACCTTTCATATATTTTCATAACGTTACATGTTATCTCCTACTCTTCTCATAAGTATCTTTAGTGATTTCAAAGTTCCACACTAACATTTTTTTTCCGCTCCTGGGTTCACATTTTGATCTTTGGATCTCCTCTGACCGATCCATATTTAGGTGTAACCACCACATACCAGATACACACTCAAATTTTGGCCTAATATGTGTTGTAAACACTTTTTAAATTTTTCTCCATCCATATTTCAGATAGTTTATAGTTAACCTGTGATGCGTGAGCATTTTTCACTTTATTTACATTCTGTCTTGCTAATTTTTTATTGATTTTTCTTATATCCCTTTCTTTGAATGATACTCGCAAACGTTTTCCACAATCTATGTTTTTAAGTAGTTTGGTTTTGCTTTCTCCTATTTAGATTATATAACATTTATCAAAATTTATTTCCATTATCACTTTCTCGAAAATATTACGCGTGTGTGTGTGTGTGTGTGTGTGTACTTACCTATTTGTGGTTGCAGGGGTCGAAAGTCAGCTCCTGGCCCCGTCTCTTCACTGACCGATACTAGGTCCTCTCTCTCCCTGCTCCATGAGCTTTATCATACCTCGTCTTAAAACTATGTATGGTTCCTCCATCCACTACATCACTTGCTAGACTGTTCCACTTCCTCACAACTCTATGACTGAAGATATACTTCCTAACATCTCTCTGACTCATCTGTATGTACTCACCTAATTGTACTCACCTAATTGTGGTTGCAGGGGTCGAGACTCAGCTCCTGGCCCCGCCTCTTCGCTGTCCGCTACTGGGTCTCTGCTCTGCCTGCTCCATGAGCTTTATCATACCTCGTCTTAAAACTATGTATGGTTCCTGCCTCCACTATATCTTTCTCTAGACTATTCCACTTCCTGACTACTCTGTGGCTGAAGAAATGCTTCCTAACATCCCTTTGACTCATCTGAGTCTTCAGCTTCCAGTTGTGTCCCCTTGTTTCTGTGTTCCCTCTCTGGAACATCCTGTCCCTGTCTACCTTGCCGATTCCCCGCAGTATTTTGTATGTCGTTATCATGTCTCCTCTGACCCTTCTTTCCTCCAGTGCTGTTAGTCCTATTTCCCTCAACCTTTCTTCATAGGACAGACCCCTGAGTTGTGGAACTAGCCTTGTCGACTAGACACTAGGCCTATGTGTGTGTGTGTGTGTGTGTGTGTGTGTGTGTGTGTGTACGTGCACTCGCCTAGTTGTGGTTGCAGGGGTCGAGTGTTAGTTACCATTTTGTCCTAGGCACTTGTCGACTAGACATTAGGCCTATGTTTGTGTGTGTGTGTGTGTGTGTGTGTGTGTGTGTGTGAACAATGGGCTGATGATCTGAGTGGTGCGCTCATCTTGATATGCAAAGGAAATGTTTCATAAGGAGGTGTTGAGGAATAGGAAAGTGGGATAGAAGAATGAAGAGGTAGAAATGGAATCATGAAGAAATATTAACGGGGAATGATGAGGAAGGTGACCAACAGACATGGAATGGAGGGAAGAGATAGACACACGAGATATGGATGGGGAAGATAGGTAAACAGGAGAGTGAGAGAGAGGCAGGCTTAGCAAGATAGGAATGAAGATAGTGAAAAAATTGGGATGGGAGGGAGATATGAGTAAAGGAAGAAAGGAGGTTAAACTTAAGGAAAGAGGGACGGAAAAAAGCTAGAGAGAGATCAAAGCAGAGTAAAGCAATGTAAGATAAAACAACACGAGAACAAAAAAAAGGTGATAGATCAATAGATTTGATATTATTAAAGGAAATCGATAAATAGAAGCAACAGAGAGGGAGGGAGGGAAGGAGGGAGGGAAGGAGGAAAAGAGAGAGAGAGAGAGAGAGAGAGAGAGAGAGAGAGAGAGAGAGAGAGAGAGAGAGACAGAGACAAGACAGAGACAGAGACAGAGACAGAGAAGAGAAGAGAGAGAGAGAGAGAGAGAAGAGAGAGAGAGAGAGAGAGAGAGAGAGAGAGAGAGAGAGAGACAGAGACAGACTTTAGAAAACTGCACTAGCAACTACAAAAAAAAATATAGCCATGATATTTGCCAGTCACAGACTCTCATAAAGCAACGTTAAGCTTCGAAAAATAACAAGTTTATTGTACAGTTATGATCTGTCCTTTTCGTCTCGTCCCTCTGTCTGTGTCTGTGTCTGTGTCTCTGTGTCTCTCTCTCCCTCTCGTAGCATACTACGTCCCAAAACATAAGAGGCTTACTGGAAACACACAATTACAACTCCCAGCATAATTTAACACGTAAACATTAAAAATAAACAAAAGATACATAGATGACGACAAAGACAGACAAACAAAAGCAGACAAAAGAATAAATAACAGCGCAATCGGCTTTAAAACAAAGTAGCGCATTCTATCAAACGATGTGAAAAGTGAGGGCCATTCCCGCTGCAGTTGGACTTAAATCAAGCGTGGAGTGCTTGATGCCGATTGTGAAATTAATATTTATGCCTGGCTCTTGTAAACACTACAGTGGATTCATCACCTGGCGAATTTATATCCCAAAAATATAGAGGGGGTGATTAATTTAAGTTTTTGATCACTCATATTTTTTTTCTTTAATTGTAACGCAGTGTGTGAATGTGTATGTGTGTTAGTTAGTTAGTTACCATTTTGTCCTAGGCACATGTCGATTAGACACTAGGCCTGTTGTATGTATATGTGTGTGTGTGTGTGTGTGTGTGTGTGTGTGTGTGTGTGTGTGTGTGTGTGTGTGTGTGTACTCACCTAGTTGTACTCACCTAGTTGTGTGTGTGTGTGTGTGTGTACTCACCTATTTGTTTTTGTGGTTGCAGGGGTCGAGTCATAGCTCCTGGCCCCGCCTCTTCACTGATTGCTACTAGGTCCTCTCTCTCCCTGCTCCATGAGCTTTATCAAACCTAGTCTTAAAACTATGTATGGTTCCTGCCTCCACTATGTCGCTTTCCAAGCTATTCCACTTCCTGACAACTCTATGACTGAAGAAATACTTCCTAACATCCCTTTGACTCATAGGAGTCTTCAACTTCCAATTGTGACCCCTTGTTTCTGTGTCCCCTCTCTGGAACATCTTGTCTCTGTCCACCTTATCTATTCCTCGCAGTATTTTATATGTCGTTATCATGTCTCCCCTAACCCTCCTGTCCTCTAGTGTCGTCAGGCCGATTTCCCTTAACCTTTCTTCGTAGGACAATCCCCTTATCTCTGGGACTAGTCTTGTTGCAAACCTTTGCACTTTCTCTAATTTCTTGACGTGCTTGACCAGGTGTGGGTTCCAAACTGGTGCTGCATACTCCAGTATGGGCCTGACGTATATGGTATACAGAGTCTTGAATGATTCCTTGGTGAGGTATTGGAACGCTATTCTTAGGTTTGCCAGCCGCCCGTATGCTGCAGCAGTTATCTGATTGATGTGTGCCTCAGGAGATGTGCTGTGTGTACTCACCTGTGTGTGTGTGTGTGTGTGTGTGTGTGCGCGCGCGCACTTACCTAATTGTGGTTGCAGGTGTCGATTCATAGATCCTGGCCCCGCCTCTTCACTGGTCTCCACTAGGTCCACACACTCCCTGCTCCATGAGCTTTATCATACCTCTTCTGAAAGCTATGTATGGTACCGGCCTCCACCACCTCCCTTTCCAGACTTTTCCACTTCCTGACAACTTCGTGACTGAAGAAATACTTTCTAACATCCCTGTGGTTCATCTGAGTCTTCATCTTCCAATTGTGACTCCTTATTGGTGTGTCCCATCTCTGGGACATCGTGTCTGTTCATTTTGTCGATTCCTCTCAGTATTTTATATGTCGTTATTATGTCATCCCCGTCCCTCTTGTTCTCCAGTGTCGTCAGGTCGAGTTTTCTTAACCTCTCCTCGTAGGACATGCCCCTTGGCTCCGGGACTAGTCTTGTTGCAAACCTTTGTACTTTCTCTAGTTTCCTGACGTGCTTGGCCAGGTATGGGTAGCTCCGGGACTAGTCTCGTTGCAAACCTTAGCACTTTCTCTAGTTTCCTGACGTGCTTGGCCCAGTGTGGGTTCCAATCTGGAGCTGCATACTCCAATATGGCCCTGACGTACACGGTGTACAGGGTCCGGAACTACTCCTTACTGAGATACCGGAATGCTATTCTTAAATTCGCTAGTCGCCCATATGCTGCAGCAGCTATTTGGTTGACGTGCACCTTAGATGTGTCCAGTATTATACACACTCTAAGATCCTTTTACTCGAGTGAGGTTTTGTATTCTTTGGCCCCCTAGACGGTACTCTGTCTGCGGTCTTGTTTGCCCTTCTCCGATCTTCATGACTTTGCACTTGGTGGGGTTGAACTCCAGGAACCAGTTGCTGGACCAGGCCTACAGCCTCTCCAGATCCCTCTGTAGTCTGCCTTGTCCTCCTACTGAATTCTTCTCATTAACGTCTCATCGTCTGAGGCTATTCCTTCCGTCATGTCGTTCGCATATACCAGAAACAGCACTGGTCCTGTCCACACTGTGTGTGTATGTGTGTAGTATTGTGCATGTGCAGTAGATGTGTGCAGTTTTCCACGTGTCCTGTGTGGTCTTGAGCACAGCTGTGTGTGGACCACAGTATGTTCGGTGCCCAAAGCAGTGTAGCACCTCGTGTTACTTGTCACCCGGTGTGACTGTGCGCTCATTGACAGCTGACATTAGTCACCCCCGGTGTCAGTTATGAGCATCTGAGCCCCTTGTACAGAAAGCTCTTTATGTTCGCCACTCGTAATGCCCTGTTGAATCGTACCCGCTGCGATTACCATCGAGACTCGTTTCCACTTCACCTCCAGACTGTCAGAGAGCAGTTATATGTAGAGAACCAGTCTGAGGATGCTTAGACTAACATCTGCTGTAACTCCAACTGTCAAGAGAATGACACTCGTCAAGCTGCAGTTAGCCCCTGTCGGCAGGCACTGTGCAGCCTCATGTCACAGATTCAGTGAGCTCCTGCACAAAGATGATGTCACTTTGACTCACTTCACTCACTCCATTTCTCGACATTACCAGTCGAGAAATGTCCTACTGAGTCGCTTTCCAGAAGAAGTCCTGCCCAGCTGCCGAGTACTGACGACGCCTCACTCGCGGGCACCAGCAGGTTCTGCCCTGCAATGACTACTATGATGACTGCTTCACCGTCCCAGAGGAGACTGTACCCTGTTACGTCACAGCTCAGCCGCAGCAATGTCTCCCGTGTTGCAGTAGCTTTTTTAAAGGATTTATCAATTATGTTTCTTGGGTATTTATAGTCCAGAGTTCATAGATGAAGAAATCTCCAAAATTTATGAAATAGCTAATTATCTAAAATACCCAAGAAACATAATTGATAAATCTTTTAAAAAAAGCTAGAAATACTTTTTACAATCCAAAAAGGGACAACCAACCTTATTCAACTAAAAATATGTTGGTTCTCCCTTACCATGAAAACTTGGTTGATATGTCTTCCCTTCTTAAGACTTTTAATATCAAAGCTGTATTTAAAAATCTTGACACAGTAAAAAAACTTTTGATAAAAAATTCCCCCCAAAATGCTGACGGATGTGTCTAAGATTCCTTGTAAAATATGCGATAAAGTTTATTACGGTCAAACTGGTAAAAGTCTTGAACTAAGATTAAAACAACATAAATAGAGCATTAGAACTGGACAAGATTCTAATGCTCTATTTATTCATGCGAGAGATTTTAACCATCCAATTGATTTTCAAAAAGCTGAGAAAGTTGTATCAAGCAAGTCCATGGTTGAGAGGAATATAATAGAATCATGTTTCATAAAAGCAGTTTTGAAAATATGAATATTTCTTTTGGTTTATATAAATTGGATTCATTTATAATTAAACAAATTTGGGAAGAATTTAATGATATATTAGACAAATAAAAAATCTTAATGCTTTGTTGTAGTATCAGGTGCGCTTCACTGAGTTTTGTGCTATTACGCGACTGTGAGGTGCGGTCTTTGTTATGGTGACGTGATTGTGAGGTGTAGTCCTGCCCCTTCATATGCTTTCTTGTTGATGTTTTGTTTTATAGTTCCTTGATAATGTGATTAGTCATGAAAGCACTTGGAATTTCACTATTTTTTCGTAGTGGTTGTTTTGCATATTGTGATATCACCTGTTTACTGTGATCTTTTTGCATATATATATATATATATATATATATATATATATATACATACCCAGAAGAACTGTTATAACTAAATACTTTTAGTAGTTATAAACTAGCTAGTTAGGAGACTTGTAAAGTGTTGTAAATGACCACCACCACGAAAAACTTCGTAGTCCACACAGAAAGTGTAACAGATGAAGTCATGCCTGGATTGCATGCAATCTCTGTGGTAAATGGTCCTATGGGTCATGCGGGAACTTTAAACCAGCAACCACTTTTGATATAAAATCAGAGAAATGTTTTTGGGTCTGCCCATATGAGATACACCTGTATAAAGAACTTACATATATATATTAAAAGACAAGAACACCAACAAAATATCCTTCTTGAAAGACATGTCAGTATGGTATGACAGCTGGGAAAATAAAATGGGTGGGTTGG
>WNWK01002594.1:0-202892 GCA_009830355.1 Cherax destructor | reverse complement strand
AACATGGGAGCAGCATAATCAATTAAGGCCTATGTACATCATACTCACGATTCTCACATTAGCAACATAGTTGAGGTTGTAGCCAGCAACATTAGCAACATAGTTGAGGTTGTAGCCAGCAACATTAGCAACATAGTTGGGGTTGTAGCCAGCAACATTAGCAACATAGTTGGGGTTGTAGCCAGCAACAGCTTTGAGAGCATTTAGCCTATCTTTGCATTTCCTATTTAGTTGAGGTATAGTGGATTTATTGAAGGGTACATCTACACCAAGATAAATGTAAGATTTAACATAGCTAATGTTTCCACCCTGCAAACAGATGGGTGGGGGATGTCGTTTGCTTGTTAATATCTTTGTTTTAGATGAAGATATGATGAGGCCTAATCGATTACAAATGCTTGAACTTCGTTAAAAATGGTACTCATCTTCCTATGCCCTGTTGTATGGATCATGATGTCATCAGCATAGCTTATAGCTATATGTTTAGGTGAGGCAGGTAGAACATTTAGGAGAACATTAATCAGAATATTAAATAGCATGGGACTGAGAACTCCTCCCTGCGGTGTACCTAGGAATATTTCTTTAGACTCGCTTCTAAAGCCTTGGTAGAGGGTAGAGAATACTCTGACAGGTATCCTATTATCCAGCAGAGTAGGCTACCACCAATATTCATTTTGGCTAGTTCATGTAGTATAACGGTTCTGTTTGCGATATCAAATGCAGATTTTAGATCAAGAAATGTGATAAAACTAGTAGAGGTGTGTGCAGTGAGAAAGGTGGAAATACAATTCTGAACACTTTTGCCTTTCATGAACCCATAGAGATGAGGGAAAGTTGGTGTCTGATTCTGTGGTACAGTCTGTTAAGCATCATTCAAAAGGTGTACAAAGACAACTAGTTAAGGAGATCGGTCAAAATGTATCAGGCTGTTGGGGCTTAGGGATAGGCACAATGAGACTATTGGTCCAGGAAGTAGGCAGAACACCCTCAATGTAACTGGTATTATACAGTGCTAACAAAGGGTTATCAGGGACCTGTTTAGAGTTGTAAATATGATAAACGTTCCGCTCTTCAAGAGCTTTTAAGCCGATGCAGCTTGACAGCTCCTGGAGAGCGAAAAGTTTATCTTGAGGGTTCGTTGAAAGGAAGATGGTGGAGAAGAAACACCAATGGGAGGCGTTATATTGTGAATACTTGGAGAGAAGTCAGCCTGCCTGTCAACTGTCCTGTCAGCCTGCCTGTCAACTGTCCTGTCAGTCTGCCTGTCAACCGGCCTGCCAGTCTGTACTGTCAGCCTGTCTGTCAACTGTCCTGTCAGCGGCCAGCCTGTCCTGTCAGCCTGCCTGTCAACTGTCCTGTCAGACCGCCAGCCTGTACTGTCAGCCTCTGTCAACTGTCCTGTATGACTAGTCGAGCACTGAGACCCAGCTACCTACCTGAAGGAAGCACGTGACGTCAGCATGGCAGTGCCTGGAGACTGTCCTGGCAGTGTCTGGAGATAGTCCTGGCAGTACCTGGAGACTGTCCTGGCAGTGTCTAGGACAGTCCTGGCAGTGTCTGGAGAGTCCTGGCAGTGCCTGGAGACAGCCCTGGCAGTGCCTGGAGACAGTCCTGGAGTGCCCTGGGACAGTCTCCTGGTCTCTCTTGGATAACAGCTGATCTGACTTATCAAAATAATTATCACTAAAACTTACTAATAATTATCCACCGTGAAAGTAGCCCAGGAACCTCTCACCTCACTGTTCCCTCGCTGACTCTTCACCAGCGCCCACATAAATATGTGTGTGTGTATGTAGTAGTAAGTAAATGAACTGGAATATAAAATATAGCACAGTTATATTTAAATAGCGGTATAATACTTTAGATCAGTATGGGAAAGTTTACGACGGACAAATTTGAAGACCCTTGACCGGAAGTCTTATTTAGTAATTGAAAAGGTTTATTCTGGTGCAGAAACATGAGTATAAAGTTATTATCTTAATATATAGGTCTATTACAGCTCTTTGAAATATCAGGTGACCCAAAAGTCTGGACACTTAGGCGAAATTGCATTTTTGTAATAATTATACAGTAATTTTAATAAATAATATCTTCAACATATTGTTCACCATTAGTGATGCAAAGTTCAACGCGTTTTGCAAGATTCACATGAACATAACCCGTAACTCCTTAACTGCCGTTAAAAAACAGAATTTTAGTAATATTTGCTGTGTCCAGACTTTGGGTGACCCTGTATACCAGGACGGTGGAAACTATTGATGGTGAGATGCAGAGTCTACCTGGGGTCTACCTGGGGTCTACCTGGAGTTACCTGGAGGGTATTCCGGGGATCAACCCCACGGCCCCGTCCACGACCGGGAAATAGTTGTCGCAAGATTATGCAGTGTCTGGAGTGAGAGAAGCAGTCACAGCCTAGAACCATTCACTGGACCTTCCACTCAGTACTCCACTGACTCCTCCTCCCACTCCTTCACTACTCTCCTCCTGCATCTACCCACACACGGTGTAAAAAGAGGTCAAAGACCTTCCCGTACCCAACATTAATGTGGGTAGTCTCACAAGGTCTAGAAAAACAAATTCTGGTTCTTGTTTACGCCATTAAAATATCTGAAGTCAGCATGTGTTGAGTCAGTCGAAGAGACGCGCCCCACGTCTGTCTGTTTATTATATAACAAAAAGGAATACGCCACAATATTCCATTTGAGATTCTTTACTGTCTTGTAAAGGAAAAAAAAACATGATTCTTGTAAGAAACCAGAATTTGTTTACCTTCTATACCTCTGCTGTTTCTCATCCTCATAGCAGACATGGATCAAAATGTACACCACAGCTTTGTATCACCCTTTGTTGACAAAAAAATAGCATAAAAAGTTACCTGTGAGGAGAGTGGAAAACTGAGTATGTAAACAATGTGTTCCATTGGGCAGTAATAAATAACATGATGTTCATTGGGGACGAATTCCAGTTTCTCTGATATGGAAAATCATGAGGAACAATACACGAATAATCCGCACATAGCAGAATGATACATAGACGACGTTTCGGTCCTGCTGAACCATTAACAAATTCCAGTCACGGTATTATGTCCATTATATTCTTTAATAAGGAGCTAAAAGGGAAAACTGCATAGAAAACAGGGCGGTTATCCCATACAACCAGCCAGTGTTGTCATCTGACTTGTCTTAAAGAACACAAAATGCTATGTTGAAAATGGTATAAAATACCGACAAGTTAATTAAGACACATGCAAGAGTTAGGTATTTTTTTGTTGAAACGTTTCGTCCACATAGTAGGCGTACATGTCGTTCCAGACCATGAAGCTGAACTCTTCTCCAGGCTGAGGGACTGACCACCTTGTTCCAGACCATGGAGCTGAACTCTTCTCCAGGCTGAGGGACTGCCACCTTGTTCCAGACCATGAAGCTGAACTCTTCTCCAGGGTGAGGGACTCACCACCTTGTTCCAGACCATGGAGCTGAACTCTTCTCAGGCTGAGGGACTGACCACCTTGTTCCAGACCATGAAGCTGAACTCTTCTCCAGGCTGAGGGACTGACCACCTTGTTCCAGACCATGGAGCTGAACTCTTCTCCAGGCTGATGGACTCACCACCTTGTTCCAGACCATGGAGCTGAACTCTTCTCCAGGCTGATGGACTCACCACCTTGTTCCAGACCATGGAGTTGAACTCTTCTCCAGGCTGAGGGACTCACCACCTTGTTCCAGACCATGGAGCTGAACTCTTCTCCAGGCTGAGGGACTCACCACCTTGTTCCAGACCATGGAGCTGAACTCTTCTCCAGGCTGATGGACTCACCACCTTGTTCCAGACCATGGAGCTGAACTCTTCTCCAGGCTGAGGGACTGACCACCTTGTTCCAGACCATGGAGCTGAACTCTTCTCCAGGCTGAGGGACTGACCACCTTGTTCCAGACCATGAAGCTGAACTCTTCTCCAGGCTGATGGACTGACCACCTTGTTCCAGACCATGAAGCTGAACTCTTCTCCAGGCTGATGGACTGACCATCTTGTTCCAGACCATGGAGCTGAACTCTTCTCCAGGCTGATGGACTGACCACCTTGTTCCAGACCATGAAGCTGAACTCTTCTCCAGGCTGATGGACTGACCACCTTGTTCCAGACCATGAAGCTGAACTCTTCTCCAGGCTGATGGACTGACCACCTCAAATACTTTTTCTACAAATTTGATGGACTGATTACATCTTTATTTCATTACTACCGCTCCCTTTGTATTTGAAGAAGCCTACTATATAGGCGAAATGTTTCAACAGAAAAGCTCCCTAACTGTTGTTCATGTGTCTTAATCATCAGGATGGATGATGACAATTCAAAGGAAGAGAAATAAAGCCAGTGGTGACACTATTTAAGTCACTTGTGTTGTGTTTTATAGTAGTGGTGAGTGTTGACATCTGCACTCAAGGTGGGTCAAGATAACAGCTGCAAGAAATACAGTGAGCTTATAGTGCCCCTTGCATAGAGCTTCAGAGACCTGGAAACATGCTTCCTGAGAGGAAGTGAGAGATACACTATGCAACATTATAGTGAACAAGTCATATCACAATATACAAAAACACTGGAAAAAAATTGTGAACTTCCAAGCGTTTTCGTCATTTTTCACATTATCAAGGAACTGTGATAATGTCCTTGATAATGTGAAAAATGACACCTCTTGGAAGTTCACTGTTTTTTCACAGTGGCTGTTCTGCAAAATATAGTGTATACAGTGAAAGATGTTGGCGAGCTTGGGGGTGTGAAAAGCAGGGCGCCATGGTCACATTAAGAGAACACTGTATCAACATCCGTGATACATAACTGTTCAACTTGTTACCATCAGATATTAAGAAATATTGCCGGAAGAACTGTGGTTATCAACAGGAAACTGGATCACTATCCCCGTCAAGTACTGTGACGCACGTATAGGGCCAGCGGGCCGCTCACAGCAACAGCCTGCTTGAACAGGCGGTCAGCAGAAAAGCCTGGCCGGCCTGCGACGACACAACAAACTCTCGAAATCTGTCACAGGAATGCCACGGTAAATACTGCCTCCGCCCATTTCCCTAATGCTCGTGTTATTCCTGTTCCTCTATCACTCTTTCCCGTTCCTCGTTCCTCGTGTTCCTCTATCACTCTTTCCCGTTCCTCGTTCCTCGTGTTCCTCCATCACTTTTTCCTGCCTCCCCTACTCCCATCTTCCACTGCCGGATAGTTTGGGTGGAGGGAAGGGGAGGAGGGAAGTAGGGAGGGTAGGGAAGGAAAGAAGAGTTACTAGATGAAGAGCTTGATCTTCTATTACTTCTTCTTCTCTGTTATTACCATTGATTATTTACCTTGGCTTTGCCCAGTGATGCTCAGTGTTGTATACAACCACTTACCTCATTGTTGGCTTCTGGCATCTGCTTGCTTCTGACCTGTGTTTATTGTCTTTGCTTCTGACCTGTGTTTATTGTCTTTGCTTCTGACCTGTGTTTATTGTCTTTGCTTCTGACCTGTGTTTATTGTCTTTGCTTCTGACCTGTGTTTATTGTCTTTGCTTCTGACCTGTGTTTATTGTCTTTGCTTCTGACCTGTGTTTATTGTCTTTGCTTCTGACCTGTGTTTATTGTCTTTGCTTCTGACCTGTGTTTATTGTCTTTGCTTCTGACCTGTGTTTATTGTCTTTGCTTCTGACCTGTGTTTATTGTCTTTGCTTCTGACCTGTGTTTATTGTCTTTGCTTCTACCTGTGTTTATTGTCTTTGCTTCTGACCTGTGTTTATTGTCTTTGCTTCTGACCTGTGTTTATTGTCTCTTCTGGCCTTCCTTTGACCTGTGTTTATTGTCTTTGCTTCTGACCTGTGTTTATTGTCTTTGCTTCTGGCCTGTGTTTATTGTCTTTCTTCTGCCTGTGTTTATTGTCTTTGCTTCTGACCTGTGTTTATTGTCTAGTTCTGGCCTGTGTTTATTGTCTTTGCTCTGACCTGTGTTTATGTCTTTGCTTCTGCCTGTGTTATTGTCTTTGCTTCTGACCTGTGTTTATTGTCTTGCTCTGACCTGTGTTTATTGTCTTTCTTCTGACCTGTGTTTATTGTCTTTGCTCTGACCTGTGTTTATTTCTTTGTTTCTGGACCTGTGCTTATTGTCTTTGCTTCTAGGCCTGTGTTTACCTGTCTTGCTTCCTGGCCTGTGTCTTATGTCTTTGCCTTCTGACCTGTGTTTATGTGCTTGCTCTCGACCTGTGTTTAGTGTCTTTGCTTCAGCCTTGTTTGATCTTTGGCCTTCTGACCTTCCTTTGACTTCTGTGGCCTTCTGGCCTTTGTTTATTGTCTTTCCCTTCTGACCTGTGACTTTACATGTGCTTTGCCTTCCTGACCTTATTATTGCTTTACTCCCTGACCTTCTTATTGCATAGGGGCTTCTGACCTTCCTTTTGACCTTTCATATGGCCTTAGCTATCATTTGCTTACTTACCTCAGATTGCCTTGACCTTCTAGGACCTTCTTATCCTGACTTCCTTTTGACCTGTTAATTGTCTGACTTCTACCTGTGTTATGCTTCCTTCGACCTGTTTTATATGACCTTACACCTCGATGTCTTCCCTTGACCTTACATAGTTTGCCTGACCTGTTTTTTTGACTTTACCTCAGCCCTTTTCTTTGACCTTGTGGACTTACACTGACCTTGCTTGACTCTTTCAATATGGACATACAATCCTCAGTGATGCCTTGACTACACATAGGACACTTCTACCCTCAGACCTTCCTTGACCTTACATAGTGGACCTTACACCCTCAGACCTTCCTTGACCTTACATAGTGGACCTTACACCCTCAGACCTTCCTTGACCTTACATAGTGGACCTTACACCCTCAGACCTTCCTTGACCTTACATAGTGGACCTTACACCTCAGACCTTCCTTGACCTTACATAGTGGACCTTACACCCTCAGACCTTCCTTGACCTTACATAGTGGACCTTACACCCTCAGACCTTCCTTGACCCTACATAGTGGACCTTACACCTCAGACCTTCCTTGACCTTACATAGTTGACCTTACACCCTCAGACCTTCCTTGACCTTACATAGTGGACCTTACACCTCAGACCTTCCTTGACCTTACATAGTGGACCTTACACCCTCAGACCTTCCTTGACCTTACATAGTGGACATTACACCCTCAGCCCTGCCTTGACCTTACACCCTCAGAGCTTCCTTGACCTTACATAGTGGACCTTACATCCTCAGACCTTCCTTGACCCTACATAGTGGACCTTACACCTCAGACCTTCCTTGACCTTACACCTCAGAGCTTCCTTGACCTTACATAGTGGACCTTACACCCTCAGACCTTCCTTGACCTTACACCCTCAGACCTTCTTGACCTTACACCCTCAGACCTTCCTTGACTTTACACCCTCAGACCTTCCTTGACCTTACATAGTGGACCTTACACCCTCAGACCTTCCTTGACCCTACATAGTGGACCTTACATCCTCAGACCTTCCTTGACCCTACATAGTGGATTTTACACCCTCAGATCTTCCTTGACCCTACATAGTGGACCTTACACCCTCAGACCTTCCTTGACCTTACATAGTGGACCTCACACCCTCAGACCTTCCTTGACCCTACATAGTGGACCTTACATCCTCAGACCTTCCTTGACCCTACATAGTGTACTTTACACCCTCAGACCTTCCTTGACCCTACATAGTGGACCTTGCACCCTCAGACCTTCCTTGACCCTACATAGTGGACCTTACACCCTCAGACCTTCCTTGACCTTACATAGTGGACCTTACACCCTCAGACCTGCCTTGACCTTACATAGTGGACATTACACCCTCAGCCCTGCCTTGACCTTACGCCATCAGACCTTCCTTGACTTTACACCCTCAGACCTTCCTTGACCCTACATATTGGACCTTACACCCTCAGACCTTCCTTGACCCTACATAGTGGACCTTACACCCTCAGACCTTCCTTGACCTTACATAGTGGACCTTACACCCTCAGACCTTCCTTGACCCTACATAGTGGACCTTACACCCTCAGACCTTCCTTGACTCTACATAGTGGACCTTACACCTCAGACCTTCCTTGACCTTACATAGTGGACCTTACACCTCAGACCTTCCTTGACCCTACATAGTGGACCATACCCCCTCAGACCTTCCTTGACCCTACATAGTGGACCTTACACCCTCAGACCTTCCTTGACCCTACATAGTGGACCTTACACCCTCAGACCTTCCTTGACCTTACATAGTGGACCTTACACCCTCAGACCTTCCTTGACCCTACATAGTGGACCTTACACCCTCAGACCTTCCTTGACCCTACATAGTGGACCTTACACCCTCAGACCTTCCTTGACCTTACATAGTGGACCTTACACCCTCAGACCTTCCTTGACCCTACATAGTGGACCTTACACCCTCAGACCTTCCTTGACCTTACATAGTGGACATTACACCCTCAGCCCTGCCTTGACCTTACATAGTGGACCTTACACCCTCAGACCTTCCTTGACCTTACATAGTGGACCTTACACCCTCAGACCTTCCTTGACCTTACATAGTGGACCTTACACCTCAGACCTGCCTTGACCTTATAGTGGACATTACACCTCAGACCTTCCTTGACCTTACATAGTGGACATTACACCCTCAGACCTGCCTTGACCTTACATAGTGGACCTTACACCCTCAGACCTTCCTTGACCCTACATAGTGGACCTTACACCCTCAGACCTTCCTTGACCCTACATAGTAGACCTTACACCCTCAGACCTTCCTTGACCTTACATAGTGGACCTTACACCCTCAGACCTTCCTTGACCCTACATAGTGGACCTTACACCCTCAGACCTTCCTTGACCCTACATAGTGGACCTTACACCCTCAGCCCTTCCTTGACCCTACATAGTGGACCTTACACCCTCAGACCTTCCTTGACCCTACATAGTGGACCTTACACCCTCAGACCTTCCTTGACCCTACATAGTGGACCTTACACCCTCAGACCTTCCTTGACCCTACATAGTGGACCTTACACCCTCAGACCTTCCTTGACCCTACATAGTGGACCTTACGTCCTCAGACCTTCCTTTACCTTACACCCTCAGCCCTGCCTTGACCTTACCATCCTCAGCCCTGCCTTGACCTTACCATCCTCAGCCCTGCCTTGACCTTACCATCCTCAGCCCTGCCTTGACCTTACATAGTGGACCTTACACCCTCAGACCTGCCTTGACCTTACCATCCTCAGCCCTGCCTTGACCTTACCATCCTCAGCTCTGCCTTGACCTTACATAGTGGACCTTTCTCACACCTATCTTGACCCCCCACATAGTTGCCTTGACCCGCACATAGTTGCCTTGACCCCCACATAACCGTCTTGACCTCCACAAAGCTGCCTTGAACACCCACATAGCCGTCTTGACCCCCACATATCTGCCTTGACCCCCACATATTTATCTTGACCCTCAACATAGCTGTCTTGACCATTGAGTTGCCCTCATTGTGTAATTAGCTTAGGATAATAATAATAATAATAATAATAATAATAATAATAATAATAATAATATTTTTTATTTGTACAATTACGTGATACAACTTATACAGACCATAGCTGACATCAGTGACGTGCTGTATAGACAACTTCTGGTTATGCAGAGGATTTCCAGCAATTTAGGTTGATTTTGTCCCCCAGGGTGCGACCCACACGAGTCACCTAACACCCAGGTAACTATTTACTGCTAGGTGAATAGACACAGCAGGTGTCGTAGCAGAAAGTCAAATATTGTTACTTTATTCCCTCTGCAATCCCTACACTTGTGATTCACAAATAGCTTGTTATATTACTCTGATAGAAATGAATAGAAAGCTATCATAATAGAAGAAATTACTCTTGTACTCCTTACCTTTGATGAGTTCTCAGAGTTTTTCTATTCCCGGAGCCCGGCCTTGGGCCAGGCTCGTCTGGTGTTTGCCTGTTTAACCAGGTTGTTGCTGGTGGTGGCCCGCTGACCCTCATGTCCATCACAGTCTGGTCGATACTGGGATCACAACAGTGTATCAGCTGCAGTCAGAAGTGGTGATCAGACACGCCCATCCCTCAAGGTCACCACCACCGTCACCACCACCGTCACCACAACCACCACCGTCACCACCACCACCGTCACCACAACCACCACCGTCACCACCACCGTCACCACCACCACCACCGTCACCACCACCACCGTCACTACCACCACCGTCACCACCACCACCACCGTCACCACCACCACCGTCACCACCACCACCACCGTCACCACCGTCACCACCACCACCACCGTCACCACCACCACCGTCACCACCACCACCGTCACCACCGTCACCACCACCACAGCCAGATGCCATGCAAAATCTATATCACAACGAGATAGTAAAGTCTTACAATTTAATAATAATTACGAGCCCACTAACACAAACATTCACTGATGATTTAGTTTGGAGTCTTGGGAACGTTGTCACACATCAAGTGGACAGAAAAAGAAGACATAAATCCTCCACCATAAATGACAACAGATACCATTGTAAATACTACAATGATCCACAACTACGCAATTTAACACATGCAGCAGCTGGGAGGATTATTAAAGTGGACCGTAAGTCTAGAACCCCACACCTGATGAGAACCTTCCAAGCTGCACTAACAAATCAAGGAATAGAAAGCAAGAACTTAGGCAACAGGAATGGGAACAATTTGTTAGTGAGTTAAGGGGCTTTCTATATAGTAGTATGTCATTGATGTCAGCTAGACCTGTATACCTTGTACATGTACTTGTAGTAAATAAACATATTATTATTATTGTTATTATTACAGTTCCACACCAGAGATTAGTGCATAAGCTGGAGGACCAGGCAGGTATAACAAGGAAGGCACTGCAATGGATCAGGGAATACCTGTCGGGAAGACATCAGCAAGTCATGCTGCGTGAAGTGTCAGGGTGGGCGCCTGTGACGAGCGGGGTGCCACAGGGGTCAGTCCTACGACCGGTGCTGTTTCTTGTATATGTGAACAACATGACGGAAGGAATAGACTCAGAAGTGTCCCTGTTTGCAGTTGATGAGAAGAATCCAATCGGATGAGGACCAGGCATGTGATGGAGGTCAACTGAGGTCACCAACCAGTGTAAATTGTCACACTTTCCCGCCAAGGCAAGGAGTGTGACAATTTACACTGGTTGGTGAGGTCGGCCTGTGACCTCAGTTGACCTACATCACAGGCGGAACTACAAAGGGATCTGGACAGGCTGCAGACCTGGTCCAGAAACTGGCTCCTGGAGTTCAACCCCACTAAGTACAAAGTCATGAAGATTGTGAAAGGGCAAAGAAGACCGCAGACGGAGTGCAGTCTAGGGGGCCAGAGACTACAAACCTCACTCAAGGAAAAGGATCTTGGGGTGAGTATAACACCGGACACATCAACCAAATAACTGCTGCAGCATACGGGCGTCTAGCAAACCTAAGAACAGCATTCCGACATCTCAATAAGGAATCGTTCAGGACACTGTACACCGTGTATGTCAGGCCCATATTGGAGTATGCAGCACCAGTTTGGAACCCACTCCTAGTTAAGCATGTAAGGAAACTAGAGAAAGTGCAAAGGTTTGCAACAAGACTAGTCCCGGAGCTAAGGGATATATCCTACGAGAAGAGGTTAAGGGAAATCGACCTGACGATACTGGAGGACAGGAGAGAGAGGTCAAGGTGGACAGAGACAGGATGTTCCAGAGATGGGACACAGCAACAAGGGGTCACAATTGGAAGTTGAAGACTCAGATGAATCACAGGGATGTTAGGAAGTAATTTCTTCAGTCACAGAGTTGCTAGGAAGTGGAATAATCTGGGAAGTGATGTAGTGGAGGCAGGATCCATTCATAGCTTTAAGAAGAGGTATGATAAAGCTCATGGAGCGGGAAGAGTGACCCAGTAGCGGCCAGTGAAGAGGCTGGGCCAGGAGCCATGACTCGACCCCTGCAACCACAACGAGGTGAGTACACACACACACCAGGGTCAAACCTACCAAGACTATACCGTACCAGAGGTACTGACCAAGCCAAACAACACAGCCACAACCAAACAGTAAATATTTCCCTATTTTATTTGACTAAGATTCAGGGTTTATAAACATAAAGCTTGATATTAAAGTTAGTTCGTGACAGCGTTCACTGAAACACATACAAGGGTCTTTGTTTTGGAGAGCAATGTGTAGAGTGTTGCGGTAAACACAGGAGGAGGATCACAAATGTAACACAGGAGGAGCACAAGTGTAACACAAGAGGAGCACAAGTGTAACACAGGAGGAGCACAAGTGTAACACAAGAGGGAGCACAAGTGTAACACAAAGGGGGAGCACAAGTTAACACAGGAGGAAACAAGTGTAACACAGGAGGAGCACAAGTGTAACACAGAGAGGATCACAAGTGTAACACAGGAGGAGCACAAGTGTAACACAGGAGGAGCACAAGTGTAACACAAGAGGAGCACAAGTGTAACACAGGAGGAGCACAAGTGTAACACAAGAGGAGCACAAGTGTAACACAGGAGGAGGAGCACAAGTGTAACACAAGAGACAAGGAAAGAGGAGCACAAGTGTAACACAGAGGAGCACAAGTGTAACACAAGGAGGAGCACAAGTGTAACACAAGGAGCACAAGTGTAACACAGAGGAGCACAAGTGTAACACAGAGGAGCACAAGTGTAACACAAGGAGGAGCACAAGTGTAACACAGGAGGAGCACAAGTGTAACACAAGAGGAGGAGCACAAGTGTAACACAGGAGGAGCACAAGTGTAACACAGGAGGAGCACAAGTGTAACACAGGAGAGGAGCACAAGTGTAACACAAGAGGAGCACAAGTGTAACACAGGAGGAGAGCACAAGTGTAACACAAGAGGAGCACAAGTGTAACACAGAGAGGAGCACAAGTGTAACACAAAGAGGAGCACAAGTGTAACACAGAGGAGCACAAGTGTAACACAGGAGGAGCACAAGTGTAACACAAGAGGAGCACAAGTGTAACACAGGAGGAGCACAAGTGTAACACAAGAGGAGCACAAGTGTAACACAGGAGGAGCACAAGTGTAATACAAGAGGAGCACAAGTGTAACACAGGAGGAGCACAAGTGTAACACAAGAGGAGCACAAGTGTAACACAAGAGGAGCACAAGTGTAACACAAGAGGAGCACAAGTGTAACACAGGAGGAGCACAAGTGTAACACAGGAGAGGAGCACAAGTGTAACACAGGAGGAGCACAAGTGTAACACAGGAGAGGAGCACAAGTGTAACACAGGAGGAGCACAAGTGTAACACAAGAGGAGCACAAGTGTAACACAGGAGGAGCACAAGTGTAACACAAGAGGAGCACAAGTGTAACACAAGAGGAGCACAAGTGTAACACAAGAGGAGCACAAGTGTAACACAAGAGGAGCACAAGTGTAACACAGGAGGAGCACAAGTGTAACACAGGAGGAGCACAAGTGTAACACAAGAGGAGCACAAGTGTAACACAAGAGGAGCACAAATGTAACACAAGAGGAGCACAAATGTAACACAGGAGGACACAAGTGTAACACAAGAGGAGCACAAGTGTAACACAAGAGGAGCACAAGTGTAACACAAGAGGAGCACAAGTGTAACACAAGAGGAGCACAAGTGTAACACAGAGGAGCACAAGTGTAACACAGGAGGAGCACAAGTGTAACACAGGAGGAGACAAGTGTAACACAGGAGGAGACAATAGTAAACAAGAGGAGCACAAGTGTAACACAGGAGGAGCACAAGTGTAACACAAGAGGAGCACAAGTGTAACACAAGAGGAGCACAAGTGTAACACAAGAGGAGCACAAGTGTAACACAGGAGGAGCACAAGTGTAACACAGGAGGAGCACAAGTGTAACACAGGAGGAGCACAAGTGTAACACAGGAGGAGCACAAGTGTAACACAAGAGGAGCACAAGTGTAACACAGGAGGAGCACAAGTGTAACACAAGAGGAGCACAAGTGTAACACAAGAGGAGCACAAGTGTAACACAAGAGGAGCACAAGTGTAACACAGGAGGAGCACAAGTGTAACACAAGGAGGAGCACAAGTGTAACACAGGAGAGACACAAGTGTAACACAGGAGGAGCACAAAGTGTAACACAGGAGGAGCACAAGTGTAACACAGGAGGGAGCACAAGTGTAACACAAGAGGACACAAGTGTAACACAGGAGGAGCACAAGTGTAACGCAAGAGGAGCACAAGTGTAACACAGGAGGAGCACAAGTGTAACACAGAGAGGAGCACAAGTGTAACACAAGAGGAGCACAAGTGTAACACAAGAGGAGCACAAGTGTAACACAGGAGGAGCACAAGTGTAACACAGGAGGAGCACAAGTGTAACACAAGAGGAGCACAAGTGTAACACAGGAGGAGCACAAGTGTAACACAGGAGGAGATCACAAGTGTAACACAGAGAGGAGCACAAGTGTAACACAGGAGGAGCACAAGTGTAACACAGGGAGGAGCACAAGTGTAACACAGGAGGAGGAGCACAAGTGTAACACAGGAGGAGGAGCACAAGTGTAACACAGGAGGAGCACAAGTGTAACACAGGAGGAGCACAAGTGTAACACAGGAGGAGCACAAGTGTAACACAGGAGGAGCACAAGTGTAACACAGGAGGAGCACAAGTGTAACACAGGAGGAGGAGCACAAGTGTAACACAGGAGGAGCACAAGTGTAACACAGGAGGAGCACAAGTGTAACACAGGAGGAGCACAAGTGTAACACAGGAGGAGCACAAGTGTAACACAGGAGGAGCACAAGTGTAACACAGGAGGAGCACAAGTGTAACACAGGAGGAGCACAAGTGTAAGACTTGTCGTTTTCTACAGAACTGTTGACGTCATCAAATGTGAGAATATAAGTAGATGTTAAAGCTGTGAGAGATAAAAATCTGGTAATTGTCGTTGTATATAAAGCAGCGTCAGCAACGACACCTGAATTTACGGAAGTAATCACGCAGATAACTGCTCTGTGGACCTTGTAAATACTATGCTAAGGATTATGCTCTGAATATCAAGTAAGTTGTTCTTGAAGGACCTTGTAAAATTGACGTAAGAATGTCTTGAAATAAAGCACCTGCACAGTATTGGGATATTTTATTGAGGAAACGTTTCTCCATGAATGGTTTCTTCAGTCCTGTGGAGAAACGTGTCCTCAGTAAAATGTCCTAATTCTTCACGTGTGTAATTTATATAAAAAAGTGTGCAACATTTTGGTATCTTTATTGCCCGTTTGACTTAGTGATCAAATTCTCAGTATTTTATTGCATCTGTTATGATAAATTAGACGTATATTTAACACTTGGGTATCTTTATTGAGGAAACGTTTCGCCACACAGTGGCTTCATCAGTCCAATACAAAGAAGAATGGTGAAGATCAGAGGGAGTTGATTTAATCAGTCGCTCAGGGACTGATTACCTCAAACTCCTTCTGATTTTCACCATTCTTCTTTGTAAAGGACTGATGAAGCTACTGTGTGGCGAAACGTTTCCTCAATAAAGATACCCAAGTGTTGCACAATAGATGCTATAAAATACCATCTCTCCTACAAAATCTTGTCTATGAGGATAGACTGAGGGCCCTGAATCTGCACTCTCTAGAAAGGCGTAGAATTAGGGGGGATATGATTGAGGTGTATAAATGGAAAACAGGAATAAATAAAGGGGATGTATATAGCGTGCTAAAAATATCTAGTATTGACAGGACACGCAGCAATGGCTTTAAGTTGGATAAATTCAGATTCAGGAAGGATATAGGAAAGCATTGGTTTGGTAATAGAGTTGTCGATGAGTGGAACAAACTCCCGATTACAGTTATAGAGGCTAAAACGTTGTGTAGTTTTAAAAATAGGCTAGATAAATATATGAGTGGGTGCGGGTGGGTGTGAGTTGGTCCTGACTAGCTTGTGCTACTAGGTCAGATGCCGTGCTCCTTCCTTAAGTGAATGTAACCTGACCTGGCTGGGTCGGGGCATTGGCTTAAGCCGGTGGGAGACTTGGACTTGCCTCGCATGGGCCAGTAGGCCCGCTGCAGTGTTCCTTCTTTCTTATGTTCTTATGTACAACGAAGAAAATTGTGTACGTATTTTTTAATGCTGGAATGGCACGAAATTCTTTTTTTGCTTAAAAGGCATCAGCTAGTGAGGGATGAGATGTGTTTGAGGGTGGCCCTGAGGGCGAGCCAAGTATCCTACCGTCGGTGTAGGAGGCAGGAGTGAAACGCTTGCTCAAACAGGACATTTTTTCCCCCTCAATAGCGGAATGATGGCGCCCCAGTGTGGCTAGACTCCGGCAGCTTGGACAAGGGACAGAGGCGCCTCTGCAACACTGACAGTGATGTTTGACAGCCAGCTGGTACACTGATGCTGACAGCCAGCTGTACACTGATGCTGACAGCCAGCTGGTACACTGATACCGACAGTCAGGTGGAATCTAATGCTGATAGCTGAAACTTCGATGCTGACAGCTGGAACAATGACAGTGATGTTGACAGCTGAAAGTCCTTAAAATAATTTTTTAAATATTTTCATGCGGAAGAGCTAAACCCTTAGGGCAGTCACACAGGATCGTATTCAGTACCCTTAATCAAGAGCCCTTCACCAGCATCAAGCCACTGGAAAGGGATTGTTGAAAAAGTCGCCTGGAACACCATGATCAGTGTATGAGACCACCTGAATTAATGAAGCTTACATCTGTGGGAAGGTGAAGCGACCAGCTGCCACCCACCTGGATACTCGTGCAGGTGGTAAAGGTGTTTAAGGAAATCTGGAACGGCAATTAAGGAATGTGGAACGATGGTCCAGGAGTCTGGAACGATAGTTAAATATGGAACCGATGGTTAAGGTATCTGGAACGATGGTCCAGGAATCTGGAACGATGGTTAGACCCTTCACGGTGAAGGTCTCTTGATTCAGAGAATTGGAACTACCCCTCTCTTTCCTTGGATCGTATCCAGTCTTCGGGCGCTGTATGACCCCCAACGAGTTTAGTGCTCCATCATGAATGTAACGGTGTGTAACGATGCTCGGGAAATCTGAAACAATGGTAAGGGAATCTGGAACAATGGTAAGGGAATCTAACAATTGTAAGGGAATCTGGAACAGTGATAATGGAATCTGGAACAATGGTAATGTAATCTGGAACAATGGTAATGGAATCTGGAACAATTGTAAGGGAATCTGCATTAAAATTTAAGGAATCTGGAACGATATTTAAAATGGCGAAGTAGTCATATATGGTAGATGAGGCGGCCTGGAAGTCTGCTTGTGACAGCCCGGACGAATGTCTGAAGCGGCTTCGAAAGAATGATGGCAGAGACTTCCTGGACTGATGCCTGGAGCATTCCAGCAGGGAGGCAAGACGGAATACAAAGAGTCCGGCGGCATGGTGGAGCCTGAGCGGCGGTGATGGCGGCGCGACGCTGCAGGTGTTGACGCCGGAGCTGTCGCCAGCAGCTCTTACGGGCGCCATGAGCGGCTCTCATGGGCGCCAACGGGACCCTAGAGGATAGGGGGACAGAGGACGGAGGAGGAGGGGGAAAGCCACGATGGGTAACGGGATAATTGGCTGTCATGTGAGCCACACTGCTGGTGGCTGCCCTACAAGTATAGTAGTGGCGGTTTAATAGCTGTATTTCTCGTTGAATGTTTGAGACTTAATTGGTCTCTTGTGACATGGATTGTCTGTCGTGGAGGGGAGGAGGAGGCCAGGGTGAGGGGGGGGGGTTGTGTGGGCGGTCTGAACAGTGTAATTTTAGGGAACAAAGGTGCTCTTCATGGTAAACTTTCCGGACACGCTATTCATGTTGCTTCAGTTCGACTCAAGAATTACGCTTGATGACTGATGTCGGAATTGAATGTGTTTCTCTATACTTTGATAACGAATATTGCATGGCAGTGACAGTTCAAAGAGGACTGTGTATCCTCAAGGATGGGTGTGGTCTTATGCTCTTCTAGCAGCGTCATGTTCTTCTGGGTTTCCAAATAGCAGCGTTATCTATGTAAACATTATTCTGGTGTGATTCCAGGAGACATGTTACAAAAACTAGTAATGCGTTTTAATGTATCTAGCCAGCACTGATACAGAGGAAGCGAGAGGGAGAATAACTAGACAATGTGGAGTAAAGGAAATGTAGTGAGAAAAGTGGCTAAGTGTTGAGGGAGTGCAGCCTACGTGGCTAAGTGTTGAGGGAGTGCAACCTACGTGGCTAAGTGTTGAGGGAGTGCAACCTACGTGGCTAAGTGGTGAGGGAGTGCAACCTACGTGGCTAAGTGGTGAGGGAGTGCAACCCAAGTAGCTAAGTGGTGAGGGAGTGCAACCTACGTGGCTAAGTGGTGAGGGAGTGCAACCTACGTGGCTAAGTGGTGAGGGAGTGCAACCTACGTGGCTAAGTGGTGAGGGAGTGCAACCCACGTAGCTAAGTAGTGAGGGAGTGCAACCCAAGTAGCTAAGTGGTGAGGGAGTGCAGCCTACGTGTCTAAGTGGTGAGGGAGTGCAACCCAAGTAGCTAAGTGGTGAGGGAGTGATAATTATACGTTACCAAGCCATTCATCGTGTGTGTTTGTTCTCCAAATTCATCAACCGAACCCCCACGAAAGTACAACCACGTAGCTAAGTGGTGAGGGAATGCAACCCACGTAGCTAAGTGGTGAGGGAGTGCAACCCACGTAGCAGAGTCCGTCAGCATAGTTAACAAATCACAAGAATTGTGACAGGCACGTCCTCTCATGTCTCTTCCAAGACATGTGGTGATGATGGCATGTCCTTGAGGTGCTTGCTACAGGAGGGAAGAGAGACGTTGGCTTGTACAGATTTTTGGCTCGAGAGGACAGTTTATTGGGCAGTGGCACTCATCTTGTGAGTGACCCACCGCCATGACACCAGTGCATTATCATCCAAATATCTGACACTTCAATATGAACATAAGAATATATGAGCACTGCAGGAGACCTACTGGTAGGTCTGCATTCACTCATACTCGTGTATATGTATTAAAAGCCACCCAAAGTGCATTTGTCGACAACATTCCTTGGCAGTGTGTTCGTGTCGACAACATTCCCTGGCAGTGTGTTCGTGTCGACAACATTCCCTGGCAGTGTGTTCGTGTCGACAACATTCCTTGGCAGTGTGTTCGTGTCGACAACATTCCTTGGCAGTGTGTTCGTGTCGACAACATTCCCTGGCAGTGTGTTCGTGTCGACAACATTCCTTGGCAGTGTGTTCCACTGAGTATTCAAGACAGGGAAAGTAACGTGTCTGTAGTTTCCTTTTTTTTTGTTTCAAGAACCAGTGGCAGGACGTCGTCTCCGTGAAGTCTTTCTTCACTTCCTGTCAGGCGGATGTCAGCACCATGAAAAGAGGCCAGGATAATAAAATATACTTCTTTCTGGAGGGTTATGTGCGTTCATGACTGTCTTAGTTGAACATTGTTATTTGTTTTGAAAGAGTATCTTTGGCTACCGTTTCTTGAACACCGCCTCTTGTGTTTATACAGCAGCAGCAGCAGCAGTAGACGCAGAAGCAGCAACAACAGTCACAGACATGAACAGCTAAAACAGGAGTGTGCTTGAGTAGCAACCAGTGGTACGACTTACGTGTATATTAGTGCTGTTGGTTAGTATGGTAATGAGAGTGCGTGTAAATGGGGTACAAATGCGGGTGAAGAGGAGGTTCATTTCCAGATCCATCCTCAGACTTCAACATATATATATTCTTTACAAAATCTGCCCGTGACTATAACAAGACGGGTATATAAATTCAGATCAAAATATTCGGGAATGCTACATAAAATTGCTCGAAAAGGACATTTAAAAGTAGATATATAGTTAGTTAGTTGGGAACCGAAGCTAAGACAACAATGTAAATACTACGTACTTTTCTTATTACGAGGAATTAAAAGCATTGAACTCTCTTGAAATACGTATTATGAGGGAGAGGGGGGGTAAGACATTGTTAATGGGGAAGATATAACTATGGAACACAAATCAAAGGTTTAAATATTTGGAAAATATGTATTGCGATAAATATAACAAAGGCAGGACTCCTGTGGATGAATTCCAATTGTTGAAATTCAGATTTATGAAGGATGTAGGACAGTACTGACACGGCAGGAGATCTGTGTGTGTGTGTGTGTGTGTGTGTGTGTGTGTGTTATTTGTTGTGCACATGTCGTGACACTGGCTGTTGTATATATGTGTGTGTGTGTAACGAAACTGAAATGTTGCCGTGAACGGCTCGTGTGTAGTAAGAGCTGCCACCTATATGTTGTGTGTGTGTGTGTGTGTGTGTGTGTGTGTGTGTGTGTGTGTGTGTATATGTGTGTGTGTGTGTGTGTGTGTGTGTGTGTGTGACAGACAGAGACAGAGAGAAGCAAATACTTCTCACTATATCATTAAAAACAGATTAAACATGTACCACAGTGGGAATGACTGGTCAAGTGAAGCGACACACACTACATAATAAGCTCTTATTAGAGCAACGTTTCGCTTTTTATCGAGTCATCATAACTTGCTTGTTCAAGACCGGTGGCCTTTTATCCCCTCACTAGTATTGACAGTACGCTATTGAGATCCGACCTGCCTGCCATGTAGTAGTAGTAGTAGTAGTAGTAGTAGTAGTAGTAGTAGAAGTAGTAGTAGAAGTAGTAGTAGTAGTAGTGAAGTAGTAGTAGTAGTAGTAGTAGTAGTAGTAGTAGTAGTAGTAGTAGTAGTAGTATAGAGTAGTGAAGAGATAGTAGTAGTAGTAGCAGTAGCAGAGCAGTAGATTAGTAGCAGAGAGAGCAGAGAGTAGTAGTAATGAGTAGAGTAGTAGCAGAGCAGAGAGAGAGCAGAGTAGCAGTAGCAGAGCAGTAGTAGCAGATAGTAGAGTAGCAGTAGCAGCAGTAGCAGCAGCAGAGAGTAGTAGAGTAGCAGGCAGCAGCAGTAGTAGAAGCAGCAGAGTCAGCAGCAGTAGCAGCAGTAGTAGTAGAGAGTGAGAGTAGCAGAGCATGCAGTAGTAGAGTGCAGCTAGAAGTAGTAGTAGAGGTAGTAGTAGTAGTAGTAGTAGTAGAAGTAGAAGTGTAGTAGAAGAGTAGTTATGACCCACCAGGTAAACTTAGTATATTAAGCGTAGACTATACGAAGGCATTCTTTCCGACATAGATATGATCCACCAGGGGTCAACATTTTTCCGACATAACTATGACCCACCAGGGTCAACATTTCTTTCCGACATAACTATGACCCACCAGGGGTCAACATTTCTTTCCGACATAACTATGACCCACCAGGGGTCAACATTTCTTTCCGACATAACTATGACCCACCAGGGGTCAACATTTCTTTCCGACATAACATGACCCACCAGGGGTCAACATTTCTTTCCGACATAACTATGACCCACCAGGGGTCAACATTTCTTTCCGACATAACTATGACCCACCAGGGGTCAACATTTCTTTCCGACATAACTATGACCCACCAGGGGTCAACATTTCTTTCCGACATAACTATGACCCACCAGGGGTCAACATTTCTTTCCGACATAACTATGACCCACCAGGGGTCAACATTTCTTTCCGACATAACTATGACCCACCAGGGGTCAACATCTTCGACATAACTATGACTCATCAGGGTAACTTTTTTGACATAACTCAATGAACACCATGGTTGTCTATAAGACGCATGAGCAACACCAGGGTGTCTATGATGAGACTGCATGCAAACCTGGGTGTCTTATTGAGATGATAGCAAACACAATGTGTCTTATGAAGACGCATGAGCAACACCTGGGTGTCTTGATGAGACGCATGTGCAACACCAGGGTGTCTTGATGAGACGCATGTGCAACACCTGGGTGTCTTATGATGAGACGCATGTGCAACACCTGGGTGTCTTGATGATGAGACGCATGTGCAACACCTGGGTGTCTTGAGACGCATGTGCAACACCTGGGTGTCTTGATGAGACGCATGTGCAACACCTGGGTGTCTTGATGAGACGCATGTGCAACACCGGGTGTCTTTGATGAAAACGCATGTGCAACACCGGGTGTCTTGATGATACGCATGTGCAACACCTGGGTGTCTTGATGATGAGAGCATGTGCAACACCGGGTGTCTTGATGAGAGCATGTGCAACACCGGGTGTCTTGATGATGACGCATGTGCAACACCTGGGTGTCTTGATGAGAGCGCATGTGCAACACCTGGGTGTCTTGATGAGACGCATGTGCAACACCAGGGTGTCTTGATGATGAGACGCATGTGCAACACCTGGGTGTCTTGATGAGATGCATGTGCAACACCTGGGTGTCTTGATGAGATGCATGTGCAACACCAGGGTGTCTTGATGAGAGCATGTGCAACACCAGGTGTCTTGATGATGAGACGCATGTGCAACACCAGGGTGTCTTGATGAGATGCATGTGCAACACCTGGGTGTCTTGATGAGAGAAGCATGTGCAACACCTGGGTGTTTTTGATGAGACGCATGTGCAACACCAGGTGTCTTATTGATGAGACGCATGTGCAACACCTGGGTGCTTTGAGATGCATGTGCAACACCTGGGTGTCTTGATGAGAGCATGTGCAACACCGGGTGTCTTATTGATGAGACGCATGTGCAACACCTGGTGTCTTGATGAGAGATGTGCAACACCTGGGTGTCTTGATTGAGACGCATGTGCAACACCTGGGTGTCTTGATGAGAGATGCATGTGCAACACCAGGGTGTCTTGATGATACGCATGTGCAACACCTGGGTGTCTTGATGAGACGCATGTGCAACACCTGGGTGTCTTGATGAGACCATGTAACACCTGGGTGTCTTGATGAGACGCATTGCAACACCTGGGTGTCTTGATGATGAGACGCATGTGCAACACCTGGGTGTCTTGATGATGAAACGCATGTGCAACACCTGGGTGTCTTGATGATGAGACGCATGTGCAACACCTGGGTGTCTTGATGATGAGACGCATGTGCAACACCTGGGTGTCTTGATGAGACGCATGTGCAACACCTGGGTGTCTTGATGATGAGACGCATGTGCAACACCTGGGTGTCTTGATGATGAGACGCATGTGCAACACCTGGGTGTCTTGATGATGAGACGCCTGTGCAACACCTGGGTGTCTTGATGAGATGCATGTGCAACACCTGGGTGTCTTGATGAGACGCATGTGCAACACCAGGGTGTCTTGATGAGACGCATGTGCAACACCTGGGTGTCTTGATGAGACGCATGTGCAACACCTGGGTGTCTTGATGAGACGCATGTGCAACACCAGGGTGTCTTATTGATGAGACGCATGTGCAACACCAGGGTGTCTTATGATGAGACGCATGTGCAACACCTGGGTGCCCTTTGATGAGACCATGTGCAACACCTGGGTGTCTTTGATGAGACCATGTGCAACACCTGGGTGTCTTGATGAGAGACGCATGTGCAACACCTGGGTGTCTTGATGAGATGCATGTGCAACACCTGGGTGTCTTGTTTTTTTTTTTTTTTTTTTTTTTTTTTTTTTTTTTTTTTTGGGGGGGGGGGGGGGGGGGGGGGGGGGGGGGGGGGGGGGGGGGGGGGGATGATGAACGCATGTGCAACACCTGGGTGTCTTGATGAGACGCATGTGCAACACCTGGGTGTCTTGATGAGACGCATGTGCAACACCAGGGTGTCTTGATGATGAGACGCATGTGCAACACCAGGGTGCCTTGATGATGAGACATGTGCAACACCGGGTGTTCTTGATGATGCATGTGCAACACCTGGGTCTTGATGAGATGCATGTGCAACACCTGCGTGTCTTGATGATAAGACGCATGTGCAACACCAGGGTGTCTTGATGAGATGCATGTGCAACACCTGGGTGTCTTGATGAGACTCATGTGCAACACCTGGGTGTCTTATTGATGAGACGCATGTGCAACACCAGGGTGTCTTATTGATGAGACGCATGTGCAACACCTGGGTGTCTTGAGATGCATGTGCAACACCTGGGTGTCTTGATGAGATGCATGTGCAACACCAGGGTGTCTTATTGATGAGACGCATGTGCAACACCTTGGTGTCTTGATGAGACGCATGTGCAACACCTGGGTGTCTTGATGAGATGCATGTGCAACACCTGGGTGTCTTGATGAGATGCATGTGCAACACCAGGGTGTCTTATTGATGAGACTCATGTGCAACACCAGGGTGTCTTGATGAGATGCATGTGCAACACCTGGGTGTCTTGATGAGACTCATGTGCAACACCTGGGTGTCGTATTGATGAGACGCATGTGCAACACCTGGGTGTCTTATTGATGAGACGCATGTGCAACACCTGGGTGTCTTGATGAGACTCATGTGCAACACCTGGGTGTCTTATTGATGAGACGCATGTGCAACACCTGGGTGTCTTTATTGATGAGACGCATGTGCAACACCTGGGTGTCCTTATTGATGAGACTCATGTGCAACACCTGGGTGTCTTATTGATGAGACGCATGTGCAACACCTGGGTGTCTTATTGATGAGACGCATGTGCAACACCTGGGTGTCTTACTGATGAGACGCATGTGCAACACCAGGGTGTCTTTATTGATGAGACGCATGTGCAACACCTGGGTGTCTTTATTGATGAGACGCATGTGCAACACTTGGGTGTCTTATTGATGAGACGCATGTGCAACACCTGGGTGTCTTGATGAGACGCATGTGCAACACCTGGGTGTCTTATTGATGAGACGCATGTGCAACACCTGGGTGTCTTATTGGTGAGACGCATGTGCAACACCTGGGTGTCTTATTGATGAGACGCATGTGCAACACCAGGGTGTCTTTATTGATGAGACGCATGTGCAACACCTGGGTGTCTTTATTGATGAGACGCATGTGCAACACCTGGGTGTCTTATTGATGAGACGCATGTGCAACACCTGGGTGTCTTGATGAGACGCATGTGCAACACCTGGGTGTCTTATTGATGAGACGCATGTGCAACACCAGGGTGTCTTATTGATGAGACGCATATGCAACACCTGGGTGTCTTATTGATGAGACGCATCACAAATCAATAGCTTTTTTTTTCAATCCATTGCACAGACGAAACGTCTCAGTACAGTGGCGTACTTGTCGGTATATTGTACCATTGATGTACACAACCCAGGTGTTATACCATTGATGTACACAACCCAGGTGTTATATTGTACCATTGATGTACACAACCCAGGTGTTATACCATTGATGTACATAACCCAGGTGTTATACCATTGATGTACACAACCCAGGTGTTATACCATTGATGTACATAACCCAGGTGTTATATTGTACCATTGATGTACACAACCTAGGTGTTATATTGTACCATTGATGTACACAACTCAGGTGTTATATTGTACCATTGATGTACACAACCCAGGTGTTATATTGTACCATTGATGTACACAACTCAGGTGTTATATTGTACCATTGATGTACACAACTCAGGTGTTATATTGTACCATTGATGTACACAACCCAGGTGTTATATTGTACCATTGATGTACACAACTCAGGTGTTATATTGTACCATTGATGTACACAACCCAGGTGTTATATTGTACCATTGATGTACATAACCCAGGTGTTATATTGTACCATTGATGTACACAACTCAGGTGTTATACCATTGATGTACACAACCCAGGTGTTATATTGTACCATTGATGTACACAACTCAGGTGTTATACCTTTGATGTACACAACCCAGGTGTTATATTATACCATTGATGTACACAACCCAGGTGTTATATTATACCATTGATGTACACAACCCAGGTGTTATATTATACCATTGATGTACATAACCCAGGTGTTACATTGTACCATTGATGTACATAACCCAGGTGTTATATTGTACCATTGATGTACACAACCCAGGTGTTATTTTGTACCATTGATGTACATACTCCAGGTGTTATATTGTACCATTGATGTACATAACCCAGGTGTTATATTGTACCATTGATGTACATAACCCAGGTGTTATATTGTACCATTGATGTACATAACCCAGGTGTTATATTATAGCATTGATGTACATAACCCAGGTGTTATATTATACCATTGATGTACACAACCCAGGTGTTATATTATACCATTGATGTACATAACCCAGGTGTTATATTGTACCATTGATGTACATAACCCAGGTGGTATATTGTACCATTGATGTACACAACCCAGGTGTTATATTGTACCATTGATGTACATACTCCAGGTGTTATATTGTACCATTGATGTACATAACCCAGGTGTTATATTGTACCTTTGATGTACATAACCCAGGTGTTATATTGTACCATTGATGTACATAACCCAGGTGTTATATTGTACCATTGATGTACATAACCCAGGTGTTATATTATACCATTGATGTACATAACCCAGGTGTTATATTATACCATTGATGTACACAACCCAGGTGTTATATTATACCATTGATGTACACAACCCAGGTGTTATATTATACAATTGATGTACATAACCCAGGTGTTATTTTGTACCATTGATGTACATAACCCAGGTGTTATATTGTACCATTGATGTACACAACCCAGGTGTTATATTGTACCATTGATGTACATACTCCAGGTGTTATATTGTACCATTGATGTACATAACCCAGGTGTTATATTGTACCATTGATGTACATAACCCAGGTGTTATATTGTATCATTGATGTACATAACCCATGTTATATTGTACCATTGATGTACATAACCCAGGTGTTATATTATACCATTGATGTACATAACTCAGGTGTTATATTGTACCATTGATGTACATAAGTCAGGTGTTGTACCATTGATGTACATGTGCAACACATGTCTTATTCATCTTTTGTCCATCTTAACACTTAATTAGAACTTATCAGACTTTCTAGGTAAATATTGGTCCTATTTCTCCCCCCTATCTCCCCACACGGTGCTCGTCTCCCCGCTACCTCCCCACAGGGTGCTCGTCTCCCCGCTATCTCCCCACACGGTGCTCGTCTCCCCGCTATCTCCCCACACAGTGCTCGTCTCCCCGCTATCTCCCCACACAGTGCTCGTCTCCCCGCTATCTCCCCACACAGTGCTCGTCTCCCCGCTATCTCCCCACACGGTGCTCGTCTCCCCGCTACCTCCCCACACAGTGCTCGTCTCCCCGCTACCTCCCCACAGGGTGCTCGTCTCCCCGCTACCTCCCCACAGGGTGCTCGTCTCCCGCTACCTCCCCACACGGTGCTCGTCTCCCGCTACCTCCCCACACAGTGCTCGTATCCCCGCTAACTCCCCACACAGTGCTCGTCTCCCCGCTACCTCCCCACACAGTGCTCGTCTCCCCGCTACCTCCCCACACAGTGCTCGTCTCCCCGCTACCTCCCCACACAGTGCTCGTCTTCTCGCTATCTCCCCACACAGTGCTCGTCTCCCCGCTACCTCCCCACACGGTGCTCGTCTCCACGCTACCTCCCCACACGGTGCTCGTCTCCCCGCTATCTCCCCACACAGTGCTCGTCTCCCCGCTACCTCCCCACACGGTGCTCGTCTCCCTATTACCTCCCCACACGGTGCTCGTCTCCCCGCTACCTCCCCACACGGTGCTCGTCTCCCCGTTACCTCCCCACACGGTGCTCGTCTCCCCACCCTCCTTATAGCATACACTGTGTACATCAGTGGAGTGTTATGACTGGCGTCCTAGTAGAGTAACCCAGACCTCCTTCCAGTGCCTTACTGGAATACTTGACACATCCTCATCGTCCTACTGGAGTCTCCAGCTCATCGCACTACTGGAGTCTCCAGCTCATCGCACTACTGGAGTCTCCAGCTCATCGCCCTACTGGAGTCTCCCGCTCATCGCACTACTGGAGTCTCCAGTTCACGCTAACACATACACCATCCAACGTGATGGAATATGACAGGATAAATATAGCTTTTGTTCCCCCCTGGAGTTTACCTGGAGGTGGTTTCGGGGGTCAACGCCCCCGCGGCTCGGTCTGAGACTAAGCCTCATGGTGGATCAGGGCCTGATCAACCAAGCAGTTACTGCTGGCCGCACGCAAAATGACGTACGAACCACAGCACGGTTGGTCAGATACTGACTTTAGGTGCCTGTCCAGTGCCTTCTTGACTGCCAAGGGTCTATTGGTAATCCCTCTTATGTATGCTGGGAGGCAGTTGAACAGTCTTACTGTGTTGTCTCTCAGTGTACTCGTGGCGCCCCTGCTTTTCATCGGGGAAATGTTGCATCTCCTGCCGAGTCTTTTGCTTTCATAGGGAGTGATTTTCATGTGCAGGTTTGGTACCAATCCCTCCAGGACCTTCCAAGTGTATATTATCATGTATCTCTCTCGCCTGCGTTCCAGGGAATACAGATCAAGGACCTTCAACCGTTCCCAGTAATTTAGGTGCCTTATCGTACTTGTGTGTGCCGTGAAAGTTCTTTGTACACTCTCCAGGTCTGCAATGTCTCCAGCCTTGAAGGGGGCCGCAGTATTCCAGTCTAGAGAGAACAAGCGATTTGAAGAGAATTATCATGGGCTTGGCGTCCCTAGTTTTGAAGGTTCTCGTTATCCATAGCGCTGTATAACCCCTGTGGTTTAGCGCTTCTATTTGATTATAATAATAATCTCGTTATCCATCCTATCATTTTCCTAGCAGATGAGGTAGATACATTGTTGTGGTCTTTGAAGGCGAGATCTTCTTGACATTATCACTCCCAGGTCCTTCACATTTCTTTTTCGCTCTATTGTATGGTTAGAATTTGTCGTAGACCCTGATATATTTTTAATTTCCTCAAGTTTTCCATATCTGAGTAGTTGAAATTTCTCCTCGTTGAACTTCATGTAGTTTTGAGTGGCCCATTTGAAGATTTGGTTTATGTCCGCTTGGAGTTTTGCAGCGTCTTCAATGGAGGTCACTGCAATGGCAATCCGGGTGTCATCAGCAAAGGAAGACACGGAGCTATAGCTTACATCTCTGTCTATGTCAGATATGAGGATGAGGAATAGAATGGGAGCGAGTACTGTGCCTTGTGGAACAGAGCTTTTCACCGTGGCTGCCTGGGACTTTACTCTGTTTACTATTACTCTCTGTGTTCTATTTGTCAGGAAGTTATAGCCCACTGTGTAATTATCATTATAGAAGAAGGTAGCAGAATGCTACTGAAATATCCAGTTTTGTTTAAAATAAACAACTTGAGTGTTTCCCACCTCGAAAACACTGCCACTTTTTTTCTGAATATCCCAATCTTTCCCTCTCTTCTTTCCCTGTTTTCTTCCAGTCAGTAAATAATCACTATTTCTACCTGTCTTTTTTCTTAATTACCTTGTCCATAATTACTATCGCATTTGCTTTGTTTGGTAAGGTGACGTCCAGGATCCTTCCTTAATTCATGGTATAACTCAACAATACAATTGTATTGGAGCTCAGACTTCTCTAACACAATTGTCCTCAAAGATTTGTTAAGTTATACCATGAATTAAGGAAAGATCCTGGACGTCATCTTACGAAACAGACAAAGCAAATGCGATAGTAATTATGGACAAGGTAGATTATAGTGGAAAAATAAGCATGTTATTAGAAGAAACTTACGTGTTTCTTAATGTCTCTTCTGCCTTCAATCATTCAATATCCATTAATACTTTCATTCCCTGAATCTCTCCCCGTTTTCTTTATTGTATATTGAGAATCTCTTCCCTTTCCGTCCCCTCTGGGGATCCCATTCTCATTCCCCTCCCCTATTCCTTCCGCCCTCTGCCGTCTCGTCTGGCTCGCTGACGGGACTGCCTGGCGTCAACTCCTGACGCCACCGCTTGACGCCACCGTATGCCGCCACCGTCAGACATTACCGCTTTACGTCACTGCCTGACGCCATCGCAGGAATGACAATTGACTTCATCAAGCCAGTTCTCCCATAGCAGGGTTCTGATTTTTCTGGTGCCAGATCAACCAGGCTGTAATGGATACAGCTGACCGCCACCAGCAACAGCCTGGTTGATCAGACGAGCCTGAACCAAGGCTGGGCTCCGGGAATAAAAAAAAACTCGAAACTCATCAAAGGTATATCAAAATACACACACACACACACACATACCTCAAAGGCAATGGGTCCGGACAATATCTCACCATGGGTCCTTCGGGAAGGAGCTGAGGTTCTGAGTGTGCCACTTACCAAAATTTTCAACACATCCCTTGAAACTGGGCAGCTACCTGAGATATGGAAAAAGGCCAACGTAGTCCCCATCTTTAAAAAAGGAGACAGAAAAGAGGCACTAAACTACAGACCGGTGTCACTTACATGTATAGTGTGCAAAGTCTTGGAGAAAATCATCAGAAAAAGAATGGTGGAGCATCTGGAGCAGAACAGGTTAATCAACGCCAGACAGCACGGTTTCAGGGAAGGCAAATCCTGTGTAACAAACCTCCTGGAGTTCTATGATAAAGTAACAGAGGTAAGGCAAGAGAGAGAAGGGTGGGTTGACTGCATTTTCTTGGACTGCAGGAAGGCCTTTGACACAGTTCCTCACATGAGATTAGTAAAAAAGATGGAAGACCAAGCGTGTATAACAGGAAGGGCACTGGAATGGATCAGGGAATACCTCACAGGGAGGCAACAACGGGTCATGGTGCGTGATGAGGTATCACAGTGGGCGCCTGTGACGAGCGGTGTACCGCAGGGTCAGTCCTAGGACCAGTGCTATTCTTGCTATATGTGAATGACATGACGGATGGGATAGACTCAGAAGTGTCTCTTTCGCAGATGATGTGAAATTAATGAGGAGAATCACATCGGATGAAGACCAAGCAGGACTTCAAAGTGACCTGGACAAGCTTGACATCTGGTCTAGCAACTGGCTTCTCGAATTTAACCCACCAAATGCAAAGTCATGAAGATCGGAGAAGGGCAAAGAAGACCGCTGACAGAGTACAGGCTAGGTGGACAAAGGCTACAAACCTCAACAAAGGAGAAAGACCTTGGGGTGAGTATAACACCAAGCACGTCTCCGGAAGCACACATCAACCAGATAACCGCGGCAGCATATGGGCGACTGGCAAACTTAAGATTAGCGTTCCGTTACCTTAACAAGGAATCGTTCAAGACACTGTATACCGTATACGTCAGGCCCATACTAGAGTATGCAGCACCAGTCTGGAACCCACACCTGGTCAAGCACGTCAAGAAACTAGAGAAAGTGCAAGGTTTGCGACAAGGTTAGTTCCACAACTCAGGGGTCTGTCTTATGAAGAAAGGCTGAGGGAAATAGGACTAACAACACTGGAGGAAAGAAGGGTCAGAGGAGACATGATAACGACATACAAAATACTGCGGGGAATTGACAAGGTAGATAGTGACAGGTTGTTTCAGAGAGGAACACAGAAACAAGGGGACACAACTGGAAGCTGAAGACTCAGATGAGTCAAAGGGATGTCAGGAAACATTTCTTCAGCCACAGAGTAGTCAGGAAGTGGAATGGACTAGAGAATGATATAGTGGAGGCAGGAACCATACATAGTTTTAAGACAAGGTATGATAAAGCTCATGGAGCAGGGAGAGCAGAGACCCAGTAGCAGACAGCGAAGAGGCGGGGCCAGGAGCTGAGTCTCGACCCCTGCAACCACAATTAGGTGAGTACAATTAGGTGAGTACACACACACATACACACACACACACACATACACACACACACACACACACACATACACACACACACACACACACACACACACACAACTACAAACAACAGGCCAAGTGTCTATCGACAACTGCCTTTGACAACTGGCAACTAAGTAACTGACATACGCACGCACGTGGCCTCTCGAATTCATCTGGGACAAATGCGAGGTCATGTGCACGATGATGGGAGGTAGAGTGGACACCATGGGCGGGGAGGTGTGGTCATGTGCACGATGATGGGAGGTAGAGTGGGCACCATGGGCGGGGAGGTGTGGTCATGTGCACGATGATGGGAGGTAGAGTGGGCAGCATGGGCGGGGAGGTGTAGTCATGTGCACGATGATGGGAGGTAGAGTGGGCACCATGGGCGGGGAGGTGTGGTCATGTGCACGATGATGGGAGGTAGAGTGGACACCATGGGCGGGGAGGTGTGGACATGTGCACGATGATGGGAGGTAGAGTAGGCACCATGGGCGGGGAGGTGTAGTCATGTGCACGATGATGGGAGGTAGAGTGGGCACCATGGGCGGGGAGGTGTGGTCATGTGCACGATGATGGGAGGTAGAGTGGACACCATGGGCGGGGAGGTGTGGACATGTGCACGATGATGGGAGGTAGAGTGGGCACCATGGGCGGGGAGGTGTAGTCATGTGCACGATGATGGGAGGTAGAGTGGGCACCATGGGCGGGGAGGTGTGGTCATGTGCACGATGATGGGAGGTAGAGTGGACACCATGGGCGGGGAGGTGTGGACATGTGCACGATGATGGGAGGTAGAGTGGACACCATGGGCGGGGAGGTGTGGTCATGTGCACGATGATGGGAGGTAGAGTGGACACCATGGGCGGGGAGGTGTAGTCATGTGCACGATGATGGGAGGTAGAGTGGGCACCATGGGCGGAGGTGTGGTCATGTGCACGATGATGGGAGGTAGAGTGGACACCATGGGCGGGGAGGTGTGGACATGTGCACGATGATGGGAGGTAGAGTGGACACCATGGGCGGGGAGGTAGAGTGGACACCATGGGCGGGGAGGTAGAGTGGACACCATGGGCGGGGAGGTAGAGTGGACACCATGGGCGGGGAGGTAGAGTGGACACCATGGGCGGGGAGGTAGAGTGGACACCATGGGCGGGGGAGGTAGAGTGGACACCATGGGCGGGGAGGTAGAGTGGACACCATGGGCGGGGAGGTAGAGTGGACATCAAGAGTGGATACGAGCTGAAGGGTAATTAAAGACACGTTAATCGTATAGCAACTGCAACATATGCAAGATAGCAGACTTCTGCAGTGTTGCAAAAAAACATTACAGTCTTAAGAACTATTAAGAAGCACATAGGAAAGTAAAGGTATGAATAAACACTGTAAATGTAAGTTTGTGTGGTCGTCTCCTGGTGATACAGTGGTGGTATACACTGGTGATACAGTGGTGGTATACACTGGTGATACAGTGGTGGTATACACTGGTGATACAGTGGTGGTATACACTGGTGATACAGTGGTGGTACAGTATCACTGGTGATACAGTGGTGGTATACACTGGTTATACAGTGGTGGTATACACTGGTGATAAGGGGGTATACTGGTTATATGGTGGTATACACTGGTGATACAGTGGTGGTATACACTGGTGATACAGTGGTGGTATACACTGGTGATACAGTGGTGGTATACACTGGTGATACAGTGGTGGTATACACTGGTGATACAGTGGTGGTATACACTGGTGATACAGTGGTGGTATACACTGGTGATACAGTGGTGGTATACACCGCCAGTATGTAAATAAGACACAGTGCGATTTATGGCATTTTGTGAAGACGTTTCGTTCACCAGGGAGTGTAAACTGGCAAGAGTGTCTGGAGGGCGAAACGTCTTTACAATACAATGTCATAACCCTCCATAGTGTGTATTATTTCCTTCTCATGTGACCTGTTTATAAGACCACCAAGAGACCTGCTAGAGTTCAGGTTTATACTGAATGTAGGATGAAGTTGAACGACGTTTCAGGTCATGCTGAACCATCACTAAGTTTGTGAGTCACACTGTGACTTTGTAAATGGTCCAAGTAGGACCGAAACGTCGTCGTAAGCTCCTCTCTGTTCTATGTGCGGGGTATTTGTGTATTATTCCAGTCACGGTATTGTGCCTTTTTGTTCCATACTTGTGACTTGTTCCAGCCACGGTTTAGTGACTCAGTGTACCAGCCACGGTTTAGTGACTCATTGTACCAGCCAGGGTTTAGTGACTCAGTGTACCAGCCACGGTTTAGTGACTCAGTGTACCAGCCAGGGTTTAGTGACTCATTGTACCAGCCAGGGTTTAGTGACTCATTGTACCAGCCACGGTTTAGTGACTCAGTGTACCAGCCAGGGTTTAGTGACTCAGTGTACCAGCCAGGGTTTAGTGACTCATTGTACCAGCCAGGGTTTAGTGACTCATTGTACCAGCCAGGGTTTAGTGACTCAGTGTACCAGCCACGGTTTAGTGACTCAGTGTACCAGCCAGGGTTTAGTGACTCAGTGTACCAGCCACGGTTTAGTGACTCAGTGTACCAGCCACGGTTTAGTGACTCAGTGTACCAGCCACGGTAGAGGTCTTAGTTACATGTGAAGGGCGAAACACTTGTGCAGCATTTGGGAATCATTATTGAGGAAACGTTTCGCCCGGCCAGTGTCTTGAGTCCAATACAGAGACGAACGGAGACAGATGAGGAGTTTGGACCGAGGAAGCCACTTGCTGGCGAAACGTTTCCTCAATAAACATTTCCAGATGTTTCGCTTGTCTGGTTGCTAAAGCACTTACATGTGAAGGGGATCTGGATACAGGCAATAAGAGCTCGCCTTCCTTTATATCAAATTTGATTTTCTGACATTCCTTCTTACCTTCAGTAAATATGTCAGTATCTGCTCTAATTATGCGACCTCTAAGTCATGACTTCATGAACCTGAGCGAAACGTCGTCACAACAAAAGCTACTTCTACAGGTTGTGGATATATTCAAACTCCAGGACAATTTAATTTAAGAAAATCACAAAGTGACAAGTGATATTAATTTTTTTTTTAAGTGTGTGTTGGCACGAGGCACTTTATCAGTGAGCAGTGGCGGCACCGCCGTGCAACATTAGACCGCTTGGCACACTGCCCTAACTACCGCCAACGATCCTAACAGGCAGTTTGAGGTTGACCACGACAATTCGCGCATTTGTTGATGGGCGTCTGCTGCGTCTATTTTTGTTTGTGTGTGTGTGTGTGTGTGTGTGTGTGTGTGTGTGTGTGTGTATAGGGTGTGTGGTGTGTGTGTGTGTGTATAGGGTGTGTGTGTGGGGGGGGTGTGGGGGGGTGTGGAGTGTGTGTGTGGTGTGTGTGTGTGTGGGGGGGGTGGAGTGTGTGTGTGTGGTGTGTGTGTGGTGTGTGTGTGTGTGGGGGTGGAGTGTGTGTGTGTGTGTGTGGGTGTGAGCTGGTCAGGAGTGTCCTGGGTTGAAGCCTGGTCCAGGATGTTGGTCCTGGGTTGAAGCCTGGTCCAGGATGTTGGTCCTGGGTTGAAGCCTGGGCCAGGATGTTGGTCCTGGGTTGAAGCCTGGTCCAGGATGTTGGTCCAGGGTTGAAGCCTGGTCCAGGATGTTGGTCCAGGGTTGAAGCCTGGTCCAGGATGTTGGTCCTGGGTTGAAGCCTGGTCCAGGATGTTGGTCCTGGGTTGAAGCCTGGGCCAGGATGTTGGTCCAGGGTTGAAGCCTGGTCCAGGATGTTGGTCCAGGGTTGAAGCCTGGTCCAGACCACAATAATCAACAGTGTAGGCTGTCACTGACGTCTTGGAAGTCTTGGTAAGCGAGTACTGTATACTGAAGCTGGTGTCAGTGTTACCTCCCCCGTCAGTATATCAGCCCACATTTCCTGATACACTGCATCACAATTAATTTAGTAGAGTAACTGTATGAACAAAATACGTCATTGTTATTGTTCAATCTTGCAGCAAAGTGTTCTTATACTAGACTTCTAATATCTCCTGTAAACCTGGCTCCATAAACTATGTATGCGATATTATTTCTCCTGTGATCATAGATTTGTTGATATCAAACTGTATTAAATGTATGTTGTATTATGTTCTTGATCCCATCAGAGTGGTGGATGATTTACCTTTGATGAGTCTGCAGAGTTTTGCTGCTCCCAGAGCCCGGCCTTGGGGCAGGCTCGCTTGAGTGACACACAGTATAGTGGAAAATATACCAGGTGCATTTATGATGAATCCCTTTTACAGAGTGTGGGTCATTTATAGTGTAATTTATAGTGTGTAATTTATAATGTATGTAATTTATAGTGTCGGGTAATTTAGAAACTAATTAGTGATTAAGTCAGACCAGAAATAGTTGGAATCCACACTTGTGGTCTGACATGCGCGAGCGTCTGTGCTCGCATGTGTTCACGTGCATGCGTGTGCACCTGTACGTGCATGCTTGTGCACCTGTACGTGCATGCGTGTGTTCCCCTGCGTACACGTTGGTGCGTGGAGCACAGGCACTGCACGCACACTGAGGTTGCCAACTTGTCAAACTAATTAAGAGAGTGGCGGGGGGGGGGATGCAATGGAGGTGCCACCTAGTGGGATAATAATGTGGGCAACCAGAAGTGTTTATAAAACAAGATGTAAATGTCTGCCCCAAACACACCATTTGTCAGAAGGACGAGGTGCCGCTTTGAAGAAGCACTCGTAAGAGTGCATCAAGAGTGCTTCCTCCTGCATACCTCACCACTCTGGCTTGTACACTCGTAAGAGTGCATCAAGAGTTCTTCCTCCTGCATACCTCGCCACTCTGGCTTGTACACTCGTAAGAGTGCATCTGAGTGCTGCTCCTGCATACCTCGCCACTCTGGCTTGTACACTCGTAAGAGTGCATCAGAGTGCTTGCTCCTGCATACCTCGCCACTCTGGCTTGTACCTCGTAAGAGTGATCAAGAGTGCTTCCTCCTGCATACCTCGCCACTCTGGCTTGTACACTCGTAAGAGTGCATCAAGAGTGCTTCCTCCTGCATACCTCGCCACTCTGGCTTGTACACTCGTAAGAGTGCATCAAGAGTGCTTCCTCCTGCATACCTCGCCACTCTGGCTTGTACACTCGTAAGAGTGCATCTGGAGTGCTGCTCCTGCATACCTCGCCACTCTGGCTTGTACTCTCGTAAGAGTGTGTCAAGAGTGCTTCCTCCTGCATACCTCGCCACTCTGGCTTGTACACTCGTAAGAGTGCATCAAGAGTGCTTCTGCTCCTGCATGCTACCTCGCGAGTGTCAAGTGCTCCTGCATACCACTCGTAAGAGTGCATCTGGAGTGCTGCTCCTGCATACCTCGCCACTCTGGCTTGTACTCTCGTAAGAGTGTGTCAAGAGTGCTTCCTCCTGCATACCTCGCCACTCTGGCTTGTACACTCGTAAGAGTGCATCAAGAGTGCTTCCTCCTGCATACCTCGCCACTCTGGCTTGTACTCTCGTAAGAGTGTATCAAGAGTGCTTCCTCCTGCATACCTCGCCACTCTGGCTTGTACACTCGTAAGAGTGTATCAAGAGTGCTGCTCCTGCATACCTCGCCACTCTGGCTTGTACTCTCGTAAGAGTGTATCAGGAGTGCTGCTCCTGCATACCTCGCCACTCTGGCTTGTACACTCGTAAGAGTGTATCAAGAGTGCTTCCTCCTGCATACCTCGCCACTCTGGCTTGTACACTCGTAAGAGTGTATCTGGAGTGCTGCTCCTGCATACCTCGCCACTCTGGCTTGTACTCTCGTAAGAGTGTATCAAGAGTGCTTCCTCCTGCATACCTCGCCACTCTGGCTTGTACACTCGTAAGAGTGTATCAAGAGTGCTGCTCCTGCATACCTCGCCACTCTGGCTTGTACACTCGTAAGAGTGATCAGAGTGCTTCCTCCTGCATACCTCGCCACTCTGGCTTGTACACTCGTAAGAGTGTATCTGGAGTGCTGCTCCTGCATACCTCGCCACTCTGGCTTGTACACTCGTAAGAGTGTATCTGGAGTGCTGCTCCTGCATACCTCGCCACTCTGGCTTGTACACTCGTAAGAGTGTATCTGGAGTGCTGCTCCTGCATACCTCGCCACTCTGGCTTGTACACTCGTAAGAGTGTATCTGGAGTGCTGCTCCTGCATACCTCGCCACTCTGGCTTGTACTCTCGTAAGAGTGTATCTGGAGTGCTGCTCCTGCATACCTCGCCACTCTGGCTTGTACACTCGTAAGAGTGTATCTGGAGTGCTGCTCCTGCATACCTCGCCACTCTGGCTTGTACTCTCGTAAGAGTGTATCAAGAGTGCTTCCTCCTGCATACCTCGCCACTCTGGCTTGTACACTCGTAAGAGTGTATCAGAGTGCTGCTCCTACATACTCGCCACTCTGGCTTGTACTCTCGTAAGAGTGTATCAAGAGTGCTTCCTCCTGCATACCTCGCCACTCTGGCTTGTACACTCGTAAGAGTGTATCTGGAGTGCTGCTCCTGCATACCTCGCCACTCTGGCTTGTACTCTCGTAAGAGTGTATCTGAGTGCTTGCTCCTGCATACCTCGCCACTCTGGCTTGTACACTCGTAAGAGTGTATCTGAGTGCTGCTCCTACATACCTCGCCACTCTGGCTTGTACACTCGTAAGAGTGTATCTGGAGTGCTGCTCTGCATACCTCGCCACTCTGGCTTGTACTCTCGTAAGAGTGTATCGGAGTGCTGCTCCTACATACCTCGCCACTCTGGCTTGTACTCTCGTAAGAGTGTATCAAGAGTGCTGCTCCTACATACCACGCCACTCTGGCTTGTACACTCGTAAGAGTGTATCTGGAGTGCTGCTCCTGCATACCTCGCCACTCTGGCTTGTACACTCGTAAGAGTGTATCTGGAGTGCTGCTCCTACATACCTCGCCACTCTGGCTTGTACACTCGTAAGAGTGTATCTGGAGTGCTGCTCCTACATACCTCGCCACTCTGGCTTGTACACTCGTAAGAGTGTATCTGGAGTGCTGCTCCTACATACCTCGCCACTCTGGCTTGTACACTCGTAAGAGTGTATCTGGAGTGCTGCTCCTGCATACCTCGCCACTCTGGCTTGTACACTCGTAAGAGTGTATCAGGAGTGCTGCTCCTACATACCTCGCCACTCTGGCTTGTACACTCGTAAGAGTGTATCTGGAGTGCTGCTCCTACATACCTCGCCACTCTGGCTTACATCTTCTACAGATTGACGACGCAACTTGAGAAAGGATTATTTTTGAGCTGGCTGGTTGGCTGTGCCTTGGGATGGCTGGCTTAGTTGGCTGCGTGTGGTGGGATGGCTGGCTTAGTTGGCTGCGTGTGGTGGGATGGCTGGCTTAGTTGGCTGTGTGTGGTTGGATGGCTGGCTGGCTGGCTGGCTGGCTGCGTATGGCGGGATGGCTGGCTGGCTGGCTGGCTGGCTGCGTATGGCGGGATGGCTGGCTGCGTATGGCGGGATGGCTGGCTGCGTATGGCGGGATGGCTGGCTGCGTATGGCGGGATGGCTGGCTGAATTGGTTGCTGGTGGCGTCTATGGCTCTCATATACTGACGTTTTACATGTACTTTTCTTGGACACTTTACGGCCCTCCATAATGACTGACATTCCCCTACCCTACCCTCCCTCCCTCTCCTACCCCTACCCTTTGTGGGGGGTAGCAGCACACTGCTGATATATCTATTTTTTTTTTTTTAAATTCGCTCCTTCCTTACATTATTTCTGCACAGTTCATTCTCTCTCTCCCCTTCTTTCCCCACCCCCTCACTCTCTCTCTTTCTCTCCCTCTCCCCTTTTTCCCCCACCTCTCTCTCCTCATTTACTGCCCGCAAGAGCCATATAAATTACTGGGAACGCCTCAAAGTTCTAGACCTGAGGAAAGATACATGCTAATATATACCTGGAAACTACTTGAGGACCTGGTCCCAGAACTGTATAACAACATTCTGGAGTGAGGGAGATATAACACCAAGTGTAAAGTAAACTGCGAAAATCTCCTCCGCTAGCGGGAGATTCGTCTGTAAAAATTTGCATTTGTGGTCACAGTGGTGGCCCATGCTATCCTTCCTATGGTGTATAAATATACCTAGTTGGATTAATCTTATTGTAGCCAGCTGACCCAGTGGCTAAGGCGTCGGTTTGGAGTTTTACGACTCACAAGCCGCGAGTTCAATCCCTGCCTGCACCGTGGTTTGTTTGCAATCGTGTCATTACGATTTCTTGAGACAGCTTTTGTTCCCACTGTGTCATATAAAATACGGTAGCAGCACACTACGGATGTATCAAATTTTCTTTAAAAAAAATATTCGTGGTTTCTGCTTAAGTGCTTCGAGGAGGAGGAGGGTGAGGGTGCCACCAGACTGTCTTGTGAGGTTCATCATAAACCCGTGTGGGCAGCGTTACTCTCCTCCCTGTGAAGATGATGACCCACCCGCCTCTCTCGGCTGTTAACACAAGCTTTTATTGCTACGCCATTTAGCTTTGTGTAGAGTTGATTAATGCTTTGCGCATCGGAACGTTGGCCCAGTGATAGTTTGATCTGCCACTTGTACCTTTGTATCCATATTTGTAAGTAATACACCGTTGTATCCGTGGAATTAAATGAACAGGTGTGGAGGTGGAACTGGTGTAATGGTGCCAGCAAGTTAAGGAACAACACATACGTGCACTGAAGAAGCCACTCGGGGCGAAACGTCTCCTTAATGTCTTGATCAGTACATAAGAGGTTTTTGCATACAGGTGTGGACGTGATGAGCAGGTGAGAGGAGGTGTTAGCACCGGCAGTGTGGCCGATAAAGTGTGCAAATAGAAATCCTTGTTGGAAGAGCAGTGTTGACCCAGCCATGGCTCCTACCTTAAGAGTGGAGACCACATAAATAATTAGACATCCATTCTCCAAGTGGAATTATTTGCTGTACTCCTTAGCGCCCAAGTGTGTACACACGTCAGAGTTAAGGTGTCTCTCTGTCGTGTGCACCAAGGTAACCCCTAAGTGTAACAGGATTATAAACACCTGAGTTGGAATCCATTTTATGTGGGTTCTTCCTCACATGTTCTCTTGGATCCATGATAGAACTGATCCATCAGCTAAAGAATAGGTTCTAAAAGTAGTCGATTATAACTTAGTTTCATGGTTAACAAGAACTCGTAAGTTCTTTTCACTGTCGACTGGACCCCATTCTGATTTCACCTTCTATATACAAACTCTTTCTTGTATGGATTAAGGAGAATTCTTGAAAAATAGACATACGACTCTTAAGATATTTTTAATAAGTGTTGCATGCTTGTTTTTATTTCACAAGTTGTTTGTATGGATGCCAAGTACTTGTACTAGTTCATCAACAACCAGAGACTGGTTTAAATCCTAGTAATTAAAAACCAGGTCCCTCCTGACTCTCCCACACACACTGTTGTTTTTGGTTTCTGGAATTTCACTTGTATCTCTTTTTTCTTGTCTCAAAATAGGAAATAACTGATTAAAATATTTTTTCCTCGTTTCTTAGTTATATATAACTTGAAGAAATATTTTCCATCTGTCTTGGATTCCTTTGTTTAGATTGGTCTTTGTTTGAATTCGTCCCGCATTCCCTTGTTTGGACTGGTCATTGATTCCTTTGTTTGGCTTGGCTGTACATGCCCTTGTTTGGATTGCCTTAGTATTTCCGTGCAACTTTAATTTCATATTCTGAGTTGGCTTTCCTCGTTTCTTATTTGGCACCGCTCTTGATTTACACACATTGGTTTATGACTTTCTCCTCGTCTGTTTGGATGCCATGGTTGGTATCTGTGTAGACGCAGTTGTTCATAATGTTTGTTTTTGTGTGTTTGTTTGGTAGGTCAGTTTATGCCCAGTGGTTCCAAGGGTTCTCTCCTGCTTCGAGAATCCTGTAAATCTCTCTCTCTCTTCTTACCCAAGAAATGTTAAGTCTCTGACGATTTAGGGTCATGTTTGATACGATTTCCCAATGAGGATAAATTAACTCTTGTTAACTAACCGTGGATCGTTAAGACAAGAAGTTAACCTGTACAGTAACATTAAGAATATTGTAATTCATAAAACTGGGGTTGACGGACAGATCGTCTAATCTTTACCTCTATACTACTTCTGCTGTCTCCAATATTAAGTCATCTGTGTATCTGACTGAAGAAGCCAGAGGAAGTGGCAAAGCTGTTCCATAACCGGGATACCCAGCTGTATCTTACTTACCTGCTTGTCGGTATTCTAATACCATTAATATATTGAAAGTATCAGTGTTATGCACCCAAATATATACACATAAGTATATGAGCATCTCGGTGTATATACCTTGAGAAATATATTCTGGTCTGGTATCTTGTAGAGTGCGTTGGAAAGTGTTATAAGAGCGCCTCATCTATCTTACTGTTTAAGTCCAGGCTCTGCAGTTAACCCTGGCTAGCCACTCCTTTAGGCTCTTTGTATATATTCAGCGGAGTATATCCCTCCTGGTGTATATGCGCTGGAAGCAGTGCATATACACACTTAGAGAGGCTGTATATCTCACCATTTACTTAAACCCTATATATGGTATTAATATGTCTTGACTACCAATGTATAAATGACATGCAGTGTTAATGACCCTTGGAGGGAGCAGGCTGTCCCTGCAAGCAGTGTAGTGCGCCAAGCAACATTATACAAACATAAATGCGCTGTCGTTAGTGTAATTCTACAGGAAATATGTAAACGAATAGATTTGAGATCAAGTTTTTTCCTAGTTCTTCCCCAACCTTGAGGATATTTAACAGAATTGTCTCGTTTACCAGAACCAGGTTAAGCAGGTTGTGTTTGTTCTGGCTGGTTACAGTCGCAAAATGTTCTAGAAAGAAGTCTTAGACTACTACTAGGAAGTCGCAAGACTCTAAACTCCGTCAAAGTATTCCAGAAGCCTCATGTCTTTACCTTTGGTGGGTTCGAGAGTTTTCCTACTTCCGCAGCCCGGCCCTGGGCCAGGCTTGTTTGGTGGTTGCTTGGTCAACCAGGCTGTTGCTGCTGGCCCACAAATCCATCACATCCTAGTTGTTTTTATCAGTGTAGAATAATTTACCTCAGGCCTAACTGTCAATGTAGAAGAACCCGCGAAACTAGTCACTGGTATAGCCTTGTATGTGACATTCAGCAGGTATCCTCCTGCCTCTCACATTCACCAGGTATCCTCCTGCCTCTCACATTCACCAGGTATCCTCCTGCCTCTCACATTCACCAGGTATCCTCCTGCCTCTCACATTCACCAGGTATCCTCCTGCCTCTCACATTCACCAGGTATCCTCCTGCCTCTCACATTCAGCAGGCATCCTCCTGCCTCTCACATTCCCAGACATCCTCCTGCCTCTCACATTCAGCAGGCATCCTCCTGCCTCTCACATTCAGCAGGCATCCTCCTGCCTCTCACATTCACCAGGTATCCTCCTGCCTCTCACATTCACCAGGTATCCTCCTGCCTCTCATATTCAGCAGATATCCTCCTGCCTCTCACATTCACCAGGTATCCTCCTGCCTCTCACATTCACCAGGTATCCTCCTGCCTCTCACATTCACCAGGTATCCTCCTGCCTCTCACATTCAGCAGATATCCTCCTGCCTCTCACATTCACCAGGTATCCTCCTGCCTCTCACATTCACCAGGTATCCTCCTGCCTCTCACATTCACCAGGTATCCTCCTGCCTCTCACATTCAGCAGGCATCCTCCTGCCTCTCACATTCCCAGGTATCCTCCTGCCTCTCACATTCACCAGGTATCCTCCTGCCTCTCACATTCAGCAGATATCCTCCTGCCTCTCATATTCAGCAGATATCCTCCTGCCTCTCATATTCACCAGGTATCCTCCTGCCTCTCACATTCACCAGGTATCCTCCTGCCTCTCACATTCAGCAGATATCCTCCTGCCTCTCACATTCAGCAGATATCGTCCTGCCTCTCATATTCATCAGATATCCTCCTGCCTCTCATATTCAGCAGGCATCCTCCTGCCTCTCACATTCACCAGGCATCCTCCTGCCTCACATTCAGCTTGTATCCTCCTGCCTCTCACATTCAGCAGATATCCTCCTGCCTCTCATATTCAGCAGATATCCTCCTGCCTCTCACATTCAGCAGATATCCTCCTGCCTCTCATATTCAGCAGACATCCTCCTGCCTCTCACATTCACCAGGTATCCTCCTGCCTCTCACATTCAGCAGGCATCCTCCTGCCTCTCACATTCAGCAGATATCCTCCTGCCTCTCACATTCACCAGGTATCCTCCTGCCTCTCATATTCAGCAGGCATCCTCCTGCCTCTCACATTCACCAGGCATCCTCCTGCCTCTCACATTCACCAGGCATCCTCCTGCCTCTCACATTAACTAAGTCAGATCTCCATTACTGAAAAAGAAAAATCGGGATGAGTCTTAGTTATAATAATAATAATATCTTTATTTACTACAAGTACATGTACATGGTATACAGGCCTAGCTGACATCAGTGACATACTACTATATAGAAAGTCCCTTGTTATGCTGAGCATTTCGGGCAGATTAGGTCAGTGTCCTAGGATGCGACTCACACCAGTCGACTAACACCCAGGTACCCATTTTACTGATGGGGAACATAGACAACAAGTGTAAAGAAACACGCCCAATGTTTCTGCCCTGGCTGGGAATCGAACCCAGACCCTCGCCGTGTGAAGCGAGAGCTTTAGCCACCAGACCACCAGAGCCCCCTAAGTTGATTTTATTTCTTGTGGCGTCGCTATTGTTGTACAATAGCTCACGAGGCTGTGTTTACTCTGTGTTTGCTCTGTGTTTGGTCTTTGTTTCTCAAGCTCTTTCTTTGTTCTTAGTAGTAAACTATCTCATGAATCAGCTGATGTAGATCTGACAGAATGTAAAGTGTCAGTATAATTAGTCTCACATCTTGCGACATTATGGACTTGAATGCAAAACAGTCCAAGAAATTAGGGGAAAGTGTTTCACAGATGTTGAGGAAGTATCAAAGTGTTTCGTCCAGCAGAGGCAGGAACACCACACTTGTAGACGATAACAAAACAAAAGAGTTGATCGTGGAATTCGACCTTTAGCTGAGGTTCTTATCAGCTGATGAGGACCTCGGCTGGAGACCGAAATAGGCCGTGAACTTTGCACGTTTCTTGATGCGATGTTTCTCTTCGACCAGTGTTCATTACACTTTTCTTTAATGCCAGACGATACATTAACTAAAAACACAGTCAGGTGTCGCAACTTTGCACGTTGTAAATAACTCACTACTATGAAAATTAGACGCATGTGCAACGTCTGGGTATCTTTATTGTAGACGTTTCGCCATCCAGTGGCTTTATCAATACAAATTCTAGGACATAACTGGAAGACAGTAGACCTATATACAGAAGATGAGGTAATCAGTCTCTCAGTTCTACTGTCTTAATATAATGTCCTAGAATTTGTATTGATAAAGCCACTGGTGGCGAAACGTCTACAATAAAGACACCCAGAAGTTGTACATGTGTGTAATTTTTATCTTGTCGGTATTGTATACCATTCATGTACAACTCCCTGTAACTTGCCGAGGCAAGAGACTGGTGTCTAGCTCCTGGTTCCGTCGTGGGCGTCTGTGTATCATCTTTACCTATCGTCCAGAACAAGAAAGCTGAGAGTCTAGATAATGCATAATAAGAGTTTGGAGTTAAATTTGAGCAAAAGAGCGCTTAGAATATAGCGTAGGCAGACTAGAACTTGAGGTATAGTAAGGGCAAAGAGGAAATTAGAGTGTGGACCAGGGTAAAGAGAGTTTGGAGCATAGAGTGACAAAACACAGCCTCGAGTATAGATAGGGCGTAAGAGAGCCTTTACCTACCTGGAGGGTATTCCGGGGGTCAACGCCCCCGCAGCCCTGTCCATGACCAGGTCTCGCGGTGGATCAGGGCCTGATTAACCAGGCTGTTACTGCTGGCTGCACGCAATCCAACGTACGAATCACAGCCCAGATAGTCAGGTACTGACTTTAGGCATTGTCAAGTTTCTTTTTGAAGACAGCCAGGCGTCTGTTGGTAATCCCCCTTATGTATACTGTAAGGCAGTTGAAGAGTCTTGGGCCCCTGACTCTTATTGTGTTATCTCTTAGTGTACTCACGGCACCCCTGCTTTTCATTGTGGGGATGTTGCATCGTCTGCGTAATCATTTGCTTTCGGAGGAAGTGGTTTCTGTGTGCAGATTTGGGACTAGTCAGTCTAGGATTTTCCAGGTGCAAATTATGATGTATCTTTCTCGCCTTCGTTCCAAGGAGTGCAGGTCAAAGGACTTCAAACGGTCCTAGTAATTGAGGTGTTTGACTTTACTTATACGTGCAGTGAAAGTTCTCTGTTTATTCTCCAGGTCTGCAATTTCGCTGCCTTGAAAGTGGCCGTTAGTATACAGCAGTATTCCAGCCTAGAGAGAACAAGTGACTTAAAGAGGATCATCACTGGCTTGGCATTACTTCTTTTGAACGTTATTATTATCCATCCGATCATTTTCCTAGCAGATGTGATAATGACATTGGTGTGATCTTTGGAAGTAAGATCCTCTTACGTCACTCCCAAGTCCTTAACATTAGTTTTCCGCTCTATTGTGTGGTTAGAATTTGTTTTATGCTCTGATATAGTTTTTATTTCCTCAAGTTTTTCCCTAGCGGAGTAATTGAATTTTGTCCTTATTGAATTTCATGTTTTCTGTGGCCCATTGGAAGACTTGGTTCATATCCGTTTGGAGATTTGCAGTGTCCTCAGTGGATGACACGTTCATGCAAACTGTAGTATCGTCTGTCTATGTCTAATATGAGGATGAGGAGAGGATGGGAGCGAGGACTGTACCTTGTAGAAGAGAGCTTGTCACTGTAGCCGCCTCTGACTTAACCGCTTTCAAGCATTTTGTGTGCTATTACACCATGATCGCACTTGTCAAAGGCTTTCTGTTTGTCCTCCAGGGCATCCAAGACCATGTCATAGTGGTCCAGTAGTTATGAAAGGCGGGAGCGACAATTGCACAACCCATGCTGCCCTGGGTTGTGCAGTTGTTTGGTATCCAAGTGGTTGGCGATCTCGCTTCTTAGAAAAACCCTTTCAAAGATTTTTATGATATGGGGCGTTAATATATTTATTACTCCAATGGATATAGCCCCACTCCACAAAGGTGGAGTGGGGCTATATCCATTGTTTTTAGTGACTGTGAGATGACCTCCGTGTTTAGGCTCCCTCCATAGAATATTTAATGCATGTGAAGGGGTTTCTTGCAGATCTTGATGAACACGGAGTTCCACGGGTCTGGGTCTGGGTCTCGACCTGGGCCTGGGCCTGGGCCTGGGCCTGGGTCTTGGCCTGGGTCTGGGTCTGGGCCTAGGTCTGGGCCTGGGCCTGGGCCTGGGTCTGGGTCTGGGCCTGGGTCTGGGCCTGGGTCTGGGCCTGGGCCTGGGTCTGGGCCTGGGCCTGGGCTGGGCCTGGGCCTGGGTCTTGGCCTGGGCCTGGGCCTGGGTCTGGGTCTTGGCCTGGGTCTGGTCCTAGGCCTGGGCCTGAGTCTGGGTCTGGGGCAGACTACATGGGTATCTACCTACCTGGAGTCTACCTGGAGAGAATTCCAGGGGTCAACGCCCCCGCGGCCCGGTCTGTGACCAGGCCTCCTGTTGGACCACAGCCTGATCAACCAGGCTGTTACTGCTGGCCGCACGCAGTCCAACGTACGAACCACAGCCTGGCTGGTCAGGTACCGACTTTAGGTGCCTGTCCAGTGCATGACGTTAATTGCTTTTTCAAACTCCAGTGGTCAGAAATTCTGGAGATATTTAAAAATATTTGAGTCTCGGTCATAAAAAAATAATTCAAATTATCGACCCTTAGTCTGATTAATGGCTGACTGAACACCGCTGCCAGTGGTGTAAGCAGAGGTCCAGTACTGGACGTGGTGTTTCTCCTAGACCTGTCACATGAAAAGAAATATTTTGGATTTCTTTCAGTTTCATTTAGTATTTTAAGTTCTTTTTGTTTTTCCTGAATCTTGTATGATTAATTTAACCTAAGATCAATATTTTATATTTCTCTTGCCAGGACGTCTTTCCGTATTCCAGATAGACTAGCCCCTTTGAGAAGCTCTGTGATTCTTTGCCTTTGCCTGTAGAGGGAGCATCTATCTCTTTCTAGTTTACATCTTCTCTTCTTTTTCCTTTGGGGAATGAGCTTTGAGCATACCTCAAGTGCTACATAGTTCATCCTTTCTAGGAACTGGTTCAGATCCATGTTGCTAAGATACCTTCCCAGCATGTTTCGTTATGGTCATGGTTGATTTCATCCCACTGGATGTTCTCATTATTGAAGTTGAATTTTGTGAGGGCACCTTCATAATTGAAATAATTTTGCTGGTCAGCACTCCTGTGCATATAAGTGCGGAAGGATTAGGTTGTGATCCAAAATATTTGTCTTCGATACTGTTATATTTTGTACTAGGTCGTCATTATTAGTGAAAATAGGGTCAAGTGTATTTTTCAATCTTGTTGGTTCCACTATTTGCTGGTTTAAGGTGAATTTGTTGCAGATATTTAGTAGCTCATGTGTGTGAGAATTTTCACCTAAGCTGCCTCCTGGGATTATCTCCGCTTAATATTATGTACCCCATTCTTCCATTTTAAATGCCCTGAATTGAAATCACCAAACAAGATATTTGGAGGCTGGAGTTAGAAGATTTTCCAGACTAGTAAATTTTCAGTGGCTGTTCCTGGAATTGCTGGGAAGTTGCATCTGGAAGCTTGTATACAAGCACAGTGACCAGGTTTCTGGATCTCAGTCTTTACTACTAAAACTTGTAGTGTTTAGTAATTCTGAGCAAATGAGGGAATCTGACATACAGGCCAAGCCCTCCATCCCCCCCCATCCTTGTTGCCTGTACATTTTGACGCATCTAAATCGGTTATACCCTGGTATCCATATTTCGTTGCCAAAATGATCCTTAGTGTGGGTCTCTGTGAAAGCCACAAACACTGCATATGACTCTGTCAGTCCCCACTGATGAAAGGTATTTTATTATTGGTTGATGGCTTTACACTCTGTGTATTTACCTTGAGTATAGATAGGGCAAAAGAGAGCCTCAAGTATAGATAGGGCAAAAGAGAGCCTCGAGTATAGATAGGGCAAGAGAGAGCCTTGATTATAGATAAGGCAAAAAAGAGCCTCAAGTATAGATAGGGTAAAATCGAGCGTTGAGCATACATCAGAAAAACAAAGAGAGCTTTGAATATCATTAGGCCAAAAGAAAACCTTGAGCCTAGATATGTCAAAAAAGAACTTCAAATTCATAGAACATTGAACCTATATATACAAAAAAAGGCTGACTCTAAATAAAGGAATCTTTCCTGAAATATATTTCCACATGTGGTGTTTGTGGTGGGCATGAAGTGTACGACGCAGGAGTTCTGTGCACGGGAGGAACACTGTACGACGCAAGAGTTCTGTGCACGGGAGGAACACTGCACGACGCAAGAGTTCTGTGCACGGGAGGAACACTGTACGACGCAGGAGTTCTGCGCACGGGAGGAACACTGTACGACGCAGGAGTTCTGTGCACGGGAGGAACACTGTACGATGCAGGAGTTCTGCGCACGGGAGGAACATTGTACGACGCAGGAGTTCTGTGCATGGAAGGAACACTGTACGACGCAGTTCTGCGCACGGGAGGAACACTGTACGACGCAGGAGTTCTGTGCACGGGAGGAACACTGTACGACGCAGGAGTTCTGCGCACGGGAGGAACATTGTACGACGCAGGAGTTCTGTGCACGGGAGGAACACTGTACGACGCAGGAGTTTGTGCACGGGAGGAACACTGTACGACGCAGGAGTTTGTGCACGAGAGGAACATTGTACGACGCAGTTCTGCGCACGGGAGGAACACTGTACGACGCAGGAGTTCTGTGCACGGGAGGAACACTGTACGACGCAGGAGTTCTGCGCACAGGAGGAACATGTACGACGAGGAGTTCTGTGCACGGAGGAACACTGTACGACGCAGGAGTTTGTGCACGGAGGAACACTGTACGACGCAGGAGTTTGTGCACGGAGGAACATTGTACGACGCGAGTTCTGTGCACGAGAGGAACACTGTACGACGCAGGAGTTCTGTGCACGAGAGGAACACTGTACGACGCAGAGTTTGGCACGGAGGAACACTGTACGACGCAGGAGTTTGTGCACGGAGGAACACTGTACGACGAGTTCTGGCACGGAGGAACACTGTACGACGCAGAGTTCTGCACGGGAGGAACACTGACTACAGAGTTTGCATGGGAGGAACACTGTACGATGCATGGGAGGAACACTGTACGATGCATGGGAGGAACACTGTACGACGCACGGGAGGAACACTGTACGACGCACGGGAGGAACACTGTACGACGCACGGGAGGAACACTGTACGACGCACGGGAGGAACACTGTACGACGCACGGGAGGAACACTGTACGACGCACGGGAGGAACACTGTACGACGCACGGGATGAACACTGTACGACGCACGGGATGAACACTGTACGACGCACGGGATGAACACTGTACGACGCACGGGATGAACACTGTACGACGCACGGGATGAACACTGTACGACGCACGGGATGAACACTGTACGACGCACGGGATGAACACTGTACGACGCACGGATGAACACTTTACGACGCACTGGGATGAACACTGTACGACGCACGGGATGAACACTTTACGACGCACGGGATGAACACTTTACGACGCACGGGATGAACACTTTACGACGCACGGGATGAACACTGTACGACGCACGGGATGAACACTTTACGACGCACGGGATGAACACTTTACGACGCACGGGATGAACACTTTACGACGCACGGGATGAACACTTTACGACGCACGGATGAACACTTTACGACGCACGGATGAACACTTTACGACGCACGGGATGAACACTTTACGACGCACGGATGAACACTTTACGACGCACGGGATGAACACTTTACGACGCACGGGATGAACACTTTACGACGCACGGGATGAACACTTTACGACGCACGGGATGAACACTTTACGACGCACGGGATGAACACTTTACGACGCACGGGATGAACACTTCGACGCACGGATGAACACTTACGACGCACGGGATGAACACTTTACGACGCACGGGATGAACACTTTACGACGCACGGGATGAACACTTTACGACGCACGGGATGAACACTTTACGACGCACGGGATGAACACTTACTACGCACGGATGAACACTTTACGACGCACGGGATGAACACTTTACGACGCACGGGATGAACACTTTACACGCACGGATGAACACTTTACGACGCACGGATGAACACTTTAAGACGACACGGGATGAACACTTTACGACGCACGGGATGAACACTTTATGACGCACGGGATGAACACTTTACGACGCACGGGATGAACACTTTACGACGCACGGGATGATCACTTTACGACGCACGGGATGAACACTGTACGACGCACGGGATGAACACTTTACGACGCACGGGATGAACACTTTACGACGCACGGGATGAACATGGGCGATGATGATTTGCTAACAACGTTGTAAACTTAAGAACCAGCAACTTGGAGGATAATGACGCGTGGCTTTTATTCCCGTCTGTCTTGGCTGCCCCTGACTAACCAGGAGCTGCCATACGTCGCCAGCAGCATCACGGAGCTGCCATACGTCGCCAACATCACGGAGCTGCCATACGTCGCCAACATCACGGAGCTGCCATACGTCGCCAACATCACGGAGCTGCCATACGGCGCGGAACTAAGAAAAGGGAGAATTACGATGATAAACGCTCCCTCTCCCTCAATCACCCTCTCCCTCCCTCCCTCAACTACCTCCACCCTCAACCACCACCTCCATCAACCACCCCCATCCTTGTTTCTCCAATAGGAGCGAGTCTTTCATGGTGGGGCATGGTAAACACGACCTTGTTGGTCATTAACGTAAAGTCTCCATAAGGGCGCAATTCCTATTGGGATGACATGGTTGATGAGGCCTTGTGGACACTGTCCCTATACCAGAACCAGAAGAGACTAGATCAGGTCCACAATTGTCGATGGGGGAAGTGGTAATGGTGGTAGTGATGGTAATGGTGGTAGTGATGGTAATGGTGGTAGTGATGGTAATGATGGTAGTGATCATAATGATGGTAGTGATGGTAATGGTGGTAGTGATGGTAATGGTGGTAGTGATGATAATGGTGGTAGTGATGGTAATGGTGGTAGTGATGGTAATGGTGGTAGTGATGGTAATGATGGTAGTGATCATAATGATGGTAGTGATGGTAATGGTGGTAGTGATGGTAATGGTGGTAGGGATGGTAATGGTGGTAGTGATGGTAATGATGGTAGTGATGGTAATGATGGTAGTGATGGTAATGGTGGTAGTGATGGTAATGATGGTAGTGATGGTAATGATGGTAGTGATGGTAATGGTGGTAGTGATGGTAATGGTGGTAGGGATGGTAATGGTGCTAGTGATGGTAATGGTGGTAGGGATGGTAATGGTGGTAGTGATGGTAATGATGGTAGTGATCATAATGATGGTAGTGATGGTAATGGTGGTAGTGATGGTAATGGTGGTAGGGATGGTAATGGTGGTAATGATGGTAGTGATCATAATGATGGTAGTGATGGTAATGGTGGTAGTGATGGTAATGGTGGTAGTGATGGTAATGGTGGTAGGGATGGTAATGGTGGTAATGATGGTAGTGATCATAATGAAGGTAGTGATGGTAATGGTGGTAGTGATGGTAATGGTGGTAGTGATGGTAATGGTGGTAGTGATGGCAATGATGGTAGTGATGGTAATGGTGGTAGTGATGGTAATGGTGGTAGTGATGGTAATGATGGTAGTGATGGTAATGGTGGTAGTGATGGAAATGGTGGTAGTGATGGTAATGGTGGTAGTGATGGTAATGGTGGTAGTGATGGTAATGATGGTAGTGATCATAATGATGGTAGTGATGGTAATGGTGGTAGTGATGGTAATGGTGGTAGTGATGATAATGGTGGTAGTGATGGTAATGATGGTAGTGATCATAATGATGGTAGTGATGGTAATGGTGGTAGTGATGGTAATGGTGGTAGTGATGGTAATGATGGTAGTGATGGTAATGGTGGTAGGGATGGTAATGGTGGTAGTGATCATAATGATGGTAGCGATGGTAATGGTGGTAGTGATGGTAATGATGGTAGTGATCATAATGATGGTAGTGATGGTAATGATGGTAGTGATGGTAATGGTTGTAGTGATGATAATGGTGGTAGTGATGATAATGGTGGTAGTGATGATAATGGTGGTTAGTATAGAAAGACCCTGAGGCAGGAGTGTACTGAGCTATGGGTGCTAGGGAGTGTACTGAGCTAGGTGCAGGAGTGACTGAGTAGGTGCAGGGAGTGTACTGAGTAGGTGCAGGAGTGTACTGGAGCTAGGTGCAGGAGTGACTGAGCTAGGTGCAGGATGTACTGGAGCTAGGTGCAGTGTACTGGAGCTAGGTGCAGTGTATTGGAGCTTCAGGTGCTAGTGGAGTGTACTGGAGCTAGGTGCAGGAGTGTACTGGAGCTAGTGCAGGAGTGTACTGGAGCTAGGTGCAGGAGTGTACTGGAGCTAGGTGCAGGAGTGTACTGGAGCTAGGTGCAGGAGTGTACTGAGCTAGGTGCAGGAGTGTACTGAGCTAGGTGCAGGGAGTGTACTGGAGCTAGGTGCAGGAGTGTACTGGAGCTAGGTGCAGGAGTGACTGGAGCTAGGTGCAGGAGTGTACTGGAGCTAGGTGCAGGGAGTGACTGGAGCTAGGTGCAGGAGTGTACTGGAGCTAGGTGCAGGAGTGTACTGGAGCTAGGTGCAGGAGTGCACTGAGCTAGGTGCAGGAGTGTACTGGAGCTAGGTGCAGGAGGTACTGAGCTAGGTGCAGGAGTGACTGAGCTAGGTGCAGGAGTGTACTGGAGCTAGGTGCAGGAGTGCACTGGAGCTAGGTGCAGGAGTGTACTGGAGCTAGGTGCAGGGAGTGTACTGGAGCTAGGTGCAGGAGTGTACTGGAGCTAGGTGCAGGAGTGTACTGGAGCTAGGTGCAGGAGTGTACTGAGCTAGGTGCAGGAGTGACTGAGCTAGGTGCAGGAGTGTACTGAGCTAGGTGCAGGAGTGTACTGGAGCTAGGTGCAGGAGTGTACTGGAGCTAGGTGCAGGGAGTGTACTGGAGCTAGGTGCAGGGAGTGTACTGAGCTAGGTGCAGGAGTGTACTGGAGCTAGGTGCAGGGAGTGTACTGAGCTAGGTGCAGGGAGTGTACTGGAGCTAGGTGCAGGAGTGCACTGAGCTAGATGCAGTGTACTGGAGCTAGGTGCAGGAGTGTACTGAGCTAGGTGCAGGAGTGTACTGAGCTAGGTGAGGAGTGTACTGGAGCTAGGTGCAGGAGTGTACTGGAGCTAGGGCAGGAGTGCACTGGAGCTAGGTGCAGGGAGTGTACTGGAGCTAGGTGCAGGGAGGCTACTGGAGCTAGGTGCAGGAGTGCACTGGAGCTAGGTGCAGGGAGTGTACTGGAGCTAGGTGCAGGGAGTGTACTGGAGCTAGGTGCAGGGAGTGTACTGGAGCTAGGTGCAGGGAGTGTACTGGAGCTAGGTGCAGGGAGTGTACTGGAGCTAGGTGCAGGGAGTGTACTGGAGCTAGGTGCAGGGAGTGTACTGGAGCTAGGTGCAGGGAGTGTACTGGAGCTAGGTGCAGTGTACTGGAGCTAGGTGCAGTGTACTGGAGCTAGGTGCAGTGTACTGGAGCTAGGTGCAGTGTACTGGAGCTGGATGTAAATTACTCAAAATAACCCTCGACCCCCCAAAAAAAATAGTAATTGAAAGTTACTTATTTTGATTGTAATAATATTGTTATATGAAGTCTGGCATTAAATTACTGTACGTATATGATGCTTGGAGTGGCGCTAGAGGCAAGGAGAGAGGCGTCTAGGATACACAGTGTTGGATAAGGATAGAAGGGTGTTGGCTAGAAGGAAGGATAGAGGTGGTTTACCTGGAGTTTACCTGGAGAAGGTTTCGGGAGTCAACGCCCCCGAGGTTTGTTGGTAATCCCCCTAATGTATGCTGGGAGGCAGTTGAACAGTCTTGGGCCCCGGACACTTATGGTGTTGTCTCTCAGTGTACTCGTGGCGCCCCTGCTTTTCATCGGGGGAATGTTGCATCTCCTGCCGAGTCTTTTGCTTTCGTAGGGAGTGATTTTCGTGTGCTAGTTTGGTACCAATCCCTCCAGGACCTTCCTATTGTATATTATCATGTATCTCTCTCTCGCCTGCGTTGGGTTGGCTAGAAGGAGGGAGTGGTGTTTTAGGGAGGCAGGGAGGAAACGCGTCTGTGGTCTGCCCTCCACACTGGCGCCATGCCCTCCACACACCCTCCTTCTCTACCCTACCGGCGCCGGGCTTTGGTGGAGGGAGGGAGGGAGGGTTGGTCTTGCCATATGGGATGGAAGAGGTAGGGTAAGTCCTGCCACGAAGGGAGAGTGGGAAGGTCCTGCCACGAAGGGAGAGTGGGAAGGTCCTGCCACGAAGGGAGAGTGGGAAGGTCCTGCCACGAAGGGAGAGTGGGAAGGTCCTGCCACGAAGGGAGAGTGGGAAGGTCCTGCCACGAAGGGAGAGTGGGAAGGTCCTGTCGCGGAAGGCGGGTAGGTGCTGCCGGGGTTAGATGGAGGGAGGATGGATAGACCCAGCTATGGGAGGATGGATAGATCCAGCTATGGGAGGATGGATAGATCCAGCTATGGGAGGATGGATAGATCCAGCTATGGGAGGATGGATAGACCCAGCTATGGGAGGATGGATAGATCCAGCTATGGGAGGATGGACAGATCCAGCTATGGGAGGATGGATAGACCCAGCTATGGGAGGATGGACAGATCCAGCTATGGGAGGATGGACAGATCCAGCTATGGGAGGATGGATAGACCCAGCTATGGGAGGATGGATAGATCCAGCTATGGGAGGATGGATAGATCCAGCTATGGGAGGATGGACAGACCCAGCTATGGGAGGATGGACAGATCCAGCTATGGGAGGATGGACAGATCCAGCTATGGGAGGATGGACAGATCCAGCTATGGGAGGATGGACAGATCCAGCTATGGGAGGATGGACAGATCCAGGTATGGGAGGATGGACAGATCCAGCTATGGGAGGATGGACAGATCCAGGTATGGGAGGATGGACAGATCCAGCTATGGGAGGATGGACAGATCCAGGTATGGGAGGATGGACAGATCCAGCTATGGGAGGATGGATAGATCCAGCTATGGGAGGATGGATAGATCCAGCTATGGGAGGATGGACAGACCCAGCTATGGGAGGATGGACAGATCCAGCTATGGGAGGATGGACAGATCCAGCTATGGGAGGATGGACAAATCCATCTATGGGAGGATGGACAGATCCAGGTATGGGACGATGAACAGATCCAGGTATGGGAGGATGGACAGATCCAGCTATGGGAGGATGGACAGATCCAGGTATGGGAGGATGGACAGATCCAGGTATGGGAGGATGGACAGATCCAGCTATGGGAGGATGGACAGATCCAGCTATGGGAGGATGGACCCTTCCTTTAATAAGAACACTGGGCACATCAGTGGTGTACTGTTATGCTACTTGATGATAGTTACGTAGTGATAATAAACTACAGCCATCACAGCCTGGTTGATCTGGCACTTGTCTAGGTAGTAATGCACTTTGCTCTTGAGAACTTGTACACATGTACCACCAATATTCGTAATATCTGTCTAGTTAACATTCTTCTATATGTCTCAATCCTGCACTCTAAATTATGGTACTGTCTAGATTTACGATCAGAATATTTCATATTTTACAATTGTATGACTCACGAAATTGTAATGAAACCATTGCAAACACACCATGGAACGGATGGGGCTTGAACTCCAGGCGCTGTCCTGGAGTTTTACGAATTACCTGCCGCGAATTCAATCCCCACCCGTACCGTGGTTTACAAGTGTATATTTTCAGGTATCTCTCTGTTGTGCTCTCCAGAGAAGCCACTCCAGTTACTTCAGATACTTCGTTGACTACAAAACATCTGTACATTTAATTCCAGCACCGAGGTCATTTAATTCCAACACCAAGGTCATTTAATTCCAGCACCAAGGTCATTTAATTCCAGCACCGAGGTCATTTAATTCCAGCACCGAGGTCATTTAATTCCAGCACCGAGGTCATTTAATTCCAGCACCAAGGTCATTTAATTCCAGCACCGAGGTCATTTAATTCCAGCACCAAGGTCATTTAATTCCAGCACCAAGGTCATTTAATTCCAGCACCGAGGTCATTTAATTCCAGCACCGAGGTCATTTAATTCCAGCACCGAGGTCATTTAATTCCAGCACCAAGGTCATTTAATTCCAGCACCGAGGTCATTTAATTCCAGCACCAAGGTCATTTAATTCCAGCACCAAGGTCATTTAATTCCAGCACCGAGGTCATTTAATTCCAGCACCGAGGTCATTTAATTCCAGCACCGAGGTCATTTAATTCCAGCACCAAGGTCATTTAATTCCAGCACCAAGGTCATTTAATTCCAGCACCTAGGTCATTTAATTCCAGCACAAAGGTCATTTAATTCCAGCACCTAGGTCATTTAATTCCAGCACCGATGTCATTTAATTGCAGCTCCCAGGTCTCTCCTGCCTTCAACGGACTATGAGGATGGATCAATATTTTAGCGTTATTTCTCTTTTGAAATTTATCACTATCCACTTTGTCATTTACTGACCTTTGCAACATTTGCTTTACTGTGGTCTCTAAATCGTTGCATAGCTGCCTCTTCAGAAGGTCACGGACCTTACTCGTCCGTGATAACCCACGGACCATCTCCACTCCACTACCCACCTCCGAATTTCAAGTCGATGTTACCTTGTGGGCTATACAAAGGCACTTCCAGCAGAGAAAACCTTTGTTTCCTAACCACTGTATTGCAATACTTACACTCTGTATTGCAACACTTACACTCTGTATTGCAATACTTACACTCTGTATTGCAATACTTACACTCTGTATTGCAATACTTACACTCTGTATTGCAATACTTACACTCTGTATTGCAATACTTACACTCTGTATTGCAATACTTACACTCTGTATTGCAACACTTACACTCTGTATTGCAATACTTACACTCTGTATTGCAATACTTACACTCTGTATTGCAACACTTACACTCTGTATTGCAATACTTACACTCTGTGTTGCAACACTTACACTCTGTATTGCAATACTTACACTCTGTATTGCAATACTTACACTCTGTATTGCAATACTTACACTCTGTATTGCAATACTTACACTCTGTATTGCAATACTTACACTCTGTATTACAATACTTACTCTGTATTGCAATACTTACACTCTGTATTACAATACTTACACTTTGTATTGCAATACTTACACTCTGTATTGCAATACTTACACTCTGTATTGCAATACTTACACTCCAACACTTCAAATCCCTAAACTTTAGGATTTGAGAGATGAGAGCGAATAGAGGCTTTAAGGGCCCTAAAGCCTCATCTCTCATGTTTTATTTATTCAGTTTTTCCTTAATGTTGTGTGTGACGTCCACGTACCAAGGTCACATACCAAGGTCACATACCAAGGTCACATACCAAGGTCACATACCAAGGTCACTTACCAAGGTCACATACCAAGGTCACATACCAAGGTCACTTACCAAGGTCACATACCAAGGTCACATGTTATATTAATGAAAAAACGGGAAAGGGAGGGTGGGAGGGAGGAAGGATCTGAAGCAAAGATAGGAAATGAGAGAGAGATAGGGGAGGGGATGATGGGTAATATACTAACAGATTTATAAGTTCTAGCATGATGAGGGGGGGGGTGTCGGAGTGGTTTGTCTGAGTGTTCATGAGAGGATCCATCATGGTACTGGTAACCATCGTGGTACTGGTAACATCATGGTACTGGTAGCCATCATGGTACTGGTAACATCATGGTATTGGTAACCATCATGGTACTGGTAACATCATGGTACTGGTAACATCATGGTACTGGTAACATCATGGTATTGGTAACCATCATGGTACTGGTAACATCATGGTACTGGTAACATCATGGTACTGGTAACATCATGGTACTGGTAGCCATCATGGTACTGGTAACATCATGGTATTGGTAACCATCATGGTACTGGTAACATCATGGTACTGGTAACATCATGGTACTGGTAACATCATGGTACTGGTAACATGGAACTGGTAACCATCATGGTACTGGTAACCATCATGGTACTGGTAACATCATGGTACTGGTAACATCATGGTACTGGTACCATCATGGTACTGGTAACCATCATGGTACTGGTAACCATCATGGTACTGGTAACCATCATGGTTGTCTATCTCAGGAGCTAAATTAGGCAAACTTCACCAGACTTTGGTTTTTGTCGTATAACGACAAAGTCAGTACAGGTTTTGGTTATCTGACCGAGGCCTTCCGCTGGTGTAATTACCCAGCACCATAAAGTATGACTCATCCCGCTATAGATTTTTAGTTTTTTGTCCCGGGGGGGAGGGGGCGAGATTATTGGTCACTCCCGTGAGTTCACGTACCACCATAAACGCAGTACGTACCAGCCCACCTGACAGCTGTTGTGGACCAGCACTTTGGTACTCAACGCTGATATAGTAGAGTCTCCCAGCTCTTCCTGGATTAAGACTGAATCCCTTTGTGCCACCTTCACTCTGTGTATCCTTGTGGTAGTTTCTTCACTAGTTTGATCCACAAAAGTCTTTGCAAAACAACACGCCATTAGCAATGTCATCTCAGTTATTATCTGTTTTAGGAATCACCATCACAAGCATATGCCTTTATAATCACCATCAAGCATAAGCCTTTACAATCACCATCAAGCATATGCCTTTACAATCACCATCAAGCATATGCCTTTACAATCACCATCACAAGCATATGCCTTTACAATCAAGAGTCTGTTTATCTACGGGTATCAGTACCTCCTGGACAAGACCCAGACCACCTATTGGAATCAAATTTAAAGTGTCTGCGCACCCCTGCTAGGGTGACAGGTATTGTTTGCGCACCCCTGCTAGGGTGACAGGTATTGTTTGCGCACCCCTGCTAGGGTGACAGGTATTGTCTGCGCACCCCTGCTAGGGTGACAGGTATTGTTTGCGCACCCCTGCTAGGGTGACAGGTATTGTTTGCGCACCCCTGCTAGGGTGACAGGTATTGTTTGCGCACCCCTGCTAGGGTGACAGGTATTGTCTGCGCACCCCTGCTAGGGTGACAGGTATTGTTTGCGCACCCTGCTAGGGTGACAGGTATTGTTTGCGCACCCTGCTAGGGTGACAGGTATTGTTTGCGCACCCCTGCTAGGGTGACAGGTATTGTTTGCGCACCCTGCTAGGGTGACAGGTATTGTTTGCGCACCCCTGCTAGGGTGACAGGTATTGTCTGCGCACCCCTGCTAGGGTGACAGGTATTGTCTCTGCACCCCTGCTAGGGTGACAGGTATTGTCTGCGCACCCCTGCTAGGGTGACAGGTATTGTCTGCGCACCCCTGCTAGGGTGACGGTATTGTCTGCACCCTGCTAGGGTGACAGGTATTGTCTGCGCACCCCTGCTAGGGTGACAGGTATTGTCTGCGCACCCCTGCTAGGGTGACAGGTATTGTCTGCGCACCCCTGCTAGGGTGACAGGTATTGTTTGCGCACCCCTGCTAGGGTGACAGGTATTGTTGCGCACCCTGCTAGGGTGACAGGTATTGTTTGCGCACCCTGCTAGGGTGACAGGTATTGTTTGCGCACCCCTGCTAGGGTGACAGGTATTGTTTGCGCACCTCTGCTAGGGTGACAGGTATTGTTTGCGCACCCCTGCTAGGGTGACAGGTATTGTTTGCGCACCCCTGCTAGGGTGAAAGGTATTGTCTTGCGCACCCCTGCTAGGGTGACAGGTATTGTCTCTGCACCCTGCTAGGGTGACAGGTATTGTCTCGCACCCCTGCTAGGGTGACAGGTATTGTCTGCACCCTGCTAGGGTGACGGTATTGTCTGCCACCCTGCTAGGGTGACAGGTATTGTCTGCGCACCCCTGCTAGGGTGACAGGTATTGTCTGCGCACCCCTGCTAGGGTGACAGGTATTGTTTGCGCACCCCTGCTAGGGTGACAGGTATTGTTTGCGCACCCCTGCTAGGGTGACAGGTATTGTTTGCGCACCTCTGCTAGGGTGACAGGTATTGTTTGCGCACCCCTGCTAGGGTGACAGGTATTGTTTGCGCACCCCTGCTAGGGTGACAGGTATTGTCTCTGCACCCCTGCTAGGGTGACAGGTATTGTCTGCGCACCCCTGCTAGGGTGACAGGTATTGTCTGCGCACCCCTGCTAGGGTGACAGGTATTGTCTCTGCACCCCTGCTAGGGTGACAGGTATTGTCTGCGCACCCCTGCTAGGGTGACAGGTATTGTAGTGCCCAACAAGGATAATGGATGAGTGGTACAGCGCGCACCCTTATAAACGATGTCTCGCTCTCATAAAGTTCTGCCAAGTGCGAAACGTTGTCTTTAATACAGGTTTGCTTTGTACCAGCGGTATTGCTACCATTCAAAATGGCTGAAATGCCCTAAATATTATGGATGCTACGGCCTTTTCAATTATTCTTTATAGTGATTTGAAATACAAGTATTATTATTATTAGCATCCTCCTCCGCCTCCTATCTCCTCCCATGGCACCTCTCCTGTCTCCTCCCATGGCATCATTCCTGTCTCCTCCCATGGCACCTCTTCTGTCTCCTCCCATGGCATCATTCCTGTCTCCTCCCATGGCATCATTCCTGTCTCCTCCCATGGCATCATTCCTGTCTCCTCCCATGGCACCTCTTCTGTCTCCTCCCATGGCACCTCTCCTGTCTCCTCCCATGAGCATCATTCCTGTCTCCTCTCATGGCACCTCTCCTGTCTCCTCCCATGGCACCTCTCCTGTCTCCTCCCATGGCACCTCTCCTGTCTCCTCCCATTGCACCTCTCCTGTCTCCTCCCATGGCACCTCTTCTGTCTCCTCCCATGGCACCTCTCCTGTCTCCTCCCATGGCACCTCTCCTGTCTCCTCCCATGGCACCTCTTCTGTCTCCTCCCATGGCACCTCTCCTGTCTCCTCCCATGGCACCTCTCCTGTCTCCTCCCATGGCACCTCTCCTGTCTCCTCCCATGGCACCTCTCCTGTCTCCTCCCATGGCACCTCTCCTGTCTCCTCCCATGGCACCTCTCCTGTCTCCTCCCATGGCACCTCTCCTGTCTCCTCCCATGGCACCTCTCCTGTCTCCTCCCATGGCACCTCTCCTGTCTCCGGGCAGCAACAAAACTCTGGAACTCATCAAAGGCTCCTTCTCCTGCTCTCCTCTGTTACTTGCTTTTATCTTATTCTTCACCATCTACTCCCTTTTCCATCGTTATCATCTTCTCCCGTACTTCATCTTCACTCCCAGGTCTTTAAAAACATAAGGGTACGTGTGGGTGTGAGTCGGACCTGCCTAGCATGGGCCAATATGTTTGTTGCAGTGCTTCTCCTCTCTTACGTTCCTCCTCTCCCTGCCTTCTCTGCCCTCTCTGCCCTCTCTGCCCTCTCTGCCTCCTCTCTGCCCTCTCTGCCCTCTCTGCCTCTCTGCCCTCTCTGCCCTCTCTGCCTTCTCTGCCTCTCTGCCCTCTCTGCCCTCTCTGCCCTCTCTGGACGGGAGCTGCAGTTTACCTGGAGAGAATTCCAGGGGTCAACGCCCCTGCGGCCCGGTCTGTGACCAGGCCTCATGTTGGATCAGAGCCTGATCAACCAGGCTGTTACTGCTGGCCGCACGCAGTCCAACGTACGAACCACAGCCTGGCTGGTCAGGTACCGACTTTAGGTGCCTGTCCAGTGCCTGCTTGAAGACAGCCAGGGGTTTGTTGGTAATCCCCCTTATGTATGCTGGGAGGCAGTTGAACAATCTTGGGCCCCTGACACTTATTGTGTTGTCCCTCAACGTGCTAGTGGCACCCCTGCTTTTCATTGGGGGGATGTTACATCGTCTGCCGAAGTCTTTTGCTTTCGTAGGGAGTGACACTCGTGTGCAAGTTTGGTATTAATCCCTCGAGAATTTTCCACGTGTATATAACAATGTATCTCTCCCGCCTGCGTTCCAGGGAGTACAGGTAGGCAACAACAGGTACTGATGACACAGGCGGAGTGCTAGGATAAATTAATGTAATGTTAATTACCTGGTTTTAGGAGGAAGACGGGAAATGTGGAGGAATATATACCGCAACAAATAGTTGTGATGGAGGAAGGAGGGAGTGACGGAGGAAGGAGGGAGTGATGGAGGAAGGTGGGAGTGATGGAGGAAGGTGGGAGTGATGGAGGAAGGTGGGAGTGATGGAGGAAGAGAGATGAGATAAGAGGTAGGATGTGGGTGCGGCTGGGAATTGATGTAGGTGAGGGTGAGTGCGGGAGTGTAAGTGCGAGAGTGCGGGAGTGTAAGTGTGTAGGTACAGGATAATAATAATAATAACAATAATATCTTTATTTACTACAAGTACATGTACAAGGTATACAGTCCTAGCTGACATCAATGACATACTACTATATAGAAAGGGTGCGGTGCGGAAGTATGCGGGTGTAGGAGGGTGCGGTGCGGAAGGATGCGGGTGCAGGAGGGTGCGGTGCAGAGGGATGTACCTTTGATATACCTTTGAAGAGCGTGGGTGCAAGAGGGTGCGGAGGGATGCGGATTCAGGAGGGTGCGGAAGGATGCGGGTGCAGGAGGGTGCGGAAGGATGCGGATGCAGGAGGGTGCGGTGCGGAAGGATGTGGGTGCAGGAGAGTGCGGTGCGGAAGGATGCGGGTGCAGGAGGGTGCAGTGCGGAAGGATGTGGGTGCAGGAGAGTACGGTGCGGAAGGATGCGGGTGCAGAAGGGTGCGGTGCGGAAGGATGCGGGTGCAGGAGGGTGCTGTGCGGAAGGATGCGGGTCCAGGAGGGTGCGGTGCGGAAGGATGCGGGTACAGGAGGGTGCGGGTGCGGAAGGATGCGGGTGCAGGAGGGTGCTGTGCGGAAGGATGCGGGTGCAGGAGGGTGCTGTGCGGAAGGATGCGGGTGCAGGAGGGTGCTGTGCGGAAGGATACGGGTGCAGGAGGGTGCGGTGCGGAAGGATGCGGGTGCAGGAGGGTGCGGTGCGGAAGGATGCGGGTGCAGGAGGGTGCGGGTGCGGAAGGGTGGCGCCGCACCTACGCGACAGTGTGGCACCTCGGCCACGTCTGGGATTCCTTGTTGTTTGACGCCCCCCATTCCTCCCCCTCCCCAAACCCATGTATGGGCGACGGGGTGGTGAACCCCCCTGATGGTGAGAGGAGGGGGGTCGAGGCTAGGTCAGGGAGCACGAGGAACTGGGGCCTCAGGGTAGACGCACAACAAGGGATCAGGGGAAGGGGTAAGGGGGAAGGGGGCAGGAGACCTCCACCAGGGCACGGGAAGGGGCAGGAGCCCTCCCGCCCAGGGAACAGAGAGGGGGGAGACTAAAGGTCATGTAGAAATTCTGGTGTCAGCTAGAATGGGGGTGAGAGGTCAGTAATGAGGGAGTGGTATGGAGAAGGGTAGTTTGGTAAATGGGAAGGGTTAATTGGGAGCGGGGTTGGGTTGAGAGAGGAACGTGCATGGTAGACTTGATTTGGGTTCTGTAGTTGTGCGTTTCAGTCAAATTAATAATTTTGCATCTCAATACCTTTTCTAAGTCATATAAATTATTTGGAAAATCGACTTGAAGAATCAGACGCTTGTGGAACTTCTGGGAAATATTCCCAAATATTGTACCAGTGTTCCATTCTCTGCTGGTCTGTAATTGTTTTACCATGGTTCTGCTGCCTCATTGTTCAGATGAACTATATTATATGAGTGGTATACATTATGTATCAGTAGATGAGTAAGACACATGTGAAGTACTTGTTGTCGCATGTGTCATGTTGCACATATGACAACTATGTCTGCACTTTTTAAGACCTCTCAGGTTTCACATTGTTCTAAGCAAATGCTGACTGCTCAAAATAGAGGTATTTCTCACTTCTTGATAAAGGTATATTCCATGTATTTCAGGCTGATTTCATTTCCGAATTCTGGTGGAGTTGTGCATGTCAGATTTGTAGGATGTACAGAGGTGGTGAAAAATTCTTAACTCTCCAGTTGTTCAGAAGACTGCTGAACATTCATGCATATTGTTCTTTCAGGATTTTGCTCATTGTTTTTTAACGTGGTCGATGCCTGGACCTCCTGTGAGTATAGGCGCCATTCTACATGCGTTGTTTTTACTTGCATTTTTTGCACATGTGAAGAAATATTCAAGATTTTTATTAATTGTCCATATTCCCCTGTTTTGTGTTTACCTTGCGACTGGTACGACTGGTACGACTGCTTTAGTTTCACGTTTATGTCGTAATTTTTCAGTGTAGATTATCTTTCCTTGGTTGCCAGATCTTATCTTGATTTTTAAGCATCTCTACAGTCCTCTTTTCTCCTGTACATTCTTCTGCATTCCTTGTCAGTATTTCATCTCCTTCTAGACTTTCTCAGCAGAATATATTTAATAAGCCTCTATATTCAGTTCCTTTTCATACACTGGGTGTGGGGTTAAGGGTCATCAGTGTGTATTTTGTTGCAGTGAATATCTCGTAGATTTTCGTTCTCTTTGTCTTCAGTCTGTTTTGCTGACTAGATTTATAGAACATTCCTTCACACTGGCTATTTCTTAGTATCTCTGTGTACTCAGTGATGTTCATCTGTACTCAGATGAGTGTGTGATCGGCGTATACTTTACAGCATTCAAGATTGTCTCTTGTTTCTTTCCTCATAGTTCGTGAAGATCAAGTCTTAGTCTATTCTTATTTGTCTGCTGTATTGTTTCTTTGTTCTCAACAGACGTTTTACGGAATTATTCTTGGCTGTCCTAAAACTGTCAAGGTTCGTAATATGAGGGAGGAGCTTTGTATTCTTAGTATCAGTGATACGATAACTGAGATTTGTACTTGGTATTAGAATGTTTGGAAATGAACCAGACGAAATGTAGACAAGAGTATCTTACTTGTCTACCCTTCCATTCCACCCCAACATATTCAGTGGAGAAGCCACTTACACATGCTCCAAAATCAGAGAAAAAATTAATTAATGTACGATTTTTACGAATTCCATCTCACACTGAATTACACCTTAATGATAAAGTTGAAAAGTTAGCCAAAGAAATTACCCTAAAGGAAACTGTATAATATAACTTGGGTATACATGTGTCTTGCATTAGGAATTATATTATGAGAGAAGTAAATAATGAAAGTGAGACTCATGTGAATGCAGTTAGAAGCCTATGACTCATGATAACATGAACGTAGAAAACATGCTTACGAAGTATGACTTCTGGCAGTTTGGCAGACATACAGATGATCAAACTATATGCAAAGTATGTGGTCACTCTTAAGGTTACCTGTGTTAATATGGCATGGTATATTATTAATGAAAATAACATACCAGACATATTAAACAAATATCCTAAATTCGCTTGCATCAGATAAAGACAATTGTAGATATAAATCCAGATGTACCTCTGTTAATCCTCTTGGAACCTACTTACTAGTCCTGTTGTGTATCCATATGTTCTTGTGCTACCCTCCACAGGATGTATATGGGGTGCATAATAAACTATCTGCTGCGGCGGCAAAATCTAAAACTAGCTTGCTCCAGCTGTATTTCTGATACCTTCTGGTAGAATATTAAGCAAGCTGGGCCCATGGTTGTTGATACATTGTTCTCTTGTTGTGCCCACGGCGCCCCTGTCTTTCACTTAGTTTATTTTACACTTTCTCCCATATCTCTCACTCCAGTACATTATGATACTGTGTAGATTTAGGACCAGGCTATCAAGTATATATATATATGTCGTGCCGATTAGGTAAAACTTGCGATTTTGGCTTAAATAGCAACGCTCACCTTGCCATATAAGACAAGTGAAAATTATTGTATGCAATAATTTCGCCAAAATCATTCTGAACATAAGGAAAAAAATATATTTCATTGTATTTGTTTATTATTAAATTAATGTTAACGTATCTAAAATATATTTTGTTGGGTTAGGTACAAAATTATAAATTCTTACATTAACATAAATGAAAAAAATATATATTTAAACGTATAAGACAAAATTTTAGAAAGGACTTAATTTTAGATGAGTTTTACCTAATCGGCACGACATATATATATATATATATATATATATATATATATATATATATATATATATATATATATATATATATATATATATATATATATATGTAAGACAACCACTATGAAAAATAGAAGAATTCCAAGCGCTTTCGTGACTACTCACATTATCAAGGAACTATAAAAGGAAACGTGAGAAGAAGGCTTATAAAGGGGCGAGACTACACCTCACAGTCACATCACACTAACAAAGACTACACCTCACAGTAGCGTAACATCCACGACTCTGTGAAGAGGAACATAAGAAAGGACCTGAAACTCTTCCCAAGAATTAAGATTAGTCCAATTTATCATTAAATTCTTCCCAAATTTTATTAATTATAAATGAATCCAATTTATATAAACCAGGCTCATCACCTTACTGGAGTCTCTCAGCTCAGGCTCATCACCTTACTGGAGTCTCTCAGCTCAGGCTCATCACCTTACTGGAGTCTCTCAGCTCAGGCTCATCACCTTACTGGAGTCTCTCAGCTCAGGCTCATCACCTTACTGGAGTCTCTCAGCTCAGGCTCATCACCTTACTGGAGTCTCTCAGCTCAGGCTCATCACCTTACTGGAGTCTCTCAGCTCAGGCTCATCACCTTACTGGAGTCTCTCAGCTCAGGCTCATCACCTTACTGGAGTCTCTCACCTCAGGCTCATCACCTTACTGGAGTCTCTCACCTCAGGCTCATCACCTTACTGGAGTCTCTCACCTCAGGCTCATCACCTTACTGGAGTCTCTCAGCTCAGGCTCATCACCTTACTGGAGTCTCTCAGCTCAGGCTCATCACCTTACTGGAGTCTCTCAGCTCAGGCTCATCACCTTACTGGAGTCTCCCAGCACAGGCTCATCACCTTACTGGAGTCTCCCAGCTCAGGCTCATCACCTTACTGTAGTCTCCCAGCTCAGTCTCATCATCTTACTGGAGTCTCCCAGCTCAGGCTCATCACCTTACTGGAGTCTCCCAGCTCAGGCTCATCACCTTACTGGAGTCTCCCAGCTCAGGCTCATCACCTTACTGGAGTCTCCCAGCTCAGTCTCATCACCTTACTGGAGTCTCCCAGCTCAGGCTCATCACCTTACTGGAGTCTCCCAGCTCAGGCTCATCACCTTACTGGAGTCTCCCAGCTCAGGCTCATCACCTTACTGGAGTCTCTCAGCTCAGGCTCATCACCTTACTGGAGTCTCTCAGCTCAGGCTCATCACCTTACTGGAGTCTCCCAGCTCAGGCTCATCACCTTACTGGAGTCTCCCAGCTCAGGCTCATCACCTTACTGGAGTCTCCCAGCTCAGGCTCATCACCTTACTGGAGTCTCCCAGCTCAGGCTCATCACCTTACTGGAGTCTCTCAGCTCAGGCTCATCACCTTACTGGAGTCTCTCAGCTCAGGCTCATCACCTTACTGGAGTCTCCAGCTCAGCTCATCACCTTACTGGAGTCTCTCAGCTCAGGCTCATCACCTTACTGGAGTCTCCCAGCTCAGGCTCATCACCTTACTGGAGTCTCTCAGCTCAGGCTCATCACCTTACTGGAGTCTCTAGCTCAGGCTCATCACCTTACTGGAGTCTCTCAGCTCAGGCTCATCACCTTACTGGAGTCTCCAGCTCAGGCTCATCACCTTACTGGAGTCTCCAGCTCAGGCTCATCACCTTACTGGAGTCTCCAGCTCAGGCTCATCACCTTACTGGAGTCTCCAGCTCAGGCTCATCACCTTACTGGAGTCTCTCAGCTCAGGCTCATCACCTTACTGGAGTCTCTCAGCTCAGGCTCATCACCTTACTGGAGTCTCTCAGCTCAGGCTCATCACCTTACTGGAGTCTCTCAGCTCAGGCTCATCACCTTACTGGAGTCTCCAGCTCAGCTCATCACCTTACTGGAGTCTCCCAGCTCAGGCTCATCACCTTACTGGAGTCTCCCAGCTCAGGCTCATCACCTTACTGGAGTCTCCCAGCTCAGGCTCATCACCTTACTGGAGTCTCCCAGCTCAGGCTCATCACCTTACTGGAGTCTCACAGCTCAGGCTCATCACCTTACTGGAGTCTCCCAGCTCAGGCTCATCACCTTAGCCCCATGGAGTCTCTCAGCACAGGCTCATCACCTTACTGGAGTCTCTCAGCTCAGGCTCATCACCTTACTGGAGTCTCTCAGCTCAGGCTCATCACCTTACTGGAGTCTCTCAGCTCAGGCTCATCACCTTACTGGAGTCTCTCAGCTCAGGCTCATCACCTTACTGGAGTCTCCCAGCTCAGGCTCATCACCTTACTGGAGTCTCCCAGCTCAGGCTCATCACCTTACTGGAGTCTCTCAGCACAGGCTCATCACCTTACTGGAGTCTCTCAGCTTAGGCTCATCACCTTATTGGAGTCTCTCAGCTCAGGCTCATCACCTTACTGGAGTCTCTCAGCTCAGGCTCATCACCTTACTGGAGTCTCTCAGCTCAGGCTCATCACCTTATTGGAGTCTCTCAGCACAGGCTCATCACCTTACTGGAGTCTCTCAGCTCAGGCTCATCACCTTACTGGAGTCTCTCAGCTCAGGCTGCCTGATTTCAGTACCAGGTGAAGGTCACCCCAAGACGAGTTCAGGGGTCACCCCCCCCCCCTATGGCCTGGTCCCGGATCAGTCCTAGTTGACGGCATGATCAACCAGGCTTTTGGTGCTAGCTCCACGGAATCCAGAGTATGCGCTATAGCCCGGCGGATCAGGAACTGACTTGAACTTAACAAGTTCCTTTGTGAAGACATCTAGAGGTCTGTAATCCCCCTTAGGTGTAAAATGATGTTGAAACGTCTTGGTCCCTTTACACTATTGAGTTATCTCTTAGTGTACTCATTACACCACTTGTTATCGTCGTGGGTCGCATCTACTATGCCTCTTGCTCTTGTAGGAAGTGGTGTACGGTGTACAGATTTAAGATCAATCCCTCTAGAATTTTCCAGGTGTAAATTATGACGCATCTTTCTCTCCTACGCTTCACATTTGCAGTAATTTAGATGCCTTTCTGAGTATATATGGGCAGTGTACATTGTCCAGATTTGCAGTTACGCCTGTCTTAAAAAGGGAGTGTTAGTGGCAGCAATATTCCCGTCCAGGGAGCGCAAGTGATTTAGAGAGGACCATCACTGGCTTGGCATCGCTTTGTTTTTAAGTTTCTTGGTATCCAGACTATCATTTTCATGGTGGTTGTGATAATGTGATCCTTCAAAGTGAGATCTGACATTATCATTAGTAAGTTCATCACGTTAGTCTTATGTTCTCTTTAGTGTTTGTTTTACGTTCTTTCAAATTTTATTGCCTCATTTTTTCCATAGCGGAATATCTTAAATTTGTCCACATTGAATATGATGTTTTGTATGGCGCCCTGCAACACTATCAACCCGGCGCCCTGCAACACTATCAACCCGGCGCCCTGCAACACTATCAACCCGGCGCCCTGCAACACTTTATCAACCCGGCGCCCTGCAACACTATCAACCCGGCGCCCTGCAACACTATCAACCCGGCGCCCTGCAACACTATACCGCGCCCTCAACACTATCAACCCGGCGCCCTGCAACACTATCAACCCGGCGCTCTGCAACACTATCAACCCGGCGCCCTGCAACACTTTATCAACCCGGCGCCCTGCAACACTATCAACCCAGTGCCCTGCAACACTTTATCAACCCGGCGCGGTGCAACACTTTATCAACCCGGCGCCCTGCAACACTTTATCAACCCGGCGCCCTGCAACACTATCAACCCGGCGCCCTGCAACACTATCAACACGGCGCCCTGCAACACTTTATCAACCCGGAGATTTTCTGTCCTCAACGGATGTCATTCTCATATAAATTGTAATATTGTTTGTTATGATTTATGGATGTGTCTGTTATAAGTATGAGAGAACTGAGGTTAATAATGTCTGTGTTCTGAAGAACACTGGAACTGAGGTTAATATTGTCTGTGTTCTGAGGAACACAGGTTTTCGCTATAGCTTCCTATGTTTTCACTTTATTCACTGTTTCTCTTTGTGTTTGTTATGAAGCTAAACATGCATCTACCTGCTCACTTTATCACTTATTGCTTGTGTAGACAAGTTCGCTAATACACCACAATCACACTTCTTGCTGACTCTTGCAAATTCTCTGAATTACGTTTGCATTTTTTTTATTCCTGGGTCATATACGGTAATTATCCACCATTTACATAAAAAAGGGAGTGACGTGGTTCAAACACATGTTACAATGGGTTGTGCAGTTGTGAATCCATTTGTTTAACAATGTTCTTAAATTCTTTCAAAGATTTTCATAATGTGGAAAGTCAGTGCTATCAGTCTATATGTTTTTCGATTATTTTACTACAACTTCCGTGGAGTGGGACCATGTTGGCTGTTGTTAATAGTTGTGGGCAGACTCGTGTGTCGAAACTTCTCTCCATAGAATATTTGCAGCAAATAGTAATTGTTTATTATAATTGTTGATGAATACGGAGTTTCACGAGTCCGGGCCAGGGGCAGAGTGCATGGACATGTCAGCAGTTGCTTCCTCTTAGTCAAGTGGTGTGAACCAGCTAGAGGTGCTAGAGAGTCTGGTGGTCTAAGTAGTTCCTAGAAGCGAGGTAGTCTCCCCCAGGCTATCAGCCAACCCTCCGAAACTTCAAGAAGGTGTCGCAGTACTTAGTTAGCCAAACCCGTACTATTATAGTCGATTCATCCTAGGTTATGACTAAGCATACTTCTAGCCCTGAGCTACACCTGCCAAGAACACCTGCCTTTTGCACTTAGCACATGCCACACACAGACCTACAAGATGATCCAGGACCCGAGAGTGATCCTGCTACCCAACAAGTCCTTCTTCCAGTCCAGGAAACCATGATGGTCAGGTTCCCCTGGACATCTGGAAGGGCAACACACCTTTCACAATTCTCTTTGGAGCAAAATGGACGAGACTTTAATATGGCTAAACGCTGGGTATTTTAAAATTTAATAAAACCAGTAATTCCACCTGAACACTTGGTATTTTGAAATGCAATAGAAGACTAAGTTACCAATAAAGGAAATCGGGAATCAGAATTATAAAACTATCTTCATAATTTCTTAGAGAAATGAACGTCTTCTTCATTTTTAATGTTACGTTGTAAAGAAACAGGCCATAAAAAAGTTGAAGACAAACATGAATGCTCTTTTACATTCTAAAAGATAAAAGTTGTTGAATTATGTGTTAAATGTTGTCTTTGATGTGTGGATCCACTGTGAAGAAGTGACCACATCCTCAATCATTCCCACATGTTGCACAAACATTCACCTGCTATACATTGCAAGAAGCACTTAAAACACTTGTCACAACTTATACTTGCAGATTCTGCTGTTCCTTTGTCATGTATTTGTGACACAACTTTTACAAGTAGCATAAACGTTGGGGATTACACTCTTTATACTCACTAAGTTCGTGTTTGTAAATTCACGTACAGATTTTTCTTCCACGGTCACTGAATTATGTCCAAATGAAAATTCTTAAGTCACGTATTATATTTATTTCAAGTTTCATTTTGGTGCAATACGTCAACTTATAGTTTAGCGAACTTTGGATGGAGCCAAAGAGTTAAGTTAATTGCTCTTATTTTGATTTTCATATCATCTTGCAATACTCTGTAGTAAAGTTTTGCAACTTTGAGACTCTGTGGCCGCGGGTTCGAACCCCACCCGTGTTGTTTTGTTCACTGTTTACACAGCGTCAGTATTCATAATAATAATAATAATAATAATAATATATCTTTATTTACTACAAGTACATGTACAAGGTATACAGGCCTAGCTGACATCAATGACATACTACTATATAGAAAGCCACTTGTTATGCTGAGCATTTCGGGCAAATTAGGTCAGTTTTGTCCCAGGATGCGACCCACACCAGTCCACTAACACCCAGGTACCCAGTTTACTGATGGGTGAACATAGACAACCGGTGTAAGGAAACACACCCAATGTTTCTACCCTCGCCGGGAATCGAACCCAGACCCTCACCGTGTGAAGCGAGACCTTCAAGAAGCTGACATCAGCTATCAGAAACATTCCTGGAACAAGTGTACAAGTGTACAAGTGTACAAGTCTTCAAGTCTTCAAGAGGAAAGTGGATCACTGTCTCCGCTAAGTGACAGATCAACCAGGCTGTGATGACTGTATGGGCCAGCGGGCCGCCAGCAGCAACATTCTGGTTGAACAGGCAGTCAACACAAAAAGCTGCCTCCAGGCTGGATGGCGAGGATACACAAACTCTCGAAACTGGTTACAGGTTTATCACAGGTATCCAAGATGGACCTTGAAAATTGGTTAGACAAATACTTGAGTGGGTGTGAGTTGGACCTGCCTAGCATGGGTCAGCAGGAAAAATAAACAAAAACAGTGTAATGTGACACTGAAGACCTGGTGCAGCGTGTGACACTGAAGACGAAGACCTGGTGCAGTGTGTGACACTGAAGATCTGGTGCAGTGTGTGACACTGAAGACGAAGACCTGGTGCAGTGTGTGACACTGAAGACCTGGTGCAGCGTGTGACACTGAAGACCTGGTGCAGTGTGTGACACTGAAGACCTGGTGCAGCGTGTGACACTGAAGACCTGGTGCAGTGTGTGACACTGAAGACCTGGTGCAGCGTGTGACACTGAAGACCTGGTGCAGTGTGTGACACTGAAGACCTGGTGCAGCGTGTGACACTGAAGTCGAAGACCTGGTGCAGCGTGTGACACTGAAGACCTGGTGCAGTGTGTGACACTGAAGACCTGGTGCAGCGTGTGACACTGAAGTCGAAGACCTGGTGCAGCGTGTGACACTGAAGACCTGGTGCAGTGTGTGACACTGAAGACCTGGTGCAGTGTGTGACACTGAAGACCTGGTGCAGTGTGTGACACTGAAGACGAAGACCTGGTGCAGTGTGTGACACTGAAGACCTGGTGCAGCGTGTGACACTGAAGACCTGGTGCCGTGTGTGACACTGAAGACCTGGTGCAGCGTGTGACACTGAAGACCTGGTGCAGTGTGTGACACTGAAGACCTGGTGCAGCGTGTGACACTGAAGACGAAGACCTGGTGCAGCGTGTGACACTGAAGACCTGGTGCAGTGTGTGACACTGAAGACCTGGTACAGCGTGTGACACTGAAGATGAAGACCTGGTGCAGCGTGTGACACTGAAGACCTGGTGCAGCGTGTGACACTGAAGACCTGGTGCAGTGTGTGACACTGAAGACCTGGTGCAGCGTGTGACACTGAAGACGAAGACCTGGTGCAGTGTGTGACACTGAGGACCTGTGCAGTGTGTGACACTGAAGACCTGGTGCAGCGTGTGACACTGAAGACGATGACCTGGTGCAGTGTGTGACACTGAGGACCTGGTGCAGCGTGTGACACTGAAGACGAAGACCTGGTGCAGTGTGTGACACTGAGGACCTGGTGCAGCGTGTGACACTGAAGACGAAGACCTGGTGCAGTGTGTGACACTGAGGACCTGGTGCAGTGTGTGACACTGAAGACCTGGTGCAGTGTGTGACACTGAAGACAAGACCTGGTGCAGTGTGTGACACTGAAGACAAGACCTGGTGCAGTGTGTAACACTGAAGACAAGACCTGGTGCAGTGTGTATCACTGAAGACAAGACCTGGTGCAGTGTGTGACACTGAAGACAAGACCTGGTGCAGTGTGACACTGAAGACAAGACCTGGTGCAGTGTGTGACACTGAAGACAAGACCTGGTGCAGTGTGTGACACTGAAAACAAGACCTGGTGCAGTGTGTGACACTGAAGACAAGACCTGGTGCAGTGTGTGACACTGAAGACAAGATCTGGTGCAGTGTGTGACACTGAAGACAAGACCTGGTGCAGTGTGTGACACTGAAGACAAGACCTGGTGCAGTGTGTGACACTGAAGACCTGGTGCAGTGTGTGACACTGAAGACAAGACCTGGTGCAGTGTGTGACACTGAAGACCTGGTGCAGTGTGTGACACTGAAGACCTGGTGCAGTGTGTGACACTGAAGACCTGGTGCAGTGTGTGACACTGAAGACAAGACCTGGTGCAGTGTGTGACACTGAAGACCTGGTGCAGTGTGTGACACTGAGGACCTGGTGCAGCGTGTGACACTGAGGACCTGGTGCAGCGTGTGACACTGAGGACCTGGTGCAGCGTGTGACGGAAGATGATGCTGGAGGAAACAGTAGAAAGAGAGGAAAACAAAGCGGAGGATAAGAGAAGAGGGAGAATGTTGGGGAAGGTCGGATGAAGGAAGGAAGGAAGGGGCAAGGGAGGGCAGGAGAGGGCAAGGGGCGGAACATAAGCACTGGCGCCAGGGGAGTGTAGTCAAGGCGCCCTGGATCCCCGACCCCTCGTGTGTGTGTGTGTGTGTGTGTGTGTGTGTGTGTGTGTGTGTGTGTGTGTGAAACATTGTGATTGGCACTGTTGGTTTATATGGTCTTGTGGCTGCCAGAGATGGTGGGGAGGGAGGGGGCGGGAAGGGGAGCTTGGGTCGCGGGGCAGAGGGAGGGGGCAGCGAGGGGTCAAGGTGCAGGGGTAAGTACTGGAGTCGAATGGCAGGAGGCATGGAGGTAAGGGCAGGAGGACATGAGGTGAAGGGGCAGGGGAAGGCATTGAGGTGAAGGGGCAGTGGAGGGCAGTGAGGTGAAGGGGCAGGGGAGGGCATTGAGGTGAAGGGGCAGGGGAGAGCATTGAGGTGAAGGGGCAGGGGAGGGCATTAAGGTGAAGGGGCAGGGAGGGCATTGAGGTGAAGGGGCAGGGGAGGGCATTGAGGTGAAGGGGCAGGGGAGAGCATTGAGGTGAAGGGGCAGGAGAGGGCATTAAAGTGAAGGGGCAGGGGAGGGCATTGAGGTGAAGGGGCAGGGGAGGGCGTTGAGGTGAAGGGGCAGGGGAGGGCATTGAGGTGAAGGGGCAGGGGAGGCATTGAGGTGAAGGGGCAGGGGTTGAGGTGAAGGCAGGAGGGCGTTGAGGTGAAGGGGCAGGGAAGGGCATTGAGGTGAAGGGGCAGGGGAGGGCATTGAGGTGAAGGAGCAGGGGAGGGCGTTGAGGTGAAGGGGGCTTCAATATAGGAAGGAATACTTGAAAAGTAGACTGGATAGTAGTTGTTTAATAGTGGTAGTTGCTTGTTGATAGTTGTTTGATAATAGTGGTAGTTGCTTGGTGATAGTTGTTTGATAATAGTGGTAGTTGCTTGGTGATATTAATTGTTTGTTTTATTAAGCAAGTTTGAGACTACTGGCATTGTGTTGCTACCTAATTCTTTGTGATATTTACACTACGAGAAATATAGTTGGCAGTGTTTCCCCTCTCGTATTCCGACACTCGGGAGAAAGAAACGAAGAATTATGGGAAATAATCACAAAGTTCCTTACGAGGAATAGGGATGAGCTAGAGGGGAAAAAAAGAGATGGAGAGAGAGAGAGAGAGAGAGAGAGAGAGAGAGAGAGAGAGAGAGAGAGAGGGTGAGAGGGTGAGGTATGGTAACGGTAATGAAGTTTGATTGATTGGTGTAATTTATGTCAGTCGGCACTCCACGTCAGGGCCTCACTGCGGAGTTTCAGTCCCACGTTCACCCACCCTGGAGGTTGTCGGAGTCAAGAGGTTAATACGTGGGAATGCGGCCCGTCGTGTATTAGGAGGTGGAACGAAAAAATTGGGGAAATTGGGTTATGTCGGTATTGGGTAGTTGCAGAATGTTGGAAACTTGTTGCGGTAATTTGGGTTATGTTGCGGTAATGTTGGGTTATGTTGCGGTAATGTTGGTTATGTTGCGGTAATGTTGGGTTATGTTGCGTAATGTTGGGTTATGTTGCGTAATGTTGGGTTATGTTGCGGTAATGTTGGTTATGTTGCGTAAGTTGGTTATGTTGCTGTAAGTTAGGTTATGTTGCGGTAATGTTGGGTTATGTTGCGGTAATGTTAGGTTATGTTGCGGTAATGTTGCTGTAATGTTAGGTTATGTTGCGGTAATGTTGGGTTATGTTGCGGTAATGTTGGGTTATGTTGCGGTAATGTTAGGTTATGTTGCGGTAATGTTAGGTTATGTTGCGGTAATGTTAGGTTATGTTGCGGTAATGTTGGGTTATGTTGCGGTAATGTTAGGTTATGTTGCGGTAATGTTGGGTTATGTTGCGGTAATGTTAGGTTATGTTGCGGTAATGTTAGGTTATGTTGCGGTAATGTTGGGTTATGTTGCAGTAATGTTAGGTTATGTTGCGGTAATGTTAGGTTATGTTGCGGTAATGTTGGGTTATGTTGCGGTAATGTTGGGTTATGTTGCGGTAATGTTGGGTTATGTTGCGGTAATGTTGGGTTATGTTGCGGTAATGTTAGGTTATGTTGCGGTAATGTTGGGTTATGTTGCGGTAATGTTAGGTTATGTTGCGGTAATGTTAGGTTATGTTGCGCTAATGTTAGGTTATGTTGCGCTAATGTTAGGTTATGTTGCGGTAATGTTGGGTTGGAAACAAAACACTTAAGTATTTATAAGAACATAAGAAAGAAGGAACACTGCAGCAGGCCTACTGGCCCATGTGAGGCACGTCCCACCAGCTTAAGCCAATGCCCCAACCCAGCCAGGTCAGGTCACATTCACGTTTCGCCACTAGTGGCTTCTTCAGTTCTTGGGTTGAGGAAGTCACTCTGCCTGCCTGCCTACCTGGAGGGTATTCCGATCCACGACCAGGTCTCCCGGTGGATCAGGGCCTGATCAACTAGGCTGTTACTGCTGGCCGCACGTAGTCCAACGTACGAACCACAGCCCGGCTGATCCGGCACCGACTTTAGGTATCTGTCCAGCTCCCTCTTGAAGACAACCAGGGGTCTACTGGTAATGACACTTATTGTATTTTCTCTTAGTGTACCAATACCTTGGGGTATTTTGCATCGCCTGCCAAGTCTTTTGCTTTCGTAGGGAGTGATTTCTGTGTGCAAATTAGGGACCATTCCTTCTAGGATTTTCCAGGTGTAGATTATGATGCATCTCTCTCGCCTGCGCTCCAGTGAGTACAAGTCAAGTGCTTCCAAGCGTTCCCAGTAGTTAAGGTGTTTGATGGAACTTATACGTGCAGTAAAGGTTCTCTGTACACTCTCCAGATCTGCAATTTCACCTGCCTTGAATGGGGATGTTAATGTACAGCAGTATTTCAGCCTAGAGAGAACAAGTGATTTAAAAAGGATCATCATTGGTTTAGCATCTTTTGTCTTGAATGTTCTCATTATCCATCCTATCAGTTTACTCGCAGATGTGATAGTGGTATTGTTGTGGTCCTTGAAGGCGAGATCCTCAGACATTACCACACCCAGGTCCCTCACATTATTTTTTTGCTCTATTGTATGATCAGAGATTGTAGTATACTCAGTCCTAGTTATTATTTCCTTCAGTTTTCCATAACGGAGTAGTTGGAATTTGTCTTCATTGAACATCATTTTGTTCTCCGTTGCCCATTGGAAATCTTGGTTTATATCTTCTTGGATGTTAACCATCTTCTTCTTCTTCTTGATTCGCCGGTACTTTCCCGGTCCGGGTGTTTTCCAGGTGGTGACCGGGCCTTGGTTCCCTGGCTTGGGAGTGTCTCAGACCTATGTCTGCCATGGGAGGAGGTAAAAGTACCTCCTTATCTTCTGGGATCAACTGCCCCGTGTCCTCAATAGATGAGAGTCTCATGCAGATCCTAGTATCGTCAGCAAAGGATGACACGGTGCGTGGATTACATCTCTGTCTATGTCTGATATGAGGATGAGGAACAGGATGGGGCGAGTACTGTGCCTTGTGGGACAGAGCTCTTCACTATGGCAGCTTCCGATTTAACTCTTGTTTACCACTGCTCTTTGTGGTCGACTGGTTAGAAAGTTGAAGATCCATCTCCCAACTTTGCCAGTTATTCCTTGTGCGCTTTTACACCGTGATCGCACTTGACAAAGGCTTTTGCAAAGTCTGCATTCTGTTTGTGTGACAGTGCATTCAAGGCCATATGATAGTGATCCAGTAGTTGTGAGAGGCAGGAGCGACCCGCCCTGAACACATGTTGCCCTGGATTGTGCAGTTTTTGGGAATCCAAGGGGTTTGCACTCCTGGCAAGGTAAGTCCTAAACAAATACAAAATATTTGAGTTGCAGAAGCCAGGGAGGACGGGAAGAGAGAGAGAGAGAGAGAGAGAGAGAGAGAGAGAGAGAGAGAGAGAGACTAGTTTAGATGACTCAGTGAAGGGAGATGGGAAGGATGGGGTGTGGACAGGGGGAGGGAGGGAGGGATGGGGTGTGGGGAGAAGAGTCCTCCAACATGGGGGTCTTCACTGCCATGTAAGCTGAGATCAAACATTGACTGTGACTGTGTGGTGGTGGGGGTGTGTTCACAGCTCCTGGCTCCTACACTCTATCACTGTTTCCCCGCTTTTACAGGTTGCTGCTACACCTCTATACCTCCCAGGTCATTATTTATAAGGACCCCAACAGAAATAATTAAATTCCTATGATATTTTTTGGCTTATCCTAAGTAATTTACACATATGTTACTATGTATGATAATTTGTGTAATTATTTATTTAGATGTACGTGAACAAACTTCGACTTCCAAGCCACGAGCCTGGCCCATGGCCGGGCTCCAAGAGTAGTAAGACTCTCGAAACTCATCAAAGGCTAGAGACTAAAGAAAATAATTCCTCTGGCGTCTCATTGGCACATTGTCGTTTTTAGCCGCCATCTACGTCCCCTTGTCCCTGATCCTCTCCTTTTAGATAGTATGTCCATATCCGTGTGTTTGTTTGTGTACTCGCTGACTTGTGTTTACAGGAGTCGAGTCCTGACCCCTGACCTTGCCTCTTAAACTTTGTAGACCACCATTACTGGCTTCTGGCCCCTTCAACCTTATCATGCCTACGGCACTTCTCCACCTAGTTGATTTCGCTGCCCTACTTACTACCTTCACACTGAACTATACTGCATCGACCCTGTAACTTATGTGTGCTCTGTCTAAATTAATGTCCTCTTGTTTAGAGCTTAAGTTTATGTTCTCTTGTTTAGAGCTTAAGTTTATGTCCTCTTGTTTAGAGCTTAAGTTTATGTTCTCTTGTTTAGAGCTTAAGTTTATGTTCGCTTGTTTAGAGCTTCCATTTATGTTCGCTTGTTTAGAGCTTCCATTTATGTTCCCTTGTTTAGAGCTTCCGTTTATGCCCTCTTGTTTCTGGTTCTGGCATTTCAGTCGGTCTACTAGTCATTTCATCCCTCAGATGTGAGACTTGTCTGGGTACAAATACTTTGACCTTTTTTAGTCATTAAGTTACCGAAGATGGTCGATCAGGTGAGAGCTTCAAGCTGGTCTTACGTATTCTAACTTAAAGTTAACAGACGTTGTGTACCGTCTTCTATGGAATAGATTCTGGAAGTTTTGGAAGACTGTTCTGAGATTCACTTGCCTCTGAAGTCACGTTGGTAAGACACGTACAACGTGAAACGTGTCGCCTACACAGTAGGCTTCTTGAGTCGAGTACAGAAGAGTTTGCAGAAGCAGTAGAGATGTGAAGACCATGTAATCAGTCCATCGACTGAAGAAGCCGGGATAAAGATGCCTAACTGTTGCACATGTATTTTCAAAATGTCGGTATTGTAAAGCATTTTGATATTCACTGTGGAAGTCATGTTTTGATGTCCTCCTCTGGTGATATACAGAGCCAGCAGGAGGGTGGGGGAGAGGGACGTTTGGCACTGCTCTCAAGCTAGGGGGGGGAGGGGGATCTTAAATTTGGTTACTTTATAGTTTGGTGTTTTATGCAAGTCAAAAATCAGTAGTGTATTTGCAGAGAATCCTCTAGAAAAACATGTTATTAAATCACCGAAAACCCGTACTTAGGAGAGGAACGTTAAGAAGACGTTTCGGTCCATCCTGGACCATTGTCAGCGGTCCAGGACGGAGCGAAACGTCGTCATAAAGTTTCTCTAAGTGCGAGTTTTTGACGAATTGTTCCAGCCACGGTATTGTGACTTTTTATTCTTTGTTATTAAATGTCTTTGTTCTGGTGTGCCTTTGTTCTGGTGTTTCTTTGTTCTGGTGTGCCTTTGTTCTGGTGTGCCTTTGTTCTGGTGTGCTTTTGTTCTGGTGTGTCTTTGTTCTGGTGTGTCTTTGTTCTGGTTTACCTTTGTTCTGGTGTTTCTTTGTTCTGGTGGGCCTTTGTTCTGGTGTTTCTTTGTTCTGGTGTGCCTTTGTTCTGGTGTTTCTTTGTTCTGGTGTACCTTTGTTCTGGTGTTTCTTTGTTCTGGTGTTTCTTTGTTCTGGTGTTTCTTTGTTCTGGTGTTTCTTTGTTCTGGTGTGCCTTTGTTCTGGTGTGTCTTTGTTCTGGTGTACCTTTGTTCTGGTGTTTCTTTGTTCTGGTTTTTCTTGTTCTGGTGTTTTGTTCTGGTGTGTCTTTGTTCTGGTGTTTCTTTGTTCTGGTGTGTCTTTGTTCTGGTGTTTCTTTGTTCTGGTGTGCCTTTGTTCTGGTGTTTCTTTGTTCTGGTTTTTCTTTGTTCTGGTGTTTCTTTGTTCTGGTGTTTCTTTGTTCTGGTGTGTCTTTGTTCTGGTGTTTCTTTGTTCTGGTGTTTCTTTGTTCTGGTGTTTCTTTGTTCTGGTGTTTCTTTGTTCTGGTGTTTCTTTGTTCTGGTGTGCCTTTGTTCTGGTGTGCCTTTGTTCTGGTGTGTCTTTGATCTGGTGTACCTTGAACGTTGTACTGGGTCCGCTATGCACAACGGGTTTATCAGGCAGAGTGGGGCAAGGGATGTCCAAATTTCTAACATAAGAAACACAAAGAGTGATTGTAAACACAAAGTAGAGCAGATGAATAAGACGCCGGTGCAACACTTTGGTAACGTTACTGCCGTAACGTTGCGCCTGCGTAGCAGACTTCTTCAGTCGAATGCAGAAGTGACCAATATTTGGTCTGGAATCATGTAAAATGTTACGTGTGTTCCAGGAAGATGCACTTCGTCTATATGAAGTTCGTTCATACTTTCTCCATACAGATTTATATCAACTTGACCCGGCCTAAGGCCGGGCTCTGGGAGTAGAAAAAATCCGGGAGTTCATCACAGGTATGAGTCTCGGTTCCACTTCTTAAATATAAGAATTACATTAACCATCGGATGTTGTCCCGTATCTAGCAACCTGATTGTCTTTCCTGTGAGCACAGACAAGTGGTTCTGCCCCTTTATTCAGGACCTGTGCGCTTAGGCAAGTGAATCTGCTCCTTTCTTTGGGATCTGTGGGCTCAGTAAGTGAATCTGCCTCTTTCTTTGGGATCTGTGTAGCTCACGCAAGTGAATCTGCCTCTTTCTTTGGAATCTGTTGGCTTACGCAAGTGAATCTGCCACTTTCTTTGGGATCTGTGGGCTTACGCAAGTGAATCTGCCACTTTCTTTGGAATATGTGGGCTCACGCAAGTGAATCTGCCACTTTCTTTAGGATCTATGGGATATGTTGTTAGATCCCATAGCTTCTGTCGCTTCCATTTCTCTCGGTGTTTCCTTCGCTTCCTACCTTGTTGTGTAGCTGTGTCTTATAGTGTGGGGTTAATGTGTTCCGGTTCCTTGGTACAGTAACAGGTACAAGCATAGTTAACAATCACAGATACGGGTGCAGGAATAGTCACAGGTACAAACAAAGTAACAGTCACAGGCACAGTAGCAGTCAGAAAATATCTAACCAGACTGAACCCGTAACAATGGATTCCAATTGGATAAGTTCAGACTTAGAAAGAATATTGGAAAGCACTGGTTTAGCAGTTGAGTCGCAGATGACTGGAACACATTTCCAAATAGCGCCATTGAAGCAAATACTTTGAGTAAGTTTAAAAATAGTGAGCTGTTTTAAAAATAGGTTAGTGAGTAGTTTTAAAAATAGGTTAGATGCAATAGGTGTACTGGCCCAGGCATCACCTTGGCCAGTACACCTATTGTAATGTTATATTGTTCTTATGTTCATACGTTTGCTTTGTCGAAAATGCAGAATAAACTTGATGAGAGGCATGGGCGTCGTGGGAACAATAAGAGAACATTGTATCAACATCCGTGGTCCCAAGACTTATTAATATCTTAACAGAAGATATCAGAACACTGCTGGAACAAGTGTAGAAGCCTTCAAGAGGAGTCGACAAATACATCCAAATGCCAGATCAACCAGGCTATGATGGATATGTGGGCCAGTGGGCCTCCAGCAGCAGCAATCTGGTTGGCCAAGCAAACACTAGACGAGCATGACCAAGAGCCGGGCTGCCCTCAGTTAGGTTCCTTCACGTGTTATGTTTATCGTGTCACGTGTTTCACAGTGTCAACACTGGACCACGTGACTAGCGGCCAGTATAAACATAGATTACTTTAAGATTACAAATCAGACTTAAGGGACACGTAAGTTTCCGGGGAGTGACATGCACCTGCCTCGCATAGGTCAGTAGGCCTGCTGCAGTGTTCCATCTTTCTTATGTTCTAACATGTTCATTTTTCCACTATAATCTATCTCGTCCATAATTACTATCGCATTTGCTTTGTCTGTTTCGTAAGGTGACGTCCAGGATCTTTCCTTAATTCATGGTATAACTTAACAAATCTTTGAGGACAATTGTGTTGGAGAGGTGTGAGCCATGGCTCACGCCTCTCCTAAGTTCGACGCTTCTGGTGAAAGATATGACTGACAACGTTCACTCACAGACTGACAGCTGCTGCTCTAAACACCAACTTCCACACAAAATTTTAAATCCTTTATTACTGGCGTAATCGAATCAAACTACTGGAAATGTGGGGACTTTTACCAACCACGTTGATACATGAAGACTATAAGCACATTGTAACTAAGATTTACCTGGAATCGTTTCAGAAGGTCATCGCCCCCGCGGCCAGCAACCTCATGATTGCTGGCCTGATCAGTCAAACTGTTATTGCCCGCCTCCCGCAGTCCAATGTATGCACCACAACCCGGTTGATCAGGAAGTGTTTCGAGGAATCTGTCGAGTTCTCTCTTGAAGACAGCTAGTGGTTTGTTGATGTCTCTTATACATGAAGGTGAGTGCTGAAGAGTGGCGCTCCTTCAACACTCATCCCTTAATACTCATCACTTCTCTGCTTGTCATTGACGGTATCCTGAACCGTCTGCCAAGTCTCTTTGTGTTCATAAGTAGTAATTTCGGTGTGCAAGTTTGGGAGCAATGCTTCCAGTATCTTCCAGGTGTAGATTATTATGTATCTTTGTGGCCTACGTTCTAACGGGTACCGTTCTGGGGAATTTAAGCACTCTTCAGTAATTTCGGTGCTCGTATAAGCTGTGAAAGTTCTCTGTACATTCTCCAGGTCAGCAGTTTCGCCAGCCCTGAAGGGATCTAATTAGTACTTAGCAATACTCCAGCTTAGAGAGAAATAGTGACCCGTAGAGTCATTGGCTTGACATTCCTTGTTGGTGTAATTTAAAAAAACAATTAAAATTTGCTGCAGTTAGATCAAAATTATACATAGTAAAGGTGATATTGAAGGTTACCTCCCAGTGGGCAAGGGCGTATAGTGTCGTGTCAACTGTTTGTGTTCAGTGTACCGTCATGGTGGTAAGATTACTCGCAGGACGAGCAGTATGATCACTCGCAGGACGAGTAGTATGATCACTCGCAGGACGAGTAGTATGATCACTCGCAGGACGAGTAGTATGATCTCTCGCAGGACGAGTAGTATGATCTCTCGCAGGATGAGTAGTATGATCACTCGCAGGACGAGTAGTATGATCACTCGCAGGACGAGCAGTATGATCACTCGCAGGACGAGTAGTATGATCACTCGCAGGACGAGTAGTATGATCACTCGCAGGACGAGTAGTATGATCACTCGCAGGACGAACAGTATGATCACTCGCAGGACGAGTAGTATGATCACTCGCAGGACGAGTAGTATGATCACTCGCAGGACGAGTAGTATGATCCTCGCAGGACGAGTAGTATGATCACTCGCAGGACGAGAGTATGATCACTCCAGGACGAGCAGTATGATCACTCGCAGGACGAGTAGTATGATCTCTCGCAGGATGAGTAGTATGATCACTCGCAGGACGAGTAGTATGATCACTCGCAGGACGAGTAGTATGATCACTCGCAGGACGAGTAGTATGATCACTCGCAGGACGAGTAGTATGATCACTCGCAGGACGAGTAGTATGATCACTCGCAGGACGAGTAGTATGATCTCTCGCAGGACGAGTAGTATGATCACTCGCAGGACGAGCAGTATGATCACTCGCAGGACGAGTAGTATGATCTCTCGCAGGATGAGTAGTATGATCACTCGCAGGACGAGTAGTATGATCACTCGCAGGACGAACAGTATGATCACTCGCAGGACGAGTAGTATGATCTCTCGCAGGACGAGTAGTATGATCTCTCGCAGGATGAGTAGTATGATCACTCGCAGGACGAGTAGTATGATCACTCGCAGGACGAGCAGTATGATCACTCACAGGACGAGTAGTATGATCACTCGCAGGACGAGTAGTATGATCACTCGCAGGATGAGTAGTATGATCACTCGCAGGACGAGTAGTATGATCACTCGCAGGACTATTACTATGATCACTCGCAGGACGAGCAGTATGATCACTCGCTGTACGAGCAGTATGATCACTCGCAGGACGAGTAGTATGATCACTCGCAAGATGAGTAGTATGATCACTCGCAGGACGAGTAGTATGATCACTCGCAGGACGAGTAGTATGATCACTCGCAGGACGAGCAGTATGATCACTCGCTGTACGAGCAGTATGATCACTCGCAGGACGAGTAGTATGATCACTCGCAGGACGAGTACTATGATCACTCGCAGGACGATTAGTATGATCACTCGCAGGACGAGCAGTATGATCACTCGCAGGATGAGTAGTATGATCACTCGCAGGACGAGTACTATGATCACTCTCAGGACGATTAGTATGATCACTCGCAGGACGAGCAGTATGATCACTCGCTGTACGAGCAGTATGATCACTCGCAGGACGAGCAGTATGATCACTCGCAGGACGAGCAGTATGATCACTCAGGACGAGCAGTATGATCACTCGCAGGACGATTAGTATGATCACTCGCAGGACGAGTAGTATGATCTCTCGCAGGACGAACAGTATGATCACTCTCAGGACGAGTAGTATGATCACTCGCAGGTCGAGTAGTATGATCTCTCGCAGGACGAGCAGTATGATCACTCTCAGGACGAGTAGTATGATCACTCGCAGGACGAGTAGTATGATCACTCGCAGGACGAGTAGTATGATCACTCTCAGGACGAGCAGTATGATCACTCGCAGGACGAGTAGTATGATCACTCGCAGGACGAGTAGTATGATCACTCTCAGGACGAGTAGTATGATCACTCGCAGGACGAGTGGCACTGCTCACTTCTGTTATTATGGTGGTATTACCACTCACTGGGTGGGACGAGAGAGAGAGTAGTAGTAATATGGGGATGGGGGTTTTAGTGGGGAAGGAGGGGTGATGAGAGGGTTAGGTGGGGAAGGGAGGATGGGGTATTGGGAAGAAAGAGAGGAGTCGCAGGGGTCCCAGGGATGCTAGAGCCAGCATCATGCACATCGCAGCTGAGGGAGATGAAGTCAGCAGTCCACGGTCTTCACAGCTACCGCGCGCACGCCCCCACCTCACTCTTCCCCTCCCTCCTTTCCCCCCTCTTCCCTCTCCCTACACACACGCACACATACACGGTTACACACAAGGAAGCACTACTACTACCCACCTTACCGTGGTGTCAGCAGCCGGGAGGACACTGCTGTTACCTCAAGTTCTTGTGGCAAGGTCACTCCTGGTGCTGGCTGCTGGGTGACGCACACATGTTCCCTCACTGTTGATACTTATACCACGCACTTATGGGTAATTCTTTATACTTTATTTACATACTCTCGAAAGATCGTTTCAAATAAATACCGTATATATACGTATTTTAGTCAGTATTATGATCTATGAAGACGTAGAACAAAAAATACGGTGAGCCATTTGTGTGTTTTTCAGCAGACGCGAACTGATTCGTGTTGTTCACTTGGAATTTCTTGGAAAACTTTGATTCTTTTATATATAAAACAGATTATGAATATGTTGGGATAATGGGCATATTTGTGTGTTTAAATGTCAGAGTGAAAATGTGTACGATGTGTTATGTTGTGTTGCGAGTGGTGGTAGATTGTGTTGTGTTGCGAGTGGTGGTAGATTGTGTTGTGAGTGGTGGTAGAGTGTGTTGTGTTGTGAGTGGTGGTAGATTGTGTTGTGTTGTGAGTGGTGGTAGATTGTATTGCAAGTGGTGGTAGATTGTGTTGCGAGTGGTGATAGATTGTGTTGCAAGTGGTGGTAGATTGTGTTGCGAGTGGTGGTAGATTGTGTTGCGAGTGGTGGTAGATTGTATTGCGAGTGGTGGTAGATTGTGTTGCGAGTGGTGGTAGATTGTGTTGCGAGTGGTGGTAGATTGTGTTGCGAGTGGTGGTAGATTGTGTTGCGAGTGGTGGTAGATTGTATTAATGTATAAGGATGTGTGTTGCAGTGGTGGCTGTGGGTGTTCATTATACTACCTGCACACACACACACACACACACACACACACACACACACACACACACACACACACAAGAAGACCGCAGACAGAGTATAGTCTAGGTGGCCAAAGACTGCAAACCTCACTCAAGGAAAAAGATCTTGGGGTGAGTATAATACCGAGCACATCTCCTGAGGCACACATCAATCAGATAACTGCTGCAGCATACGGGCGGCTGGCAAACCTAAGAACAGCATTCCAATACCTCACTAAGGAATCATTCAAGACTCTGTATACCATATACATCAGGCCCATACTGGAGTATGCAGCACCAGTTTGGAACCCACACCTGGTCAAGCACGTCAAGAAATTAGAGAAAGTGCAAAGGTTTGCAACAAGACTAGTCCCAGAGCTAAGGGGATTGTCCTACGAAGAAAGGTTAAGGGAAATCGGCCTGACGACACTAGAGGACAGGAGGGTTAGGGGAGACATGATAACGACATATAAAATACTGCGAGGAATAGATAAGGTGGACAGAGACAAGATGTTCCAGAGAGGGGACACGGAAACAAGGGGACACAATTGGAAGTTGAAGACTCCTATGAGTCAAAGGGATGTTAGGAAGTATTTCTTCAGTCATAGAGTTGTCAGGAAGTGGAATAGCCTAGAAAGTGACGTAGTGGAGGCAGGAACCATACATAGTTTTAAGATAAAGCTCATGGAGCAGGGAGAGAGATGACCTAGTAGCAATCAGTGAAGAGGCGGGGCCAGGAGCTATGAATCGACCCCTGCAACTACAAATAGGTGAGTACATACCACACACGCACCATACACGCATCACACTCCACGCCACTCCCCACATCACGCCGCACTCTACACACACTCCACGCCACTAAACACTGTGCCACACTCCACGCCACTAAACACTGTGCCACACTCCACGCCACTAAACACTGTGCCACACTCCACGCCACTAAACACTGTGCCACACTCCACGCCACTAAACACTGTGCCACACTCCACGCCACTAAACACTGTGCCACACTCCACGCCACTAAACACTGTGCCACACTCCACGCCACTAAACACTGTGCCACACTCCACGCCACTAAACACTGTGCCACACTCCACGCCACTAAACACTGTGCCACACTCCACGCCACTAAACACTGTGCCACACTCCACGCCACTAAACACTGTGCCACACTCCACGCCACTAAACACTGTGCCACACTCCACGCCACTAAACACTGTGCCACACTCCACGCCACTAAACACTGTGCCACACTCCACGCCACTAAACACTGTGCCACACTCCACGCCACTATACAGTGCCACACTCCACGCCACTAAACACTGTGCCACACTCCACGCCACTAAACACTTCACCCTAGACCACCGCTATTCTGAAACACGATCATGAAAAATAAAAGAATCCCCATTTGTGTAGGATTATGTGTAGTGAGGTGTGAGAGCTTCTAGTGTTTTAGTGTTTGAGAACTTTATGTTGGAACGTTAAGAGGAGCCTCACTTTCCCTCTCTCCTAATCTCGTGTTTATTTTTCCACTATAATCTATCTTGTCCATAATTAATATCGCATTTGCTTTGTTTGTTTCGTAAGGTGACGTCCAGGATCTTTCCTTAATTCATGGTATAACTTAACAAATATTTGAGGACATTTGTGTTGCAAAGGTCTGAGTTTCGCTCAGACCTTTGCAACACAATGGGATAGTAATGGGATAGTAATTACGGACAAGGTAGATAAGGGAAAAAATAACATTATTAGAAAACAGGGGAACTGAGGTGCCCCTTAAGTGTGTGTGTTTGACCAAGGTCACTGACCTGCTTCATGTTCGTTCCTTCAGTTACGTTTGTAAGTCTGTGATAATCTTTTTATGCAAAGTCTCTAGCTAGGAATGTGTTTTTGCTTTTTTTCAAGTCTCCCCGCGATTGCAAGCTGTCAACTGCATGATGCAGGAGGCAGCAAGGTCACGGGCGGCTTCTATTTTAAGGACAAAATTCAGGTGGTGGCACCGAGGAGCCTAGGCTGGCTACATTGTTGTCTTTCTTGTGTTGTACACCTGTCTGTCTTGTAAGACTTTGTTTTGTTTGACCTACTTCTTGATGTAGGAGATGAGTAACCAAGCTGAGCATGTCAGTGTTGACTGCTGTGTTGTCAGTGTTGACTGCTGTGTTGTCAGTGTTGACTGCTGTGTTGTCAGTGTTGACTGCTGTGTTGTCAGTGTTGACTGCTGTGTTGTCAGTGTTGACTGCTGTGTTGTCATCTATGACTGCTGTGTTGTCATCTATGATTGCTGTGTTGTCATTGACTGCTGTGTTGTCTATGACTGCTGTGTTGTCATCTACGACTGCTGTGTTGTCATCTATGACTGCTGTGTTGTCATCTATGACTGCTGTGTTGTCATCTATGACTGCTGCGTTGTCATCTATGACTGCTGTGTTGTCATCTATGACTGCTGTGTTGTCATCTATGACTGCTGTGTTGTCATCTATGACTGCTGTGTTGTCATCTATGATTGCTGTGTTGTCATTGACTGCTGTGTTGTCTATGACTGCTGTGTTGTCATCTACGACTGCTGTGTTGTCATCTATGACTGCTGTGTTGTCATCTATGACTGCTGCGTTGTCATCTATGACTGCTGTGTTGTCATCTATGACTGCTGGTTGTCATCTATGACTGCTGTGTTGTCATCTATGACTGCTGTGTTGTCATCTATGACTGCTGTGTTGTCATCTATGATGCTGTGTTGTCATCTTGACTGCTGTGTTGTCATCTATGACTGCTGTGTTGTCATCTATGACTGCTGTGTTGTCATCTATGACTGCTGTGTTGTCATCTATGACTGCTGTGTTGTCATCTATGACTGCTGTGTTGTCTATGATTGCTGTGTTGTCTATGACTGCTGTGTTGTCTATGACTGCTGTGTTGTCATCTACGGCTGCTGTGTTGTCATCTACGGCTGCTGTGTTGTCATCTATGACTGCTGTGTTGTCATCTACGGCTGCTGTGTTGTCATCTATGACTGCTGTGTTGTCATCTACGGCTGCTGTGTTGTCATCTATGACTGCTGTGTTGTCATCTATGACTGCTGTGTTGTCATCTATGACTGCTGTGTTGTCATCTACGGCTGCTGTGTTGTCATCTATGACTGCTGTGTTGTCTATGACTGCTGTGTTGTCTATGACTGCTGTGTTGTCATCTACGACTGCTGTGTTGTCATCTACGACTGCTGTGTTGTCTATGACTGCTGTGTTGTCATCTACGACTGCTGTGTTGTCATCTACGACTGCTGTGTTGTCATCTACGACTGCTGTGTTGTCTATGACTGCTGTGTTGTCATCTATGACTGCTGTGTTGTCATCTACGGCTGCTGTGTTGTCTATGACTGCTGTGTTGTCATCTATGACTGCTGTGTTGTCTATGACTGCTGTGTTGTCATCTCTTTTAATTTCTTGGTGTCTGCTTAGTTTTGTGTGTGTGTGTGTGTGTGTGTGTGTGTGTGTGTGTGTGTGTTGTACTTAGTTGTACTTGGGAGGGTCGAGCCACAGTTGTGTTCTCACCAGCCTGATTGACTAGGAAAGTCCCATAAAAGCCTGTATTTGGGCCGGGCTCCTGGAGTAGAATAGGTAAATCATGCTAGTTTGGCTTAAATAGCAACGCTCTTCTTGCCGAATAAGGAAAGTGAAAATCTGTGTATGCAATAATTTCTCAAAAATCATTCTGAACCTAACGAAAAAAATATATTTCATTGTGTTTGTTTATTATTGAATTATTGTAAACATATCTAAAATATATTTAGATGGATTCCTATTAACCTTTAAATTGCTCTTGTTATAATAAGGTTAGGTAAGTTTTCTAAGGTTCCGTTGGTACAAAATTATTAATTTTTACATTAACATAATTTTTTTTTTACATCAACTTCCTTCACTCACACTCAACTTCCATCACTCACACTCAACTTCCATCACTCACACTCAACTTCCTTCACTCACACTCAACTTCCATCACTCACACTCAACTTCCATCACTCACACTCAACTTCCATCACTCACACTCAACTTCCATCACTCACACTCAACTTCCATCACTCACACTCAACTTCCATCACTCACACTCAACTTCCATCACTCACACTCAACTTCCCTCACTCACACTCAACTTCCATCACTCACACTCAACTTCTTCCATCACTCACACTCAACTTCCATCACTCACACTCAACTTCCATCACTCACACTCAACTTCCCTCACTCACACTCAACTTCCATCACTCACACTCAACTTCCATCACTCACACTCAACTTCCATCACTCACACTCAACTTCCCTCACTCACACTCAACTTCCATCACTCACACTCAACTTCCCTCACTCACACTCAACTTCCATCACTCACACTCAACTTCCATCACTCACAACTTCCATCACTCACAACGTCCATCACTCACAACGTCCATCACTCACAACGTCCATCACTCACAACGTCCATCACTCACAACGTCCATCACTCACAACGTCCATCACTCACAACTTCCATCACTCACAACTTCCATCACTCACAACGTCCATCACTCACAACGTCCATCACTCACAACGTCCATCACTCACAACTTCCATCACTCACAACGTCCATCACTCACAACGTCCATCACTCACAACGTCCATCACTCACAACTTCCATCACTCACAACGTCCATCACTCACAACTTCCATCACTCACAACGTCCATCACTCACAACGTCCATCACTCACAACGTCCATCACTCACAACTTCCATCACTCACAACTTCCATCACTCACAACGTCCATCACTCACAACTTCCATCACTCACAACGTCCATCACTCACAACGTCCATCATCACTTCCATCACTCAACGTCCATCACTCACAACGTCCATCACTCACAACGTCCATCAATCTCACAACGTCCATCACTACAAGTCATCACTCACAAGTCCATCACTCACAACGTCCATCACTCACAACGTCCATCACTCACAACGTCCATCATCACTTCACAACGTCCATCACTCACAACGTCCATCACTCACAACGTCCATCACTCACAACGTCCATCACTCACAACGTCCATCACTACAACGTCCATCACTCACAACGTCCATCACTCACAACGTCCATCACTCACAACGTCCATCACTCACAACTCCATCACTCACAACTTCCATCACTCACAACTCCATCACTCACAATCCATCACTCACACTCATCACTACAATCCATCACTCACACTCAACTTCCATCACTCACCTCAACTTCCATCACTCACTCAACTTCCTCACTCACACTCAACTTCCATCACTCACACTCAACTTCCATCACTCACTCAACTTCCATCACTCCACCACTTCCATCACTCATCTCAACTTCCATACAACTCAACTTCCATCACTCACACTTCCATCACTCAACCAAGCTTCCATACTCCTGAACCATCACTCGCACTCAATTCTTCCATCATCATTCACTCAACTTCCATCACTCACACTCAACTCCTCACTCACCTCAACTTCCTCACTCACCTCCTTCCATCACTCACACTCAACTTCATCACCTCACCTCACTTCTCAGTAACCCTTTCTTTCATCACTTCACATCACCTCAACTTCCCTCACTCACTCTCCCCGCCAAGTGATGTGTCAGTTGTCTATCTTTAGTGACAAGAGACGACAACTTTATTGAGATTAATAAGCCAGAGGGTTAGTGACCCTGGATAAGCCAACACCGGCATGCAGTGTGGCTTATATCCAGTGGGTCCTTCTTGTTAGGACCTTCCCAGGATGACACCACAACAGTCAAGTATCTCCCTGACAGGTGTCAGGTCTTCATTGATGCTATGCTTCTCACCTTTTTTTACCCCAGGATGCGACCCAAGACAGTTGACTTATACCCAGGTACCTATTTACTCATAGGTGAACCCGGGTTTCTTGTGCTCCAGCTGGTGTAAACACCATGTGTGTCGACCTTTATCAGAGAAGGTTGATTAGCGCCTTGCGTCACAGCCTCATATTTACTCCATAATGGTCACTAAATTTCTGGCCTTAATGGGTTCTCTCATACTTATTCTTAAAACTAAGTATTTACTTTAACCAATCCGTCCTCCAGATCGTTTCACTTCCTAACCTGCATCAGACCGAAGAATTGCTTATTTTCTCCCTCGTCAGCCAATAATGGGTCGGGATCACCAGCCGCCAACCATAGTGCCATTTAAAATAAACACATAGTATGATGTGATCCTTTAATGACAACGTTTCGCCCACACAGTGGGCTTTATCAAGTCACAAACAGATCTACCTGGGTGAAAGGTACGTGAGTATTTATAGGATGGAGTCAGGTAGAGAATGCTGGGTAGGTTGGATCTGAACCTGCATGTGACAGTCTTCCGAAACGTTGTCAATAAAGGATCACATTATACTGCTTATGTGTTTATTTTTCCATTGTGTCGGTATTTTATACCATTTACTTGCAACCAGAGTGTCAACTGCACGGTCACCATCCCCTTCAACACCAATATTAGGACGCCGTTCCTGGTGAATATTTTACAAGCACAATTCCCTTTGTTTCAGCTCCTATAATTTCAAAGAGGTTCGGATCTTTTGTTTATATGTCGTAAGTGTCTCTATATTTCTCTTCTTCAGAGTATTTTTTCTTATGTCATTCCTGTACGTGTTTTTGTGATGACGGCTGCATGGTGGTGCTGCATGGTGGTGCTGCATGGTGGTGCTGCATGGTGGTGCTGCATGGTGGTGCTGCATGGTGGTGCTGCATACTCAGTAATAATCTTGACATGTGATACTGTCTGTGAATTCTTTCTATCTTAAGCTTAGTGGTACAGTGTTGGGCCCACTGCGTGCCAGAACCATGGTACAGTGTTGGGCCCACTGCGTGCCAGAACCATGGTACAGTGTTGGGCCCACTGCGTGCCAGAACCATGGTACAGTGTTGGGCCCACTGCGTGCCAGAACCTTGGTACAGTGTTGGGCCCACTGCGTGCCAGAACCATGGTACAGTGTTGGGCCCACTGCGTGCCAGAACCATGGTACAGTGTTGGGCCCACTGCGTGCCAGAACCATGGTGTGAGTTCCTACACATTCTTCCTTTAATTCATCGACAGTTGTTCATTACGACTGTCCTTGAGAGTCTTGGGGTACATGAAGGTACCTGAATGTGACCAGGTAGTGAAACTGAATAACCATTACATTTCCCTCCCTTCACCCCCCCCCCTCTCAATAAATAATGAAAGACATATAGCCAAATAAAGAAGAAGAAAAACGGAATAACAACAGGAACATTGTCGATGTTGTGTCAACTATAACAGGCTTGATTTCATATGATTTTCATATGTAGGTTCATACCTACCTGGAGGGTATTCCGGGGATCAACGGCCCCGCGGCCCTGTCCACGACCAGGCATCCCGGGGGATCAGGGCCTGATCAACGAGGCTGTTACTGCTGGTCAAACATAGTCCAACGTGCGAACCACAGCCCGGCTGATCAGGTACTGACTTTAGGTATCTGTCCAGTTCCCTCTTGAAGACAACCAGGGGTCTATTGGTAATTCCCCTTATGGTTGGTGGGAGGCTGTTGAACAGTCTTGGGCCCCGGACACTTACTGTGTTTTTTCTTAAGGTATTAATGGCGCCCCTACTTTCACTGGGGGTATGTTGCATCGCCTGCCAAGTCTTTTGCTTTCGTAGGGAGTGATTTCTGTGTGCAGGTTAGGGACCAGTCCCTCCAGAATCTTCCAGGTGTAGATTATGATGTATCTCTCTCGCCTGCGCTCCAGTGAGTACAAGTCAAGTTCTTCCAAGGGTTCCCAGTAGTTAAGGTGTTTGATGGAACTTATATGTGCCGTAAAAGTTCTCTGTACATTCTCTAGATCTGCAATTTCACCTGTCTTGAATGGGGATGTTAATGTACAGCAGTATTCTAGCCTAGAGAGAACAAGTGATTTAAAAAGGATCATCATTGGCTTAGCATCTCTTGTCTTGAATGTTCTCATTATCCATCCTATCAGTTTCCTCGCAGATGTGATAGTGACATTGTTGTGGTCCTTGAAGGTGAGGTCTTCGGACATTATCACTCCCAGGTCCTTCACATTACTTTTCCTCTCTATTGTGTGATTAGAGTTTGTAATATAATCAGTTCTAGTTATTATTTCCTCCAGTTTTCCATAACGGAGTAGTTGGAATTTGTCTTCATTGAACATCATATTGTTCTCCTTTGCCCATTGGAAAACTTGGTTTATATTGTCTTGGAGATTTGCCGTGTCCTCAATGGACACGGCAAGATGTGATATATCCTGAGTAAAGACCGGGTAAATTACGTGGGGAAGAGGAGGTAAAGGGGCATTCTTCGTGGTTCTTTCCCTCTCAGCCCCGGACGAAGGCATCCGGCTGGGTGACCAGGTATTGTTCCGCTGTTTGTTGATACTGGCGGCCAATTTGGGTGTAATGTTTGGTGAGCGGCGTTGTCTGGGATTGCCCGCCATCAAGAGTGGCGTCTGTGTGAGTTTTGCAAGTGGATTCTGCTACCTTAAACTCCCTCCCACTGTGCCTCCCTCTTCCTTCTAGCTCTTGGTCTCCCTCCCCATCTCCCTGTCAGCTGTTTTCTCCACGTCCTCTCTAACTTAAAACGAGAGTTCAAAGGAATTGTTGACATATTATTATTATTATTATTATTATTATTATTATTATTATTATTATTATTATTATAATTATTATAATGTACAGGTAAGCAGGGTCTTCCAGTGGGCAGTGGAGAACAACATGACGTTCAATGGTGATAAGTTTCAGCTGCTTAGGTATGGAAAAAATGAAGAACTCAAAAGGAACACTATATACAAAACGCAAGAGGGTCACCACATAGAACGAAAGGAACACGTAAAGGACTTGGGAATAATTATGTCTGCTGATCTGTCGTTTAAAGACCATAACAAGACAAAGATCACAACAGCCAGGAAGATGACGGGGTGGGTATTGAGAACTTTCAAAACTAGGGAAATAATGCCGATGGTGACACTATTCAAATCGCTAGTGCTCCCCCACTTAGAATACTGCTCAGTGCTGACGGCCCCGTTCAGGGCAGGAGAAATATCAGAGCTGGAACAAATCCAGAGATCGTTTACGGCTCACATTGAGCCATTGAAACATCTAAATTATTGGGAACGCCTTCAAGTCTTGAACATGTACTCATTGGAGCGGAGGAGAGAGAGATACATGATAATATATACTTGGAAAGTACTCGAGGGCCTGGTCCCAAATCTGCACACTGCCATAACAACATACTGGAGTGAGAGATATGGGAGAAAGTGTAAAATAAACCCAGTGAGGAGCAGGGGTGCGGTGGGGACAATACGGGAGCACTGTATTAACATCCGGGGTCCCAGACTATTCAACATCTTACCAGAAGATATCCGAAACATCGCTGGAACCAGTGTAGAAGCCTTCAAGAGGAAACTGGACAAGTATCTTCACCAGGTGCCAGATCAACCAGGCTGTGATGGATATGTGGGGCAGCGGGGCTCCAGCAGCAACAGCCTGGTTGACCAGGCAAGCACCAGACGAGCCTGGCCCATGGCCGGGCTCAGAGAGTAGATACTCTCGAAACTCTTCAAAGGTATATCAAAGGTATATCAAAGTTATTCAACTCATGATAAATGGATAGAAACATGTTTGATCAAGGAAGGGGAGGATATCTCCAAATATGAAGTATATTCCCGAACTTCCTGTTATTCCTTATAGCACCTTTTCTGTATCAATATTTTCTTGCTGATTCTGACTTGTGACAGACAAGGACGTCAGTCAGTGAGCCTCCAGGCATAGTAGACACAGTGAGCCTCCAAGCATAGTAGACACAGTGAGCCTCCAAGCATAGTAGACACAGTGAGCCTCCAGGCATAGTAGACACAGTGAGCCTCCAAGCATAGTAGACACAGTGAGCCTCCAAGCATAGTAGACACAGTGAGCCTCCAAGCATAGTAGACACAGTGAGCCTCCAAGCATAGTAGACACAGTGAGCCTCCAAGCATAGTAGACACAGTGAGCCTCCAAGCATAGTAGACACAGTGAGCCTCCAAGCATAGTAGACACAGTGAGCCTCCAAGCATAGTAGACACAGTGAGCCTCCAGGCATAGTAGACACAGTGAGCCTCCAAGCATAGTAGACACAGTGAGCCTCCAAGCATAGTAGACACAGTGAGCCTCCAAGCATAGTAGACACAGTGAGCCTCCAAGCATAGTAGACACAGTGAGCCTCCAAGCATAGTAGACACAGTGAGCCTCCAAGCATAGTAGACACAGTGAGCCTCCAAGCATAGTAGACACAGTGAGCCTCCAAGCATAGTAGACACAGTGAGCCTCCAAGCATAGTAGACACAGTGAGCCTCCAAGCATAGTAGACACAGTGAGCCTCCAAGCATAGTAGACACAGTGAGCCTCCAAGCATAGTAGACACAGTGAGCCTCCAAGCATAGTAGACACAGTGAGCCTCCAGGCATAGTAGACACAGTGAGCCTTCAAGCATAGTAGACACAGTGAGCCTCCAGGCATAGTAGACACAGTGAGCCTCCAGGCATAGTAGACACAGTGAGCCTTCAAGCATAGTAGACACAGTGAGCCTCCAGGCATAGTAGACACAGTGAGCCTCCAGGCATAGTAGACACAGTGAGCCTCCAAGCATAGTAGACACAGTGAGCCTCCAAGCATAGTAGACACAGTGAGCCTCCAAGCATAGTAGACACAGTGAGCCTCCAAGCATAGTAGACACAGTGAGCCTCCAGGCATAGTAGACACAGTGAGCCTCCAGGCATAGTAGACACAGTGAGCCTCCAGGCATAGTAGACACAGTGAGCCTCCAAGCATAGTAGACACAGTGAGCCTCCAGGCATAGGTAGAGACACAGTGAGCCTCCAAGCATAGTAGACACAGTGAGCCTCCAGGCATAGTAGACACAGTGAGCCTCCAAGCATAGTAGACACAGTGAGCCTCCAAGCATAGTAGACACAGTGAGCCTCCAAGCATAGTAGACACAGTGAGCCTCCAAGCATAGTAGACACAGTGAGCCTCCAAGCATAGTAGACACAGTGAGCCTCCAAGCATAGTAGACACAGTGAGCCTCCAAGCATAGTAGACACAGTGAGCCTCCAAGCATAGTAGACACAGTGAGCCTCCAGCATAGTAGACACAGTGAGCCTCCAAGCATAGTAGACACAGTGAGCCTCCAAGCATAGTAGACACAGTGAGCCTCCAAGCATAGTAGACACAGTGAGCCTCCAAGCATAGTAGACACAGTGAGCCTCCAAGCATAGTAGACACAGTGAGCCTCCAAGCATAGTAGACACAGTGAGCCTCCAAGCATAGTAGACACAGTAAGCCTCCAAGCATAGTAGACACAGTGAGCCTCCAAGCATAGTAGACACAGTGAGCCTCCAAGCTAAGTAGACACAGTGAGCCTCCAAGCATAGTAGACACAGTGAGCCTCCAAGCATAGTAGACACAGTGAGCCTCCAAGCATAGTAGACACAGTGAGCCTCCAAGCATAGTAGACACAGTGAGCCTCCAAGCATAGTAGACACAGTGAGCCTCCAAGCATAGTAGACACAGTGAGCCTCCAGGCATAGTAGACACAGTGAGCCTCCAGGCATAGTAGACACAGTGAGCCTCCAAGCATAGTAGACACAGTGAGCCTCCAGGCATAGTAGACACAGTGAGCCTCCAAGCATAGTAGACACAGTGAGCCTCCAGGCATAGTAGACACAGTGAGCCTCCAGGTTGATATAAACCAAGTCTTCCAGTGAGCTACTGACAACATGATGTTCAGTGAGGATAAACTTCAGTTGCTACGTCACGGAAGAAAGCAGGAAATTAGAACAAGATGGGAGTACAAGACAAACTTAAACCACTCCTCAATAGAACGTAAGTAAAATGTGAGAGATCTGGGAGTTATAATTTCAATAAATCTTGCGTTTAAGGAGGACAATATTATCCCAACTGCAAGAAAAATGACAGATTGGATAACTAGAACTTTTAAAACAAGAGATACCATACCTTTGATGAGTTCCTAGAGTTTTTCTACTTCTAGAGCCCGGCCTTGGGCCAGGCTGTTGTTGCTGGTGATCCAATAATGATACTCTTCTGGTCACTTGTTCTCTCTAGGCTTGAATATTGCTGTGTACTAACGGCCCCTTTCAAGGCAGACAAAAATTGCTGAGCTGGAGAATATACAGAGAATGTTGACAGTTTGCATAAACTCAGTCAAGCACCTAACTTACTGGGAGCGCTTGAAGTCCCTAGAACTGTATTTCTTAGGACAGGCGAGAAAGATACATTATAATCTTCACCTGGAAGATACTGGAGGGATTGGTCTCAAACCTCCACTCCGAAATTCCTACGTATGAACACAGGCTTGGCAGGATACCTACAATGAGAAGCAGAGGAGCGCTGAGCGCACTGAGGGAACTCAATAAGTGATAAGGGAGCGCCACTCCTGAACGCCCTCCTTTCATGCATAAGGAATATTTCCAACAAACCTCGAGCTGTCTTCAAGAAAGAACTGGACACATTCCTCAGAACAGTTACTGATCAGACAAGTTATGCTGCATACGTTGGACTGTGGGCGGCAGACACTAACAGCTTGATTGATCAGAGCAGCAACCAGGAGGCCTGGTCTGGAAGCTACTCCAGGTAAACTCCAGACTAACGTCCATAGCATGTATGTGGGTTGTGTCAGTGCGCGGGGAGAGGGGGTGCTGGTGGATTCTGAGTGTTTGAGCAATTTATATCCACCCTCCTGGGCCCTATTATACCCACTTTTAAAACTGCGTATGAAATCTATTCCACTGCCTTTGTTTTCCAAAGTGTTGCCCTTTCAAAGCACTTTGAGAGCGAGGTGTCGAGGCCGCTACTTATCAGTACTGTGTTTTTCTTGGTCAGTGTCTTCCTGTCTGTCTACATCCATCATTATCTTCGTCAGTATATCCGTCTCCTCGGCGACATGAGTCTTGTTTTTCATCCCTCTTCCTGTTTAATCGTCTTATGGCCCTGTTTGTCTCTCTCCGTCTGTGGCCGTTTGAGAGCCTGCCGTGGGTAGGTGGTAGTCGGGTAGGGCTGGGCAGGTCCTCGGGCGGGGGCACTTGGCCTTCACTTAGAGCCACTCCGCTAGTCTGGCGCCCGGCCTTACCTGACTTGTCCTGTCTGCTCTCCTCTTAACTACCATACTCTCGTTTATCTTTACTCTCTCCCATTCTTCACTTCCCTCGTTTATCCTTACTCTTTCCCACTTCACCACCCTCGTTTATCATTTCTCCCACTCTTCACTACCTTCGTTTATCCTTACTCCCACTCTTTACTACCCTCTCATATCCCTACTCTTCCTATCCGTACGCTCTATACTTGTTCTTATACTCTCTCCTTTTTACCTTTCCCTTATTCTCTGCACTATCTTCCTATATCCCTACTATCCTACAGTCTTACCAGCCCTTCCCACACCCTACCAGCCCTTCCCACACTCTACCATTCCTTCCCACACCCTACCAGCTCTTCCCACACCCTACCATCCCTTCCCACACCCTACCATCCCTTCCCACACCCTACCATCCCTTCCCACACCCTAACAGCCCTTCCCACACCCTACCAGCCATTACCACATCCTACCATCCCTTCCCACACCCTACCATCCCTTCCCACACCCTACCAGCCCTTCCCACACCCTACCAGCCATTACCACATCCTACCATCCCTTCCCACACCCTACCAGCCCTTCCCACACCCTACCATCCCTTCCCACACCCTACCATCCCTTCCCACACCCTACCATCCCTTCCCACACCCTACCATCCCTTCCCACACCCTACCAGCCCTTCCCACACCCTACCAGCCTGCCTTGTGTTCCTTCATGGTATATGTAGCATCCTGGTGCTGTCTGCCACACGACATAAAGTTGCCTTCATACACTGGGAAAAGGAACTGATGCAACTAGAAATTACTGCACGTTACTTGCTGGTTATTTGATGAATGTTGTCGAATTTGATCCCATTTGTGGGTGTGACGAGCTAGTTACTTATTATGTAATGAATGGGTGGATGTGGGTGTTGGAACGAGGTGTGTTGCAGAGAGTGAGAGTGTAGGTGTTTTGAAACCATATCTGTGTACAGGTTTTTGACAAGCTGGATGTGATTGATAATCTATGTAACTGTATTTGTGTATACCTGAATAAACTTACTTACTTATTGTTGATTGTGGCGGAGTTAGTGTTGAGGGAGGGATTGTGGTTAATGTTTAAGGCGGATGGGGTTGATGAGCAGGAAATTTGGATGATATTTGTGGCGGAGGGGCGTTGGTTGGGGGAGTTGTGGTTGAGTTGGGGTTGTGGTCGAGACAGCAGTATTCAGTAGCTTTACAGCTGCCATGTGTTAGTGGCGTGGAAATAGTTATGCGGAAGCGCTTGAGGGGTCGAAGTGTAAGACTCGACATGTTATGAAACTGAAATTGATCTGCCGCTGTGAGGAAGCAACCGATTGTTTGGTAGATGACGGGTTGACCGGGTCATGTGAAGGGCTGGTGATTGAGGGTCAAGTTGTGAGCTATTCTAACCAGGATGCAGCCATGTCTGGATGAAAGTACTACTCTAGGTTGATTAATCAGGTTTAAAGCTTATCGACTACACGAGGGTCATTAAGGCTGCATAATCTTGCTCCTCACCAGTCAAGAATACATTAGTCCCAAAAATAGGGATTAAGATAATCTCTCTGAGTACATATACTGAGTGTATACAGGAAGGCCCCGCTTTACAGCGCTTCGTTCTACAGCATTTCGCTAATACAGCGGTTTTCAATTATAGCCATTCTTCATTTATTCAGACTTCCTGCAATGAATATTTTCAACACTCACTGTAACCTAAGGACCAAAATATTTTAAGGTAAGTAATGTGTGTTCTGTATATGCATTTTTTTTGGCCTATGATAGTGTAAACATGTTATCAGACTTTTTATGCATTTGAAAGTGAAAAAAGGCTATGATTCACTTTACAGCATTTTCTGCTTTATAGCAGTAGCCCGAAACCTAACGTGCTGTATAAGCGGGGCCCTCCTGCATATTCTTGTGTCTGTTGTGGTTACGGGGGGGGGGGTCGAGTCTTTACGTCCTTGTCTCCTGGCCCCGCCACTCATTTAGTCACAATCACACTGACCTCATGGGACTTGGCTGAGTTAGTATTTATGTTATATTGGCCAAAGGAGGCAACATTCACCACCATTCATTCAATAGCTGTCTTTATGTGCGCCGAGGCGTGGTCAAGGTGTGCCGCGGGGGGGGGGGTGACCCTCGGAAGTGACTACAAGTAATGTACAGGTAAGAGTCAGCTGATGCGGGTTCAGCTATGTTGAGTCACTTAGTGACTACTTCAGAGCTTCCTAAAACCTATGTTACTGCTTATGTAGGCCTGCGTGCCGCTTGCAGCAACAGCTTGGTTGATCCAACAATCAGCAAGGAAGCAAGCCTAGCCTCAGGCCGGGCTGCGAGCATACAGCACTTGAAACCTGCCACAGGTTTGCCATAGCTGTGTCGACTCTTACAGTGTCCGTAGTAGAGCACTTGGCTCTCTGACTCTAGCTCTTGGACCAGCCTGTTTTAGTTGACTGACGTGATCTAAGGGGAAAGCTAAACTCGTACGGGGAAAGGATCATGCTGTACCTGGGGAATGGAAGGCAGTCAGGTTAGATTCCAGGAATAGTACCGCAGCTCCAGTTCACTGGATCAAGAGCCCATCACAAGAATGAAGGCACCCTGCCCCTTGGCCAGGTTTTAACCCTCATTGCCTGACTTCATCTGGAAATGTTATATATGAAAAATGGTGTTTCAGCCAAGGGCCACTCACAGAAGAAAACATTTACCATGTTTTATTCAATAGCCGTTTTGACGGAAGTGCACAAACATCGCAACTCAGATGATCTTCCCAACTGAAACATTCATCCCAGTTCACTCTTCAGAGTGCAGGTGCTCATCCCAGTTCACTCTTCAGGTGCTCATCCCAGCTCTTCAGAGTGCAGGTGCTCATCCCAGCTCTTCAGAGTGCAGGTGCTCTTCCTTTATTTTAGATATTTGAGTTTCTGTGTACTCAATCTAGTTGTGGCTTCGAGAGTCGAGTTCCAGCTCCTGGTCCTACCATGGTAGGACCTGGTTACCATGACAGGTAACGGTTTCACATTAAAATTCACTATCTTGAAGCAAAGAGTCACAGAGCCAACTTTAATGTGAGAACGTTTCGCTTTGCAGAGGTTTGTCATTGACTTGTTGAAGCTCTACACAGAGCGAAACGTCGCAGAAAAATTGGGCTCTGTACTTCATTGTATATAACAGTGGACTTCCTGTCCACCCAGAGGCTGGACATGTCTTTTATAGCGTCCCTCTTTCTCTCACAGATCAATTTTACTAGCTAAGAACTGTCATCGTAACTCAGCTCATTTCAAAGCCCAGCCCTATCTCAGGGCCACCCCCATCCTCCTTATGCGACTTGGACCTGACTAGCTTGATCCAGCAGGCCTGCTGCAGTGCTCCTTCTTTCTTATGATTCACAGCAGGCGACTGATACCCAGATACCTACTTACTGTTAAGTGAACTGGGTAACAGGTGTAGATATCCCCAACGTTCCCACCCGTGGCAGGGATCGAACCACGGACACTCAAGTGTATGAGTTGAGGACTCTACCAACTGAACTACTGGACACTACAGTGTCCAGTGTCCCAGCCTGACCTGTCAGGTCCACTGAGTATTTTCTACATTGTTATCATGTCTCTCTTGGTCATTCTGTTATCTAAAGGCGTCAGGTTCAGTGTTTTTTTGCTTTTTCGTAGATCAGCTCTCTCAGCTCCGGTACCAGCCTGTAGGTGAACCCTCTCAGCCCCGGTACCAGCCTGTAGGTGAACCCTCTCAGCTCCGGTACCAGCCTGTAGGTGAACCCTCTCAGCTCCGGTACCAGCCTGTAGGTGAACCCTCTCAGCTCCGGTACCAGCCTGTAGGTCAACCCTCTCAGCCCCGGTACCAGCCTGTAGGTGAACCCTCTCAGCTCCGGTACCAGCCTGTAGGTGAACCCTCTCAGCTCCGGTACCAGCCTGTAGGTGAACCCTCTCAGCTCAGGTATCAGCCTGTAGGTGAACCCTCTCAGCTCCGGGACCAGCCTGTAGGTGAACCCTCTCAGCTCCGGTACCAGCCTGTAGGTGAACCCTCTCAGCTCCGGTACCAGCCTGTAGGTGAACCCTCTCAGCTCCGGGACCAGCCTGTAGGTGAACCCTCTCAGCTCCGGGACCAGCCTGTAGGTGAACCCTCTCAGCTCCGGTACCAGCCTGTAGGTGAACCCTCTCAGCTCCGGGACCAGCCTGTAGGTGAACCCTCTCAGCTCCGGGACCAGCCTGTAGGTGAACCCTCTCAGCTCCGGTACCAGCCTGTAGGTGAACCCTCTCAGCTCCGGTACCAGCCTGTAGGTGAACCCTCTCAGCTCCGGTACCAGCCTGTAGGTGAACCCTCTCAGCTCCGGTACCAGCCTGTAGGTGAACCCTCTCAGCTCCGGGACCAGCCTGTAGGTGAACCCTCTCAGCCCCGGGACCAGCCTCAGTAGGTGAGCCCTCTCAGCTCCGGGACCAGCCTCAGTAGGTGAGCCCTCTCAGCTCCGGGACCAGCCTCAGTAGGTGAGCCCTCTCAGCTCCGGGACCAGTCTCAGTGCAAACCTCTTAACTTGTATAGTTTGTGAACATGTTTGATCACATGTTAGCTCCATTCTGGCGCTGTGTACTCTGTGAAAGGCTTCATATAAGTCTTGTATAGAATTCTGAATGACGCTTTGTTAAGATTCCACATTGCATACTGATGTTCTTACCTCAAGGTCCAACTTGTTTAAGCTTCCTGCCTGTCCCTCCATATATATATATATATATATATATATATATATATATATATATATATATATATATATATATATATATATATATATATTCCGTACCGACCTTGCCTCTCTTCCCCGATTTTCATAACTTTTCATGTTCCGTTGCATGATCAACAGTACTAGACCTCGCACTGACCCTATGGGACCTCGCTCATCTGACCTCATTCATCACGCTTGCCAGGCCTTCCCGTTAACTATTTTGTGATCCATTTTAGCAACAGGTCACAGGTCACCTTTCGCATTATCACTAACCTTCCGTCTTCCTCTGCGATTGCCATTACCTTGCATTTATTCGGAAGGACCTCCAGTGGCCATTTATCTGACTACCTTTTATGCCTGCCCGTGTCTTCCTGCAGGGTTTCCCTCCTCCAATGTTTTTATCTCATTAGTTTCACATCAGCAAGCAGGGACTGCGTGTGCGTGCGTGTGTGTGTGTGTGTGTGTGTGTGTGTGTGTGTGCATTAATGACATTACAGTAAAGAAGTTTAATCCTGGGATTAGTAGCAGCTGCTACAGTAGCAGCATCACTGCTGTCAGCGGCTGCTGCAGTAGCAGCATCACTGCTGTCAGCGGCTGCTGCAGTAGCAGCATCACTGCTGTCAGCGGATGCTGCAGTAGCAGCATCACTGCTGTCAGCGGCTGCCATCGCGGCGCCAATGATAACGCTGTGCTGCGTCGCCCACCTGCATGTACAACGCCCCAGTGCCCAAACAAACGTACATCTGCATTTGCTATACCCCTTACTAGTGCAACCTGCATGTGTTATAACCCTCGGTACTCACAGATGCACGTGTTATATGCCCTGCCTACCACAGCTGTAGATGTTAGGTCCCCGGGTAGCCTCAGCTGTTAATGGTATGTACCCCGGTAGCCACAGCTGTTGGTGGTATATCCCTGGGCACCCCAGCTAACTGGTCCCGGAAGACAAGCGGGCAGCAGTAGCCTAGGTGGGCAGGCGGCGCAAGCCGGCACGTGGCGACGGCAGGGCGCCTCAGATAACCTATACCACCCGTGGGAACAACATTGTCTAGGTGGCGCCCGCAACCCACTCGTATTTACCCACTCAAACACAATATTTATCTCCCTCCTGGTTATATCTGACCGCGCTCGCCGATATTACTATACCCACCGGGTACTGTCCCATGGGTGGGCATCAACTCAGGGTGAGGATTATGAGGCAGGGCGGGGGAAATGAGAGCAGGTGGTGCGCGGGATGAGGCTGGGTTATCGGGGGTGACGGCCGCTATGTACGCCTCTCCCCACCGAGGTCGTACAACTGGCGCCCAAGTCTGCCCCGCAGCTCACCCCCAGTCGGCGCCTGTACTTGCTCTGGGCTCACCGTGTGGGCTCTTAGTCTGTCTGTCGGCCAACCCGGGTCAGTCAGTGGGAGGCCCTTCGCCCTGGGTCACTTGTTGGCTGCCAAGAGCGAGCTACAGCAGTCGGCTGGTGGTGTTTGTGTAGGGCAGATGAACGTCTCCCACAAGAACTCTACTTGCGGTTGCTTCATAGTGTCATCTCACTAACGTCTACACATTAACGCAACTCGGAAATACAACGACAGTGAATATAGGTATTACATGTCACACTGTGGTTATGATACCGTGTGGAATTATTGTGTGTTGCCGCTTGCAGGATGTATATATAAAGAAGAGCATAGTGAAGAGTAGTGCAGTGCATTGTTGACTATAAGTCGCATAGGTTAGGCTCTTCAGAAAATGAGCCTAACTTGTTAGAAAGAAATTGTTTATACATATAAAGGCCCCAACGGCTACAGAAATCACATTGTGCAGCATATAAAGGAATTCCGGGTTTCAAGTTGTGAATAAAGTTTGTGTGTGTGGGTAAGAGTGAGACAGTGAAAACGAAGGACGCGTGGAGGGCGCGGCGCCGCTGGGCACAGGCGGCCGCCATGGAAATTTTTGACTGCGTTGACTGTTTCCAGAGTAGACCCAGGTTTAGGGTCCGCCAGCCCAGACCCCCCAGTGGTAAATATTAATTGTTGACAGTTATTGCTAATATTAGTTGAGAAGAACGGCTTCCATGTATGCAAGAGAGGCTTACTTTCAACAGGTCGTGTGTGTTGCATGTTCAGCTTTATTAATGGGGGTATATACACATTGAACATATTTACATTTTTAAATTGGTGTGTAATTGTTATCTTTATTAGTATTATTTAGTTAACTTCGTTATACTAATTATAATATAGATGAGTATATTTTATCATATACCGGCATGTGTTACTGTAAATTATGCTATTATGCAGAAAATTATTTTTGATGCGGTAAAGTTCAGTAATTCAAGTGTATTGGAAGAGGATGGTTTTTATTGTGAAGCCCAGAGTAAACAAATGAGGTCACTGGCAACATAGTGACTCGGTATTGTGAAGTGTTTGCTTGCCTCCACAAAATTATATCCCAAAACTAATTTATCGACAGAAAGTATTTGATATTCTTGGGCAGTTATTATATGGTCATAAAAGTAATGAGTGGTGACTATCAGTGATAGGTTAACTCTGAAGCTGCCTGCCTGCCTCCCCTCAATGTTGTCTTGTACTTCTTTGGCTGCTTCTTCTTCTTCTTCTTCTTCTTCTTCTTTTCTTCTTCTTCTTCTTCTTCTTCTTCTTCTTCTTCTTCTTCTTCTTTTGCTTCTTTTTCTTCTTATTTTGCTTCTTCTTTTTCTTCTTCTTTTTCTTCTCCTTCTTTTGCTTCTTTTTCTTCTTCTTCTTCTTTTTCTTCTTCTTCTTCTTCTTCTTCTTCTTCTTCTTCTTCTTCTTCTTCTTCTTCTTCTTCTTCTTCTTCTTCTTTCTTCTTCTTCTTCTTCTTCTTCTCCTTCTTCTTCTTCTTCTTCTTCTTCTTCTCCTTCTTCTTCTTCTTCTTCTCTTCTTCTTCTTCTTCTTCTTCTTCTTCTTCTTCTTCTTCTTCTTCTTCTTCTTCTTCTTCTTCTTCTTCTCTTCTTCTTCTTCTTCTTCTTCTTCTTCTTCTTCTTCTTCTTCTTCTTTCTTCTTTCTTCTTCTTCTTCTTCTTCTTCTTCTTCTTCTTCTTCTTCTTCTTCTTCTTCTTCTTCTTCTTCTTCTTCTTCTTCTTCTTCTTCTTGCATTAAGGTTATACAGCGTCTGGGAAATGAAAGGGGAGTCAGATATGACCCAGGGATGGTGAGGTCAGCCCAATTATTTGGATCAAGAACCCTTTACCAGCATGTAGGTCCTCCCTCCTTCACCAGCATGTAGGTCCTCCCTCCTTCACCAGCATGTAGGTCCTCCCTCCTTCACCAGCATGTAGGTCCTCCCTCCTTCACCAGCATGTAGGTCCTCCCTCCTTCACCAGCATGTAGGTCCTCCCTCCTTCACCAGCATGTAGGTCCTCCCTCCTTCACCAGCATGTAGGTCCTCCCTCCTTCACCAGCATGTAGGTCCTCCCTCCTTCACCAGCATGTAGGTCCTCCCTCCTTCACCAGCATGTAGGTCCTCCCTCCTTCACCAGCATGTAGGTCCTCCCTCCTTCACCAGCATGTAGGTCCTCCCTCCTTTACCAGCATGTAGGTCCTCCCTCCTTTACCAGCATGTAGGTCCTCCCTCCTTCACCAGCATGTAGGTCCTCCCTCCTTTACCAGCATGTAGGTCCTCCCTCCTTTACCAGCATGTAGGTCCTCCCTCCTTTACCAGCATGTAGGTCCTCCCTCCTTCAAAGGTGAAGGTGTATACAAAATTAGTATGTAGCACATAGTTTGCTTCAGTGAGTCTTGGTGATGCTGCCTCCGTCACTCTCCCTCCATCTCCCCCACCCTCCTTCTCTCCCAATCCCCCCTTCATTCCTTCCCTCTCCCTTCTCTATGCCCCCACTCCCTTGCCCTTATCCTATTCCCACACTTGTCCCTTATTCCCTCTCTTCCCTATTTGCCCCCCTTATACTCCCCTTCCCTTAGAATCCCCTATTCCCCAAACTCTCCCTTACCCCTCAGTCTCATTTCCCCTTCTCCCAAATCCGTCCATTCTCACTCATACCCCAGCCCATTATCTTATTTCTGACCCTCTCAGATTCACACCTATCACCTATCGCCCCACCCCCACCTTTCACCTACCCGTCCCAGGCCACCCCCACCTTTCACCTACCCGTCCCAGGCCACCCCCACCTTTCACCTACCCGTCCCAGGCCACCCCCACCTTTCACCTACCCGTCCCAGGCCACCCCCACCTTTCACCTACCCGTCCCAGGCCACCCCCACCTTTCCCTATACGTCTTGCATTTCCTGTGCTTCCATAATCCCACCATCTTCAATCTACCCTTGTCCATACCCATCTTTCTCCTGCCTTACCCCAAGTCCACCATCCCCTCCACACTACAATTGATCAACCTTCCATCCCATACCCTACTTTGGTTCCCCCACTTCCCTACTCCTGATCCTCTCCCCCAACATTTCCTTACCATAATCCTTTCCCTACCATACTCCAGTTTTCCCCTAGCCTTGTCATTTTCCCCATCCCTTCCCTCCCTCCCTACCCTTCTCCGGTTCCCCCTCCCTCCCCTACCCTTCTTCGGATCCCCCTCCCTCCCCTACCCTTCCCCGGTTCCACCTCCCTCCCTACCCTTCTCCGGGTCCCCCTCCCACCCCTACCCTTCTCCGGGTCCCCCTCCCTTACCCTTCTCCGGTTCACCCTCCCTCCCTTCTCCTGTTCCCCCACCCTCCCTTCCCTACTTATGTTCCCCCTCCCTCCCCAACTCCGATTCCCCTCCCTCCCTACCCTACTCATGTTCCCTCTCCCCAACTCCGATTCCCCCTCCCTCCCTACTCATGTTCCCCCTCCCTACAGTGCTAGGGCTAATAAGAAGAAACACGGATATTCAAACACAAGAAGTATCAGTATGAAGTAGGGAACTACCTACCTGGAGGGCATTCCGGGGATCAACGCCCCCGCGACACGGTCCACGACCAGGCCTTCCGGTGGATCAGGGCTTGATCAACGAGACTGTTACTGCTGGCCGCACGTAGTCCAACGTACGAACCACAGCCCGGCTGATCCGGCACTGACTTTAGGTATTTGTCCAGCTCCCTCTTGAAGACAACCAGGGGTCTATTGGTAATTCCCCTTATGGCTGGTGGAAGGCTGTTGAACAGTCTTGGGCCCCGGACACTTATTGTGTTTTCTCTTAGTTAGTGTACCAGTGGTGCCCCTACTGGGGGTATGTTGCATCGCCTGCCAAGTCTTTTGCTTTCGTAGGGAGTGATTTATGTTTGTAGATTAGGGACCAGTCCCTCCAGAATCTTCCAGGTGTAGATTATGATGTATCTTTCTCGCCTGCGCTCCAGTGAGTACAAGTCAAGTGCTTCCAGGCGTTCCCAGTAGTTAAGGTGTTTGATGGAACTTATACGTGCAGTAAGCTTTCAGGCACTTGTTCAGTATTGTTCAGCCTATGTTTGAACATTTCCATTAGTAGTTGGTAACTTATTCTATATACCTGAAACCCTGTTTCCAAACTTATTTATTTTGAAATATAAACTTTTTCACTTTAAGTCCATTATATCACGGATATAACGTTTATACGTTTTCTTTACATTAGATTTAACAACTTCAGAAATTAATCGAACAGGATGCGAAAAAGACTTATAAAGTTTTGATTGACAGAAATCTGAAAGCCAAAGCAGCTGTGTTTGAAATAAAAAAAAAATAGTGTGGGCTGACTTTTGTTTCAGAGAACAGAATAAGGCAAATGTGACGACAGCCAGGGAGATGATGGGGTGGATACTGGGAACTTTCAGAACCCGGGAAATGTGACGGCAGCCAGGGAGATGATGGGGTGGATACTGGGAACTTTCAGAACCCGGGAAATGTGACGGCAGCCAGGGAGATGATGGGGTGGATACTGGGAACTTTCAGAACCCGGGAAATGTGACGGCAGCCAGGGAGATGATGGGGTGGATACTGGGAACTTTCAGAACCCGGGAAATGTGACGGCAGCCAGGGAGATGATGGGGTGGATACTGGGAACTTTCAGAACACGGCAAATGTAACACTATTCCAATCGCTTATGCTCTCATCTTTAGAGTATTGCTCAATGTTGTCAGACCAGTTCAAGGTCTGTGATGTAATTCATGCCTGTTTTGAATATGTTTGCCTTAAACAAATAGTGTATGTAAACCACAGCACTGTATCATCCTTTGCAGACGATATAAACCAAGTTTTCCAATGGGCAAGAGAGAACAATATGATGTTCAATGAAGACAAATTCCAACTACTCCGTTATGGAAAACTGGAGGAAATAATAACTAGGACTGAGTATACTACAAACTCTAATCACACAATAGAGCGGAAAAGTAATGTGAAGGACCTGGGAGTGGTAATGTCCGAAGATCTCAACTTCAAGGACCACAACAAAGCCACTATCACATCTACGAGGAAACTGATAGGATGGATAATGAGAACATTCAAGACAAGAGATGCTAAGCCAATGATGATCCTTTTTAAATCACTTGTTCTCTCTAGGCTGGAATACTGCTGTACATTAACATCTCCATTCAAGACAGGTGAAATTGCAGATCTAGAGAATGTACAGAGAACCTTTACTGCACGTATAAGTTCCATCAAACACCTTAACTACTGGGAACACCTGGAAGCACTTGACTTGTACTCACTGGAGCGCAGGCGAGAGAGATATATATCATAATCTACACCTGGAAGATTCTGGAGGGACTGGTCCCTAACCTGCACACAGAAATCACTCCCTACGAAAGCAAAAGACTTGGCAGGCGATGCAACATACCCCCAGTGAAAAGTAGGGGCACCACTGGTACACTGAAAGAAAACACAATAAGTGTCCGGAGCCCAAGACTGTTCAACAGCCTCCCACCAACCATAAGGGGCAATACCAGTAGGCCCCTGGTTGTCTTCAAGAGGGAGCTGGACAGATACTTAAAGTCGGTGCCGGATCAGCCGGGCTGTGGTTTGTACGTTGGACTACGTGCGACCATCAGTAACAGCCTGGTTGATCAGACCCTGATCCACCGGGAGGCCTGGTCGTGGACCGGGCCGCGGGGGCGTTGATCCATAAGAACATAAGAAAGATTGAACACTGCAGCAGGCCTACTGGCCCATGCGAGGCAGGTCCACGTCTCCCACCGGCTTAAGCCAATGCCCCGGCCCAGCCAGGTCAGGTTACATTCACTTAAGGAAGGAGCACTGCATCTGACCTAGTATCTCAAACTAGTCAGGTCCAACTCACACCCACCCGCACCCACTCATATATTTATCTAGCCTATTTTTAAAACTACACAACGTTTTAGCCTCTATAACTGTACTCGGGAATTTGTTCCACTCATCGACAACTCTATTACCAAACCAATGCTTTCCTATATCCTTCCTGAATCTGAATTTATCCAACTTAAAGCCATTGCTGCGAGTCCTGTCAATACTAGATATTTTTAGCACGCTATTTACATCACCTTTATTTATTCCTGTTTTCCATTTATACACCTCAATCATATCCCCCCTAATTCTACGCCTTTCTAGAGAGTGCAGATTCAGGGCCCTCAGTCTATCCTCATAGGGAAGATTTCTAATACATGGAATCAACTTAGTCATCCTCCTTTGTACGTTTTCCAGAGCATTTATATCCATTCTGTAATACGGTGACCAGAACTGTGCAGCATAATCTAAATGAGGCCTAACCAAGGATATATAGAGTTGAAGAACAACCTGAGGACTCCTATTATTTATGCTTCTTGATATGAAGCCAAGGATTCTGTTCGCTTTATTGCGAACACTTATGCACTGCTGTCTTGGTTTTAGATTACTGCTAACCAGAACTCCTAAATCCTTTTCGCAATCAGTAATATTAAGATCTGCATTATTTAGTTTATATGTGGCATGGTTATTGCCCTGTCCAATATTTAGAACTTTGCATTTATCTATATTAAACTGCATCTGCCACTTCCCCGGAATACTCCTGTAGAAACACGGCGGCGATCCTTGGAGCAACTGCAAACAGAAATGGTATCAATCAGAATGACCACGCAAGGAAATGAAGTAGTATTCTCTTGAATAAAGTCGTATGTCATTCCGAAACCTGCACACATTACCACCCTACAATGTGCAGCGACTCCATAAATAAGACGATACTAGGATGCAAACGGCCCGACATATCATGCGAGGCGTTTAAGGTTATATTAACGTGTAATTAAACAAAAATTACAGCCATAGAGGCAGCAATGATTTTTTATTTCGAGGAAACCAAAAAAGAAAAAAGAATGGCAAGAAATAGTAAGAATATATCACGACCCAGGAAGCATCCTGGGCTGGAAACAAAGGCAGCGTCAGGCTCGCCAGTCACTGTTATTGTTTGCAACAAAAAAAACCCGCCAGCACAGCGACAAACAACATAATATCATTTTTTTTGCAAACATTCAGGGTCTTAAACCGAGAAACAACAAAATACCGTTCATCACCATATCACTGTTGATCCTAATTGCTCCACACTACTAAGCTGCGCTTTACCGTATTTTTGGCTATTCTATAATTTTTTGTGTACACTGTGACGTGAATTTATATAAATATACACTGAAAGGTGTATATCTTTGCATATACACCGAGAAGTATATATATCTGAGTGTATATACAGGAGTTTAATTTTATCCCTAACATAGATATTAAAGTAATCTTGGTATTAATACAGATGTATTTCACTCAGGTGGAGATGTTGGATTTTTTAAACCTAACAATATAAGTAGGTATTGCTATATTGGCTGGCTAGAAATATAGGATGGTCGGGGTGCTGGACCGGTATAAGGGTGTAGTAGGGGATTTGGTAAAGTAGTAGGGGAACGATGGAAAGGAAGGGGGATGGTGTGTGGGGGACGAGTGTGGGCGTGTGCGTTACGGCCCTGAGTGGGTTCATGTTACTGTAGGTCAGGCTCTACGTTATAGGTCGGGTCAGGTGACCGGGGTCAAAGGCTAGTCTCCAGCGTGTCTACAGCTAAGCCTCTTAGCCTATTGGGTTGCTAACCACGCTTTTTTTTCCATAGGAATTGCTGTTTCGTGGCTTAAAAATAAAAAACAGGTGATAAAATACCATATCAGCATCTGGGGCACCAGAAGTCCTAAACATTTTACCAGTATATAACTAAAAGATATTACTAAAACAAAAATGTTTTTGAAGAATAAGTCACATTAGTGTGGCTGGAAGTATTCATAAATAACACTTAGAAAACTTTAAATTAGGTTTCGGTCCTTCTTGAATTAGTGTCGAAATCTTTTAAGTTAAAGATAAAACTCGACCGTCTTTTTTTTTTTTTTTTACGAATATAAAGCACAAATAAATCAGTGACTAACTTTCACAGCCTAACTGGATTGTAAAATTTTGATGGTGAGTGTGGTAATCAGAAATAAAAGACTGGTGATAATAGTAGTGGCAGACATTCACTATTTCACAACGTGGTTGGTAACAGTGCGACTTTAGTTTCACCAGGTTGGTAGCGCTGCGACCTTCACCGACGGTATGCAGTAACAGTTCGTCCCAAACTTTAAACTTTGTTGGTCACTGTGACCATTATAGCCCATTTTGTGACGTGATATATCATCACATTCTCCCCCCCCCCCCTCCCCTCCAGTTGTCACCGCTAGGAACGTTTTAAACTGTGATAGGTTTGGCAACGCTTCCATTCATGTGTAGATGGCGCTAGCAACGTGGCGTTGTTCATGGGTTTACTTGTTGCTACATCGTGATGTTGATGGTGTTTTTATGGGTGGAGGGGAAATTTGCAGGATTGTACTAGTCTGTGTAATGTTTTATCATCGTATTCATTGGGAAGCGCTAAACCAATAAGTGTAATAGTGCGCCTGGGAAATGGAAAACACTGGAAGGCACTGGACAGGCACCTAAAGTCGGTGCCTGACCAGCTAGGCTGTGGTTCATACGTTGGACTGCGTACGGCCAGCAGTAACAGCCTGGTTGATCAGGCTCTGATCCAACATGAGGCCTGGTCACAGACCGGGCCGCAGGGGCGTTGACCCCTGGAACTCTCTCCAGGTAAACTCCAGGTAAACACTCAGGTTTGATTTGAGGAAAGATATGGTAGCTCCAATTCCTCGGATCAAGAGTTTCAGCATCAAGGCAACCTCCCTCTCCCCATGAAGGGTCTGTGTAGAGTAGAAGAGGGAGAACGAACGCTTGGTACATTAATACCAAGGTCGTTGCTACGTTACATAATACCGTTCACATGTTTGGCAACAATTGGCTACAGAAAAGTCTTATTATTCTGGTATTCAGGTTTGCAACGTGAGATTTCATTACTTTTGACCGTATGTGTGTTAAGCTGTGCATTCACAGTTCTTATTCCCACCAAGTGACCTTAAACTGCGCTCCACCAGCAGTGACCTTAAACTGCGCTCCACCATTTCACTTGTTTGTTGAGCTGACAGCGCACTTTCTTCAATCTAATTGTTTTATTCCCGAATATTGATTTATGCAAGATTAAGCTTTATATTATTGTATTAAAACTACAGATGAATATACGTGAATTACTAAGGAAGATACAGTACAGCACAGGTTCTCCACTAGAGCTGTAGATGAGGCGCAGACTGGTAAGGACCATCGTTGAGAGAATACATTGCCTGGCTTCAAAAATGGGTTAGACAAATACATGAGTGAGGGAAATAAGATTTAGGGTATGCACACTAAGAGGTGTGTAACTATAAATACCGAAGAGGTTAGCTTAATTCCTATCTTAGAGAATATATCATGATAGTCTACGGACGAGTTGCAGACTTAACAAACTAAAAATATATTTTGTTGTGCGTTCGTAGAACTGCCTAGCGTGAGCCAGTAGGTTTTCTGCAGTTATTCTCATTATAATGAGGATGCTGAATAGACTTTGGCAAGGCAAGATGGACATCAGGACTCACACCACGATAAGATAACCAGATTACGTACGGCCTTCATTGATGAGCTCGGGTGTATGTGTGAGTCAGTGCATTAACATAATTTTGAATAACAAGAGTTGTATGGAATGCTAAAAAAGTATTGTTATTGTAAAAATAGGAATGTTCAAGATTTGACCTTTTTGTAGCTTTTTTTTTTTTTAATGACTATACTGTGTAATTTGTCAGTGGGTTAGGTTAGGTAAGGTTCGTCAGAAAACATGACTGTGTTTCCTGACGCGGGTCTTATTCATTTGATGACCCACTACTGGAGGTTTTGGTCATCTGACCAAGACCTTCCGCTGACTATCCGGTCCACCCCTTTAAAAAATTAAATAATTTATTGGGTTGACTTCAGTAAATTCTTTTAATAAACCCCGAGCTTAAAATTATATAAAAAATAATTATAATAATGGCTTCAGACACGTGAGTAAACATCAGGGCATATTAGAAAACGTTTCGGTCCTGGGACCTTGATTACTTCTAATCAAGGTCCCAGGACCGAAACGTTTTCTAATAAATATCTCCTAGTGTTTACTCACGTGTCTTTTTAAATCACTTTGTCGGTATCAATTAGTAAGGTTTATATCAGTAATAATAATGCCATGAGTGTATTGGTGACATGTTGGTAACATATATTTTCTCCATTTCAGAATCCCCACCTCCGCCTTATTCTAGATTCAGCGTAGACCTCCTTAGACCAGAAGGTGGGTCTCTTCCATGTTTCTTCCTGTAAGATTTTACATTCATATAACTTTTATTGAATATTTTTGTTAAATGTGGCGCAGTAAGAAGCGTCAAACTCATCTCAGTATTTTATTTTTTTGTTTTAATAACACAACACGAGGATATAGAAGCTAATTATTACTTTAATGAATAAATAAGTCTAATTGAAGGGATAGTTTTGACATATGAAGATCTGTTTTTACTGGATGTACAGATATTTACATATTTGAAATTATGCGCCTTGTCTTATTTTTATTATGGTTTTATTTAAGGGGATAGTAAATTGAGTTCTTCCTCACCAGTACTTGGGAAAGTGTGTAACTTTCAAGGTTATGATAAGATTTATTAAGGAACGTCTAAAAATATTTTAGAGTTGTATGATAAATTATAAAGAGTAATGAACACTTGTCAGGTGTTTAAAAGTAGGTTTTACGTAACCTAAGAAAACAAGACATTAAAAAAAAAAATGATTTATGTATTTTCTTAGTCTAGATGTGCCTTAAAAAATAGTATAAATTTGTACATTGCTTCTGAAGACCCATAGATGTTTTAGATATAACACAATGGTACACTATGTAGATTTAACCTGGTATAACTCTATAAAGTCACTATTACTTTTGAAGACAACCAGTGTTGAATAATGCTCAAAAAACCGGTTTTGATCATCGAGAAGAGGAAAATGAGCATATAATTTCAATGTCTCTCAGATTCAAAGTTAGTATATAAGGTGCATGGTAACCCCGAGAGACAAGTGATTAACTGGGTGTTGGGTGGACGTGTACAGATGCGGCGCCCAGTGAGGTGGAGTGTTTGGTGGAGTCACAGGAGACGGGGGGAACACACCAGTACACCACTTACTCCACACACGGACCTGGTAAGTACATTGATATTTCTTCTGAATGTAATATGAACTTTGATTTTTTAATGTGCTGAGAATTTGTAAGGTTTAGTGATCGAGATTTTAAATTACGGTTTGGGATTATCAGCTTGTTGTAATAGGCCACTGCACTACAGAGTTTGGGGTATCCTCATGACCCAGTAGGCCTGCTGCGGTGTTTGCCTTATGTGTGGTGCAGGGGTCGGGGAACTGGGGTAAATGACCCCAAATGGGGTAAAAGTGAAAATCTCGGGGGTAATGAAGGCTCAATAAACATATATATATATAATTGCAGAAAAAAAATATAATATTTAATAAACGAAGCAAATTATGAAAGTTATATTTTTTCAAACAAATAAGTTGTAGTTTCTTAATAAAATAAAAAATCTAATTTGTTGGGACCATTTCTTAAGTTGGCAATGATGTAAAACGGGTAAGGACTACAGTAGCTGGCAACACCGCGAGTGTCAGCAGTGACTCGGGAGCCGGCACGACAACCGTACCTCCCATTGTTGACACACCATCACCAAACTTTTGGCTTAGTGTCCTATCTCACTATCAATAATTGTCTCTGACAGAGGCGCTTCTTGAACTACGCTTCAACAATGAAGTACACATTGAATTTCAGAACAGTGCAGACCTGTCCATTTTTTGGATGTCCAAAAATCGATTGAACGCCGAAGACAATATCCAAATTGCTCTGACATCAAAAATCCCTAATTTTGATGATGTATCGAAAATGGAACAACATCATTGTTTCAAAACATGAAGTGAAAATGTTTTCAAAGAAATTCTTTAGTTCCTTAATGAGATTTTTATTCATACAAATGGATTCAGTAAACTATTTTGAATTTGAATGTTCCTTGCATTGGTCCGGGTGCTGTGGACTTTCAAGTCTAGTGGGGAATTTCCCTCTACACAATTTTTTTTCTTGGGGGTAATACCCAAAAAAGTTGGTGGACCCCAGCTGAGTGTGGTGTACTCACCTAGTTGTGGTTGCAGGGGTCGATTCATAGCTCCTGGCCCCGTAGTATGTTGAGCTAAAGCTGCGAGCTGGTGATCCCTGACCCGGGGATCTATTCTCAATCACTCCATTGAATTAGTTTCTTAATATAGCTAGTCTATACCAAGCTGCAGTTGGGTCATTAGTGCCGCACTTCACTACACTAATATCAAGAAAACTGGTATAACTAAAATCGGGATTAAAATAATGTACCGTATTAGTGACTTGACACGATGGGAAGCGCTAAACTCACGTGGACTGTTCACCACATGGGCTGGTTAAATCTTCCAGCCTCTTGATAGTAAGACAGACTAACAACTAAGGACAAAAACTATTTACTGCGGAACATTCCGGCAATAACAAAAAACTTGAGATATACAAAAATACATTATTGTACATGTGACCAGTTTACAGTGATTGTTTACCTTCACGACTCAGCCTGAGGTTCCGCCAGGCTGTTGTTGTTGACAGCCATCACAACAAGCCCAAGACTGTTCATCAACCTCCCACCAGCCATAAGGGGCATTACCAGTAGACCCCTGGTTGTCTTCAAGAGGGAGCTGGACAGATACCTGAAGTCGGTGCCGGATCAGCCGGCAGTAACAGTCTCGTTGATCACGCCCTGATCCACCGGGAGGCCTGGTCGTGGACCGGGCCGCGGGGGCGTTGATCCCCGGAATACCCTCCAGGTAGCCTCCAGGTAGACTCCAGGTAGCCTGGGTCATCTGGTACATGGCAGAGGTAGTGGTCCAGTCTACTCTTGAAGACATGTATACTTTTTTTTTTTTGCTGGTAGTAGATATCTGAACTGCTGTTCCTTCCTTCTGTGTTTCTTCCTTCTGTGTTTCTTCCTTCTGTGTTTCTTCCTTCTGTGTTTCTTCCGTCAGGTATGAATGTTTGGTTTCTGTTCTGTCGGTAATGTTTGTGTAGATTATCTTTCCTCTCTTGCAACATATGTTTGTCTTAAGCAGTTCACTATCCCCCTTTCTTCCACACATTCCTTTACGTTCTCTTTCAATGGTTGATCTTTTTTTTTTTTTGACTTCAGGGGAACTTAAGATCTTGTTTCCCAGGGAATGTCTTGTTTGTCCCCGTCAGTTCTCTGATTGGTAAAAACTAAAGTTATCGAACATCTTTTCATACTCCCGACTACCGTCATTGAAGCTAAAACCTTGTGTAGTTTTAAAAATAGGTTAGATAAATACATGAGTGGGTTTGAGTTAGACCTACTTCACTTGGGCCAGTAGGCCTGCTCCTTCTTTCTTATGTTCTTGTTATTTGTTTCTTAGGTTCTCTACTAATGGATTTATGCTGGTCTCTACTACAGTGAGGCTGTGATCGGAACATACAATATTTGAGATTCTTTCTTGTTGGTTCCTTGGCGTGAGGTTTCCCAAAACAGCTTTGTGATGACTGGCTTCAAATAAGGAACAAGTCAGGGAAAGTTATCAAATTAGTGATGTCATGGGTCGCAACTCCAACCTTCTCTCGTGTCAGATGGATGTGTAGAAGGTACCCCATGCTCACACCAAGGGTGACGCACCTGCAGTAGAAGGCACCCATGCTCACACCAAGGGTGATGCACCTGCAGTAGAAGGTACCCCATGCTCACACCAAGGGTGATGCACCTGCAGTAGAAGGCACCCATGCTCACACCAAGGGTGATGCACCTGCAGTAGAAGGCACCCATGCTCACACCAAGGGTGACGCACCTGCAGTAGAAGGCACCCATGCTCACACCAAGGGTGAGGCACCTGCAGTAGAAGGCACCCCTGCTCACACCAAGGGTGACGCACCTCCCAAGGCCAGGCTCCGGAAGTGGAAAAACTCTCGAAACTCATTAACGGTAAAGGTATAAAGGCATTCCCTCTTTAAAATGTGACGACTCCACATGGCCGGACTCCGAGAGTAGTAAGACTCTCGAAACTCATCACATGTATATCAAAGGTATACACACAAGACTCATGAATTCGTAAAAACACGATTGCAAACAAACCTCTGAACGGATGGGGTTTGAACCCATGGCGAGTGAGTCCTAAGACTCCAGGCCAGTGCGTAAGCCACTGGGCCAAGTGGCTTACGCACTGGCCTGGGTTCACACCCCACATGTCATCTGGAGGCTTCAAAGCTTCACCATTCACTCCAGATTTATTCTCTTAATCAGCTCCATCATTGTAACATTTTATTTTTATTGTATGAGAAAAGGCAAAGCATAAAAGTGCAATAAAGAGAAAAGATGTAGTTGATAGGCTAGTTAATGATTGTGATTTATGGAATGCAATTAAAGACGACCATCAGCAGACCTTGTGATGATGGTATCACCTAGGCAATAATTGAAGCATTTAAATCAAAGGACAATCGTTGTTCTACGTATTTAACTGCGCATTTGTATCTGGAGACATTCCAGAAAAATGGAAGACTATAAAGGAGAGGTGCATTTAGGCCTATCTTACATCATCCTTATTTTACACAATACTGAATAGGTATTGTGTTGTGTGTGATATTTACGACAAATATGGAAAAAATAGGACTAAAGACAGATGTTTTATTATAAACAACTTTGCTAATTAAGTAAACACAAGAACTCCTTTATTAACTTGACGAAGTACTTCACGAAGTAAATACTAGTTTGTTTTTGTACAGAAGATAAATTAGAATTCCTTTTAGACGAATTTATTAAAGGGATCGCGGCTCTTCATGCTTTATAAGAGGGATTACCAAGAAACACCTTCAAGACGACAACAAGCCTTCAAGACGACAACAAGCCTTCAAGACGACAACAAGCCTTCAAGACGACAACAAGCCTTCAAGACGACAACAAGCCTTCAAGACGACAACAAGCCTTCAAGACGACAACAAGCCTTCAAGACGACAACAAGCCTTCAAGACGACAACAAGCTTTCAAGACGACAACAAGCCTTCAAGACGACAACAAGCCTTCAAGACGACAACAAGCCTTCAAGACGACAACAAGCCTTCAAGACGACAACAAGCCTTCAAGACGACAACAAGCCTTCAAGACGACAACAAGCCTTCAAGACGACAACAAGCCTTCAAGACGACAACAAGCCTTCAAGACGACAACAAGCCTTCAAGACGACAACAAGCCTTCAAGACGACAACAAGCCTTCAAGACGACAACAAGCCTTCAAGACGAACTCTACAGATTCCTCGAAAAAGTTTCTGATCAACCGGGTTGTGGTGTATGCGTTAGACTGCGGGGTGGTAAGCACTAACAGCTTGATCGATCAGGCCAGCAATCAGGAGGCCTGGTCTGGGACCGGGGCGCGGGGGCGGTGACCTCCAGGCAAGCTCGACCTGCTACTTATTACCTACTGTATATTAAATATATCTCACAAGCATTGTATAACTATATATACACATATATAACTATATATAAACAGGGTTTATTGCAATTATATCATAGTAATTATGTAATGATAGTAGCAATACCATAATACTGCAGCAGCAACACGTCTATCATGTCTGAAAAATATTAACATTCTGTATTGAAAAATTGCGAATTATATTGTGGCAGTATTTTTCCTGAAATGTTTCTTTGATTTAATGTAGGTTTTAGAGGTAGACAGTTGGTGGTATATGTGAGGAGGATAGACCTTGTGTGTTGAAGTCATGGATGGGGTGGATGGTATATGTGAGGAGGATAGACCATGGGTGTTGAAGTCATGGATGAGGTGGGTGGTATATGTGAGGAGGATAGACCATGTGTGTTGAAGTCATGGATGAGGTGGGTGGTATATGTGAGGAGGATAGACCTTGTGTGTTGAAGTCATGGATGGGGTGGATGGTATATGTGAGGAGGATAGACCATGGGTGTTGAAGTCATGGATGAGGTGGGTGGTATATGTGAGGAGGATAGACCATGTGTGTTGAAGTCATGGATGAGGTGGGTGGTATATGTGAGGAGGATAGACCTTGTGTGTTGAAGTCATGGATGAGGTGGGTGGTTATGTGAGGAGGATAGCCCTCTTGTGTTGAAGTCATGGATGGTGGTGGTAAGTGTTGGAGGTGCTTTCATGTGGTGATGCTCTGGTGCATGTGTTGGTGCATGTGAAGTGACCAGTGCTATGGATGCAGTGTTGTGGAGTAGCCTTGTGTTTGAGTCATGCTGTGGTGGTTGGTAGCTATGTTGAGAAGGCTCCCCTGTCTTGGATCATGTTGCATCGCTTGCCAGTGCTGGTACAATGCCTTGTCAGTGCTTTGGCAGTTTGTCAGATGCTTGGTACAGTGCTTGTCAGTGTTGACTTAGTGTTGACAGTGTGCGACCAGTGCTTGGTAGTGTCATTGGCAGTGCTTGTACAGTGCTTGTGCAGTGTTGGTACAGTGCTTGGTACAGTGCTTGCAGTGTGACAGTGCTTGGTCAGTGCTTGGTACAGTGCGTCATGCTTGGTGCAGTGCTTGGTACAGTGCTTGGTGCAGTGCTGGTACGTGCTTGGTGCAGTCTTGGTCAGTGCTTGGTACAGTGTTGGTCAGTGCTTGGTACAGTGCTTGGTACAGTGCTTGGTACAGTGCTTGGTACAGTGCTTGGTACAGCTTGGTACAGTGCTTGGTACAGTGCTTGGTACAGTGCTTGGTGCAGTGCTTGGTACAGTGCTTGGTGCAGTGCTTGGTACAGTGCTTGGTACAGTGCTTGGTACAGTGCTTGGTGCAGTGCTTGGTGCAGTGCTTGGTACAGTGCTTGGTGCAGTGCTTGGTACAGTGCTTGGTACAGTGCTTGGTACAGTGCTTGGTACAGTGCTTGGTGCAGTGCTTGGTGCAGTGCTTGGTACAGTGCTTGGTACAGTGCTTGGTACAGTGATTGGTGCAGTGGCTTTGGTACAGTGCTTGGTGCAGTGCTTGGTACAATGCTTGGTCAGTGCTTGGTACAGTGCTTGGTACAGTGCTTGGTACATGCTTGTCAGTGCTTGGTGCAGTGCTTGGTGCAGTGCTTGGTACAGTGCTTGGTACAGTGCTTGGTGCAGTGCTTGGTGCAGTGCTTGGTACAGTGCTTGGTGCAGTGCTTGGTACAGTGCTTGGTACAGTGCTTGGTACAGTGCTTGGTGCAGTGCTTGGTACAGTGCTTGGTGCAGTGCTTGGTACAGTGCTTGGTAGTGCTTGGTGCAGTGCTTGGTACAGTGCTTGGTGGAGTGCTTGGTACAGTGCTTGGTACAGTGCTTGGTGCAGTGTTGGTGCAGTGCTTGGTACATGCTTGGTACAGGTTGGCAGTCTTGGTGCAGTGCTTGGTACAGTGCTTGGTAGTGCTTGGTCAGTGCTTGGTACAGTGCTTGGTGGAGTGCTTGGTGCAGTGCTTGGTACAGTGCTTGGTCAGTGTTGGTGCAGTGCTTGGTACAGTGCTTGGTACAGTGCTTGGTGCAGTGCTTGGTACAGTGCTTGGTGGAGTGCTTGGTGCAGTGCTTGGTACAGTGCTTGGTGCAGTGCTTGGTACAGTGCTTGGTGCAGTGCTTGGTGCAGTGCTTGGTGGAGTGCTTGGTGCAGTGCTTGGTGCAGTGCTTGGTACAGTGCTTGGTGCAGTGCTTGGTACAGTGCTTGGTGCAGTGCTTGGTGCAGTGCTTGGTACAGTGCTTGGTGCAGTGCTTTGCAGTGACAGTGCTTGGTGCAGTGCTTGGTGCAGTGCTTGGTAGCGAGTGCTTGGTACAGTGCTTGGTGCAGTGCTTGGTGCAGTGCTTGGTGGAGTGCTTGGTGCAGTGCTTGGTACAGTGCTTGGTGCAGTGCTTGGTGTGCTTGGTAGTGCTTGGTGAGTGCTTGGTACAGTGCTTGGTGCAGTGCTTGGTGCAGTGCTTTGGTGCAGTGCTTGGTGCAGTGCTTGGTAGTGCTTGGTGAGTGCTTGGTACAGTGCTTGGTGCAGTGCTTGGTGGAGTGCTTGGTGAGTGCTTGGTCAGTGCTTGGTACAGTGCTTGGTACAGTGCTTGGTGCAGTGCTTGGTGCAGTGCTTGGTGCAGTGCTTGGTGCAGTGCTTGGTGGAGTGCTTGGTACAGTGCTTGGTACAATGCTTGGTATAGTGCTTGGTACAGTGTTTGGTGCAGTGCTTGGTGCAGTGCTTGGTGCAGTGTTTGGTGCAGTGCTTGGTGCAGTGCTTGGTACAGTGCTTGGTACAGTGTTGGGTACAGTGCTGGGTACAGTGCTTGGTACAGTGTTTGGTGCAATGCTTGGTACAGTGCTTGGTACAATGCTTGGTACAGTGTTGGGTACAGTGCTTGGTGCAGTGCTTGGTACAATGCTTGGTACAGTGTTGGGTACAGTGCTGGGTACAGTGCTGGGTACAGTGCTTGGTGCAGTGCTTGGTACAATGCTTGGTACAGTGTTGGGTACAGTGCTGGGTACAGTGCTGGGTACAGTGCTTGGTACAATGCTTGGTACAGTGCTGGGTACAGTGCTTGGTAATGGGGCGTAAACAGGTTTGATCTGAGGAAAGGAGGGTAGCTAGAATTCCTTGGATCAAAAGCCGTTCACCAGCATTAAAAAAGCCTTTAAAGTGATGGGTGTTAAAGAAGGGGTCAGTTTATGGCCGGATGTTAAGAGTCTCGTAGCACAGTGTGACTTTTATTATCCGTAGTGTATTTCAGAATTTATCCTCACCCATTAAAATACATCATAAATATTCACAATATTATCGAAGGATCCTTTAATGTCGATGAAGGGCTCTTGATACAGAGAATTGGGGCTACCTTCTCCTCGAATCAAACATGATTGCCTCTTTTTCCCCATAAGCCGTGACATGGGTTTAACGCTTCCCAGTGAATATAATCTAGATGAGACGGTAGTGGGAGGGGGAGGGGATTGGGAGGGGAGGGGGAGGGGGAGGAGGGAATGTCCGTGTGGCTTGGGCCCGCGTCCTTCAACTAGTCTTATACCCACTTGTGCCTGTACCCACTTGTCTCGGTACCCACTTGTGTCTGTACCCACTTGTTTCTGTACCCACTTGTCTCGGTACCCACTTGTGTCTGTACCCACTTGTCTCGGTACCCACTTGTGTCTGTACCCACTTGTCTCGCTACCCACTTGTGTCTGTACCCACTTGTCTCGCTACCCACTTGTGTCTGTACCCACTTGTCTCGGTACCCACTTGTCTCGGTACCCACTTGTGTCTGTACCAACTTGTCTCGCTACCCACTTGTGTCTGTACCCACTTGTCTCGCTACCCACTTGTGTCTGTACCCACTTGTCTCGGTACCCACTTGTCTCGGTACCCACTTGTGTCTGTACCCACTTGTCTCGCTACCCACTTGTGTCTGTACCCACTTGTCTCGCTACCCACTCACGACGTACTCAGTCTCTGATTTTTCTTTCTCATTATTATTACATATACTTAATCTTTATAACACAATGGTCATCTAAATCCAGAAAGGACATTGCAGAATATAAGGTCAGTTTTGAGTAGTATTGAGCTCACCATGGATATGATTCACTGGTACACGGTTTCTAGGAGAAGCCTCCGCTCTCACGCCTGACTCTTATCCAGGAATGTTTGCCTCAACATCAGTTTACATACGCAAGAATTTGTAATGAATACGTAATTATTATCTGTTGGACACCTTTTTTGAGTTATCAAGTTGCCCATTCTTTTGTGTGAATTATTTGCACTGATGTTTTCTAGTTTCTTTTTCGACCAAGCCTTAATAATAGGCGTTTGCCTGACGTATTTCAAATTTTAGTTACAGGCAGGTGGACAGTGACACCATACAACTAACAACAGGTGGACAGTGACACCATACAACTAACAACAGGTGGACAGTGACACCATACAACTAACAACAGGTGGACAGTGACACCATACAACTAACAACAGGTGGACAGTGACACCATACAACTAACAACAGGTGGACAGTGACACCATACAACTAACAACAGGTGGACAGTGACACCATACAACTAACAACAGGTGGACAGTGACACCATACAACTAACAACAGGTGGACAGTGACACCATACAACTAACAACAGGTGGACAGTGACACCATACAACTAACAACAGGTGGACAGTGACACCATACAACTAACAACAGGTGGACAGTGACACCATACAACTAACAACAGGTGGACAGTGACACCATACAACTAACAACAGGTGGACAGTGACACCATACAACTAACAACAGGTGGACAGTGACACCATACAACTAACAACAGGTGGACAGTGACACCATACAACTAACAACAGGTGGACAGTGACACCATACAACTAACAACAGGTGGACAGTGACACCATACAACTAACAACAGTGGACAGTGACACCATACAACTAACAGTGGACAGTGACACCATACAACTAACAACAGGTGGACAGTGACACCATACAACTAACAACAGGTGGACAGTGACACCATACAACTAACAACAGGTGGACAGTGACACCATACAACTAACAACAGGTGGACAGTGACACCATACAACTAACAATAGGTGGACAGTGACACAAAAACACATTTTATCATCATTTTAAGTCAAACTTAATGTGTAAATTCCACTTGAAGGAAGAAAACTGCTTTTGTGTACTATTTTTAAAATAAGTCTGACTGCTGTTAGAAGTAGTGATATAAGAGCATCTTGAGGCTAGATTATTGCAAGCCACCTAGCTGTGAAAACTAGTTCTTGCTCTAATCTTTTAAAATGTCGTTAATTATATTCATAGGGAAGCGCTAAACCCGTAAGTGTCATACTACTCCCGGGAATGAAAGGTAATCAGGTTTGGTATAACGTAATATTGATAAAAAAATCTACATAGTACCGTAGTGTATCTAATTTTGATAGTTCAGCCATGTGGCTGGTGGTAATCTAACAATTTGCAATAAACTTTTATAGAATACATTTTAAGTTAGCAACAACGAGCATACCCTGTGGGCATGCGTAGTTAAGTTAGATTTTGGCATGACCTCATGAGGTACGAGTGTTGCATGGGGTGGGTGTGCATGAGTGGTCACCCTGGCATCCTGTGCCTAAACACTGCGAGGGGCGGAGGGGGGGGGGTGTTGTAGATGTGAAGACGCCTCCTTAACTACCATAGTAGGTTGAAGGCCATACCATCAAGCCAATTGCTCCAACCGTTCTCTAGTTTTACCTTGAAGGATCTTGAAATATTAAAATGTGGCTGCCTTTTTTACTAGATTGATACATTTTTTAGTCTTAATTACGCCCTTTCCAATATTCAATATTCAGCCATCACCTCCTTTCATGTCAGGTAGATAAGGGGCAAGATGGGGAGGGGTGTCTGTGGCTTGGGGAGAGGTGTGTGGCTTGGGGAGAGGGAAGGGCTGTGGCGCGCGTCATCTGAACGAACATTTTCGGACATTATCACCACCGTCTCTAGAGATGACCACTACCGCCGCCTCCTTCAGGCGTTTTACACATTTCACTGAACACTTCTCAGGATTTTAATGCCAGAGAGGAATTTCAGATTCTTCGCTCCCACCTCCAGAACGCTGACTACAAAATTCACTTGTAATCAATCTTGTTTCCAAGTCATTTAAAAGCTATTTTGTAGTCTGGTGGATTATATCTGGGAAGATATTTTAATTGTGGTAAAAGGGAGTGTTTGATACTGAGCGATGCGAGGTGGAGCCAGGGAGTCTGCCCTCCCACACACACATGCACCAACTCACATATACCAAAATACGCTCCCTCTGTCTTAGGTTATTACCTAATGCACCTTAATACATTGTGGCTTCGGCTCTGATTTCGAAGGGGGAGGATGAATGGCCTTTGAGTTGTGGTGCAGCGCCTGACTTGCCCTTGACTGTCTGACCTTATCACTGCTACGCTTTGGTCGTCATCATCTAGTGTAAACACACGCCTATCTCGTTTATGATAGCTCTAAATACTTCTTCTAAATGTAAACACAACGTTTGGTTTGTTTAAAAGTCTGTGTTAATATTCATGGATAGTGCTAAACCGGCAATAATAACAGTGCTCGGGGTATGGGCTGTACTAAGCCTTGATTCTGGTGAAGGGCTCCTCATCATTGGATCAGGAGCACTTCACCAGCGACAAGGAACCCCTGTTGAAAGTTAAGAAGTCTCAATTATATGGAATTTTATCTTACATATTTTTGTTGTCTAGAACGCAAATTCAAGACGAGCACAACCATCCTACATGAGGGACCTTACGTAGTTAAGTGATCCTACTCAAGGGATTAGCTACAATACTGTTATTTTTGTAAGTGGTGAGACTTGAGGTGATATCTCACTTTATTGGTTAAGTCATCCTGCTAGAGTGGCTAATTTGCACTGACGATGCACTTGACTCACTCAGGCGCCAAGAAGGTGATTGTTGTCACGACGTAAGCGAGAGTGGGAGCATCCAGAGCCCCACTTCCAGTACTTATTCTCCAGATCTCCCTATCCGGCTTTGTCATATCATTCAGACCTACCTCTCTCTCTCTCTCTCTCTCTCTCTCTCTCTCTCTCTCTCTCTCTCTCTCTCTCTCTCTCTCTCTCTCTCTCTCTCTCCAGCTAAGAGAACTCGTTAAGTGTAAGGGGACCAAGACTGATTGCTACCCTCCTCTCATGCGTAAGGGAAATTACCAACCCATAACTGTCTTGAAGAGGGAGCGTGATGAGTTCCTTAAAATCAGTTCCTGATCAGCCTGGCTGTGAAGCATACGTTTGCCTACGTGCGGCTGGCATCAGTAACCTGGTCGATCAGGCTAGCAACACAGAGGCCGGGTCTGGGACCGGGCCGCAGGGGCGGTGACTCCAGAACCGACTACACGTAACCTACAGGTATCGTGTAATGATACAGGCCACTCTACCCCTTATCATCTGGACCTCCGTCACCAGCACTAACACCAACACTCCTCCAGACCTGTCACCAGCACTAACACCAACACTCCTCCAGACCTGTCACCAGCACTAACACCAACACTCCTCCAGATCATAATCTCCACCACCTTGGCACTGTCATTAGTATTCATTATACTCTGAGTTATCTTCCTCACTTTCATCGATATTACCATTAATATCCTCGTTGTAATTTCCAGCGTCAACCATTAACAGCTGTAGACTTTATCAACTATCAAGCCTCCACCACCACCTCCATCTGTCCTTCCCTCCAATGCTACCTCCTCCACCTCTTTTCCCTCCTGCCATAACTCTTGCATTCTACTTCCCCTCCCACCAACACCACAACCTCCTTATTCTTACCCCACTTCAGCATCACTACCATAACCATCACCTCTCCCTCCCACACCACCATTACTACCACCCTCTTTTTAAGTCACTTATTCTCTCTAGGCTGGAATACTGCTGTGCACAAACAGTCTCATTCAAGGCAGGTGAAATTGAAGATTTAGAGAATGTACAGAGAACCTTCACTGAACGTATTATTTCAGTCAAACACCTTAATTACTGGGGACGTTTGAAGTCCCTTGCCCTGTACTCCCTGGAAAGCAGGCGAGAAACATGCATTATAATCTACACATGGAAAATCCTAGAGGGACTGGTCCCAAATCTGCACACAGAAATTACTTCCTACGAGAAGGAAAGACTAGGCAGACGGTGCAGTATACCCCAATAAAAAGCAGGGGTGCCGTGAGTGCACTGACAGAATATGCAATAAGTGTCTGGGGCCCAAGACTGTTCACCTCCAGCTAGGTAGACCCCTTCCCCTTACACCGATACTACGCACCCCTCCTTCACTCCCACAAACGCTACTTCCTCCCCATCCCACCAACACTGCCTCATCCTCCCCATCTCATCACACTTCCTCCGCTCCCACTAACATTACCTCCCCTACCCACCAGCACTACCTCCCCTACCCACCAACACTACCTCCCCTACCCACCAACACTACCTCCCCTACCCACCAACACTACCTCCCCTACCCACCAACACTACCTCCCCTACCCACCAACACTACCTCCCCTACCCACCAACACTACCTCCCTACCCACCAACACTACCTCCCCTACCCACCAACACTACCTCCCCTACCCACCAACACTACCTCCCCTACCCACCAACACTACCTCTTCCTCCTCACCTTATCACACTTACCTCCTCCTCCCCCCCTCCCACCAACACTTCCACTTCCTTCTCCCCATCTCCCCAACACTGTCTCCTCTTTCTCCCCCCAAAGAAACCAACAATCACAAGTTTCTCCTCTCGCTCCTTCCAACACCAACACCACCTTCGCCCTCCCCTTCCCCCTCTCAACACCACCTTCGCCCTCCCTTCCCCTCTCAACACCACCTTCGCCCTCCCCTCCCCTCTCAGCACCACCTTCGCCCTCCCCTTCCCCCTCTCAACACCACTATCTTGCTTTCTCTGTGATTCTGATATTCTCGTGAATTCCATTTCTCACGTGTGTAGGATAGGCCATCCTGCTGTCATGGCTACTGAACCATGGCTACTGAACCATGGCTATTGAACCATGGCTACTGAACCATGGTTATTGAACCATAGCTACTGAACCATGGCTACTGAACCATGGCTACTGAACCATGGCTACTGAACCATGGCTATTGAACCATGGCTACTGAACCATGGCTACTGAACCATGGCTACTGAACCATGGTTATTGAACCATAGCTACTGAACCATGGCTACTGAACCATGGCTACTGAACCATGGTTATTGAATCATAGCTACTGAACCATGGCTACTGAACCATGGTTATTGAACCATAGCTACTGAACCATCTCTACTGAACCATCTCTACTGAACCATGGCTACTGAACCATGGCTACTGAACCATGGTTATTGAACCATAGCTACTGAACCATGGCTACTGAACCATGGCTATTGAACCATGGCTACTGAACCATGGTTATTGAACCATAGCTACTGAACCATGGCTACTGAACCATGGCTACTGAACCATGGTTATTGAACCATGGCTATTGAACCATGGTTATTGAACCATGGCTACTGAACCATGGCTACTGAACCATGGCTACTGAACCATGGCTACTGAACCATGGCTACTGAACCATGGCTACTGAACCATGGCTACTGAACCATGGCTACAGAACCATGGCTACTGAACCTTGGCTACAGAACCATGGCTACTGAATCATGGCTACTGAACCATGGCTACAGAACCATGGCTACAGAGCCATGGCTACTGAACCATGGCTACTGAACCATGGCTACTGAACCATGGCTACAGAGCCATGGCTACTGAACCATGGCTACAGAACCATGGCTACTGAACCATGGCTACAGAACCATGGCTACTGAACCATGGCTACAGAGCCATGGCTACTGAACCATGGCTACAGAACCATGGCTACTGATCCATGGCTACTGAACCATGGTTACTGAACCATGGCTACAGAACCTCTGTAGTGGAATGTTTGACAACATCCTCGTCCCACTAAACCGTTTAAGCTCAGGCTGATTTATTTCATTACCTGGTTTACGAAACCCATCCTGCATGATGCAATATGACGGGGAACTAACCAGTTTTTGATTCTAATATACTAGAACCCTTGTAGAGTGGGATTACGTTGTTGATTTACCAAATTTGAATACAGAAATGCCAATACTATATGTATACCACAGGTATACCACAGGTATACATACCGCTAGCATTCAGTACAGAAAGTAAACACCAACATTAAATATAAAATCAGCACCGCTTAGCACTAGTATTTAATACAAACACTGGCCTCAAGAACCACTGTCATCACCACTGTCAGTGTTATCCCCATCACCATCCTCCACATCTTCATCATCACCATCAGCAGCCTCATCATCATCATGGCTGGGAGGAGAGGCATTAATATCACATGGGAGGCCCCGGGGAGCAAGTGTGAAGCAGCTCTGGTGGCGCCTGCTCGTCTTTGTTACGTGGCGCCCCGAAGGAACAAGCTAAATATACCAAAATCCTTTATCTTCAGGTCACTTAAGACCCCGACCTGCTCCCCCCCTTCCCTATTCCCTCCCCTACCTCCACCCAACCCCAACCTGGGGGATGGGGGGCTTCGAGCCAGCTTCTCCCTGCATTACCTCCTGTTAGTGCAAACTTAAAACAAAACAAACTTAAAACAAAACAAACTTAAAACAAAACAAACTTAAAACAAAACAAACTTAAAACAAAACAAAATTAAAACAAAACAAACTTAAAACAAAACAAACTTAAAACAAAACAAACTTAAAACAAAACAAACTTAAAACAAAACAAACTTAAAACAAAACAAACTTAAAACAAAACAAACTTAAAACAAAACAAACTTAAAACAAAACAAAAAAACATTCATGCCATTTTTTAAATGGAATAATATAATTATTATAAATGAAAGTAAAATAATGCTCATGAAATATTAAAGAAAAAATTAAAATGAAATGGTAATGACAATTTTTTTTATACTTACTGGTACAATAACTAGTATGGAACAGATGCCAAACTGGTACAATAACTAGTATGGAACAGATGTCAAACTGGTACAATGACTAGTATGGAACAGATGCCAAACTGGTACAATAACTAGTATGGAACAGATGCCAAACTGGTACAATGACTAGTATGGAACAGATGCCAAACTGCTACAGGTGATTATTGTAGCTTTGCATTATGATTTAATGATTAGTCTTGGTCGTCATCAGGCAACAATCTCTTTAAACCAACAAGTTAGGAACGAGACGGTTGAGACGATCAATTTGCCCTTCGATACACTAAGATATCCTTGATTTTTGAGACCCTCTCTGAGATTTGAGCCTGAAAATATGCATGATTCTCCCAGAGAGTTTATTCTTTCTCTGAGACGGCAGGCATCTCTTACCTTGATAAGTAGGAACGAGGAGAGGCTGCTTGAACCTTCATGTAGAATGGCCTGCATTTTTGAATACCCATCAAATTATTCAAAATAGAGCCATGGAAAGATTTGATTATGACGAAAATATCAGCATTCTATCGTTGCACATTGGTGAGTTGTATTCTGGTTACTAGTTGACTCAGTCTTGCAAGACTGGGGCTTCACTAGTTGAGTAACAGGAGTGCTGCAGAGTCTGGGTGTTGATAGTTGACGTCCAGCTCTTGCGTCAATACTGGGTTGCACAGTTGACTGCCAGCTTCTATGCGTCAGTTGGTATCACTAGTTGACTGTCCAGGCTTCTTGCGTCATTCTGGGTGTTGCATTAGTTGACTGTCAGGCTCTTGCGTCAGTCTGGGTGTTGCACTAGTTGACTGTCAGGCTCTTGCGTCAGTCTGGGTGTTGCACAGTGACTGTAGGCTCTTGCCAGTCTGGTGTGCACTAGTTGACTGTCAGGCATCTTGCGTCAGTCTGGGTGTTGCACTAGTTGAGTCAGGCTCTTGCGTCAGTCTGGTGTTGCACTAGTTGACTGTCAGGCTCTTGCGTCAGTCTGGTGTTGCACTAGTTGACTGTCAGGCTTCTGCGTCAGTCTGGGTTTGCACTGTTGACTGTCAGGTCTTGCGTCAGTCTGGGTGTTGCACTAGTTGACTGTCAGCTCTTGCGTCAGTCTGGGTGTTGCACTAGTTGACTGTCAGGCTTCTTGCGTCAGTCTGGGTGTTGCACTAGTCGACTGTCAGGCATCTTGCGTCAGTCTGGTGTTGCACTATTGACTGTCAGGCTTTGCGTCAGTCTGGGTGTTCTAGTGACTGTCCAGGCTCTTGCGTCAGTCTGGGTGTTGCACTAGTTGACTGTCCAGGCTTTGCGTCAGTCTGGGTGTTGCACTAGTTGACTGTCAGGCTTCTGCGTCAGTCTGGGTGTTGCACTAGTGACTGTCAGGCCTTGCGTCAGTCTGGGTGTTGCACTAGTTGACTGTCAGGCTTCTTGCGTCAGTCTGGGTGTTGCACTAGTTGACTGTCAGGCTCTGCTCAGTCTGGTGTTGCACTAGTTGACTGTCCAGGCTTCTTGCGTAGTCTGGGTGTTGCATAGTTGACTGTCAGGCTTCTTGCGTCAGTCTGGGTGTTGCACTAGTTGACTGTCCAGGCTTCTTGCGTCAGTCTGGGTGTTGCACTAGTTGACTGTCCAGGCTTCTTGCGTCAGTCTGGGTGTTGCACTAGTTGACTGTCCAGGCTTCTTGCGTCAGTCTGGGTGTTGCACTAGTTGACTGTCCAGGCTTCTTGCGTCAGTCTGGGTGTTGCACTAGTCGACTGTGCAGGCTTCTTGCGTCAGTCTGAGTGTTGCACTAGTCGACTGTGCAGGCACCTTGCGTCAGTCTGGGTGTTGCACTAGTCGACTGTGCAGGCATCTTGCGTCAGTCTGGGTGTTGCACTAGTTGACTGTCCAGGCTTCTTGCATCAGTCTGGGTGTTGCACTAGTTGACTGTCAGGCTTCTTGCGTCAGTCTGGGTGTTGCACTAGTTGACTGTCAGGCTTCTTGCGTCAGTCTGGGTGTTGCACTAGTTGACTGTCCAGGCTTCTTGCTTCAGTCTGGGTGTTGCACTAGTTGACTGTCAGGCTTCTTGCGTCAGTCTGGGTGTTGCACTAGTTGACTGTCCAGGCCTTGCGTGTCTGGTGTTGCCTAGTGATGTCAGCTTCGCGTCAGTTGGGTGTTGCACTAGTCGACTGTCAGGCTTCTGTCAGCGGTGTTGATGTATGTCAGGTTGTCAGTTGGGTGTTGCACTAGTTGACTGTCAGGCTGTCTGCGTCAGTCTGTGTTGACAGTATTCAGCTTTTGTGTCTGGTGTGACTAGTAGCAGCTCAGTTGAGTTTGCTGTACAGGACGTAGGCTCTTGGTCAGTGTTTGCATGAGGTTGAGTGGTGCTGACAAGTCGACTGTAGGTTTTGCGTCAGATCTGGATGTGTGCTAGCTGTCAGGACGAGGCTAGTATGAGGTGTCTGTACAAGACGAGGCTATATGAGTGTGTAGCTGTCAAGACAGGCTAGTATGGTGTTGACTGTACAGACTGAGGCTACGTTGAGTGTGTGCTGACAAGACGAGGCTAGATGAGTGTGTGCTGTCAAGACGAGGCTAGTTGAGTGTATAGCTGTACAAGACGAGGCTAGTATGAGTGGTTGCTGTACAAGACGAGGCTAGTATGGTGTATAGCTGTACAAGACGAGGCTAGTATGAGGTGTAGCTGTACAAGACGAGGCTATATGAGTGTGTAGCTGTACAAGACGATGCTAGTATGAGTGTGTAGCTGTACAAGACATGCTAGTATGAGGTGTGCTGACAAGACGAGGCTTAGTAGTGAGTGTGCTGTACAAGACGAGGCTGAGTATGAGTGTTTGTACTGTTATGTCAAGAGTAACTGTACAGCGAGTGTATGAGTGTGTAGCTGTCAAGACGAGGCTAGTATGAGTGTGTAGCTGTACAAGACGAGGCTAGTATGAGTGTTAGCTGTACAAGACGAGGCTAGTATGAGGTGTAGCTGTACAAGACGAGGCTAGTATGAGTGTGTAGCTGTACAAGACGAGGCTAGTATGAGTGTGTAGCTGTACAAGACGAGGCTAGTATGAGTGTGTAGCTGTACAAGACGAGGCTAGTATGAGTGTGTAGCTGTACAAGACGAGGCTAGTATGAGTGTAGCTGTACAAGACGAGGATAGTATGAGTGTGTAGCTGTACAAGACGAGGCTAGTATGAGTGTGTAGCTGTACAAGACGAGGCTAGTATGAGGTTGAGCTGTACAAGACGAGGCTAGTATGAGTGTGTAGCTGTACAAGACGAGTCTAGTATGAGTGTGTAGCTGTACAAGACGAGGCTAGTATGAGTGTGTAGCTGTACAAGACGAGGCTAGTATGAGTGTGTAGCTGTACAAGACGAGGCTAGTATGAGTGTGTAGCTGTACAAGACGAGGCTAGTATGAGTGTGTAGCTGTACAAGACGAGGCTAGTATGAGTGTTTAGCTGTGCAAGACGAGGCTAGTATGAGTGTGTAGCTGTACAAGACGAGGCTAGTATGAGTGTGTAGCTGTACAAGACGAAGCTATTGTAGCAGTTTGATGAGGCAGTACTAGCCTGGTTGTGTACCAAGCTGGATACATCCGCAGTGTGGGTCTGCTGTGTTGTAAATGTGATTCATAGTTGGTACACTTTGCCTTCACCTTATTCTATATAATAATAATAATAATAATAATAATAATAATAATAATAATAATAATAATAATAATAATAATAATAAAATTCATTCTCATGTTACTCGCTACCTATGCTCATTTTTGGTTTACAGAAAGTTGTTTTTGTTCTGTTGTGCATCATTGTTCTGGGCTGTGTTATATATGTACACCTCAAATGTATATTTACCCACAAATAAGCAAATAAGAAAAAAAAATGGCGAGACACGTCTGGCAGTGCAGTGACTTGGCGAATATGTGCGAGGATACAAATTTTATCCTTAGTTTAATACACTAATTTTACTGTCAGGTTACCAACGTTAGTTCGTTGATGCTTCTTGTAAACTTAAAGTTTGGTTAATTCTTTGCCCACGTTGTACTATATTAATAAATGTGACAGCCTAAGCTGGACCACTCGCACCACCACCGCAATTTGTTTCCCTCAAACCAATTAATTTACCCGTCGCTTTTTTTTTTTTTTTTTAAACCTTTCGTACTGGTCTCTCCTCTCCTTCATCCTTTGCAGAGTTCTTAATGTACAGTGTTTTCCCTTTCTCTCTCTCTCGCCTCTTTCTCCCTTTTCTCTTTCCTCCGCGCTATCGTAAATCATCAGTTTATTTTCCTCGCTATTCCGTACTTCAACGTTGGAATGTCTTTCCCTCTTGGCCAAGTAATATAGTTGTCATATCCGTGACGTACATCTTGGCCAAGTAATATAGTTGTCATATCCGTGACGTACATCTTGGCCAAGTAATATAGTTGTCATATCCGTGACGTACATCTTGGCCAAGTAATATAGTTGTCATATCCGTGACGTACATCTTGGCCAAGTATATGTTGTCATTCGACGTACATCCCAATAAAATAGTTGTCATATCCGTGACGTACATCTTGGCCAAGTAATATAGTTGTCATATCCGTGACGTACATCTTGGCGCCTCCACAAACGTCTTCCCCTCCTCTATAATATACAATAAACCCCTTTTCATTTTCTTTGATATCGTTTCAAGATTAACTCGTCCATCTAGATTATACATTCTTTGTACCATTGTCGCTATTATTATTATTATTATTATTATTATTATTATTATTATTATTATTATTTTTAGGGAAGCGGTGATTCTTCGCTTAGCTTGGCTGCCTACGAGAGTAGCTCGCTCGTCCGTCTTACGATTATTGGACGGAGGATCGAGCCTCCACAACCACCTGCGCTGGATGACCCATACAGGTTAACCATTTCACCTAAATACTAGATATATTTAGGTCGCTGCATGACCCGAAAAGGTATTCTCAGTGTTGCAAAACCCCAGTCCCCTTAATAAAGTCGACTGGAATAGTTCAGCGCTTTGACACGGACCAGAAGAGACGTTTACAAGTCATCATATGGAAATTAATATCCCAATTCCTTCAGTAAAAATGGAAAATTAAGACATACACAGCCCAAATCTAATTGAACCCTTCCATTAAGGTTCTGCCTCTCACATTTGAATATCACTCAGACGTTATCGAATCTGGAGGTTTTTTTTTTTTTTTTTTTTGAACGTTTGAAGATATGTCGCTACTTGGCCTGGGGCCAGGCTTGTCTGGCACTTTCCTGGTCAACCAGACTGTTGGTGTTGGCGGCCTGCTGGCCCGCATATCCAGTGCAGCCTGATTGATCTGACACTTGCCAGAGGCAGCGATCCCGTGTCCTCTTGAATCCTACACTTTTTCCTGCTGTAATTCTGATATCTGACGGCCCCGTTCAGGGCAGGAGAAATATCAGAGCTGGAACAAATTCAGAGATCGTTTACGGCTCACATTGAGCCATTGAAACATCTAAATTATTGGGAACGCCTTCAAGTCTTGAACATGTACTCATTGGAGCGGAGGAGAGAGAGATACATGATAATATATACCTGGAAAGTACTTGAGGGCCTGGTCCCAAATCTGCACACTTACCTTACTGGAGTGAGAGATATGGGAGGAAGTGTAAAATAAACCCAGTGAGGAGCAGGGGTGCGGTGGGGACAATACGGGAGCACTGTATTAACATCCGGGGTCCCAGACTATTCAACATCTTACCAGAAGATATCCGAAACATCGCTGGAACCAGTGTAGAAGCCTTCAAGAGGAAACTGGACAAGTATCTTTACCAGGTGCCAGATCAACCAGGCTGTGGTGGATATGTGGGGCAACGGGCCTCCAGCAGCAACAGCCTGGTTGACCAGGCAAGCACCAGACGAGCCTGGCCCATGGCCGGGCTCAGAGAGTAGATACTCTCGAAACTCTTCAAAGGTATATCAAAGGTTCTCGTGGCTCCCTTGCTTTTCACTAAATTTATTTTACACGTCCTCCCATATCTCTCACTTCAGTACATTGTTACTGTAGTGTGTAAGTTAGGGAGTAAGTTCTTCAATGTCCTGCACGTCTTTATCACCGCTTCTCCTCTCTCTCTCTCTCTCTCTCTCTCTCTCTCTCTCTCTCTCTCTCTCTCTCTCTCTCTGTGCTGAAGAGAGTTCATATTCAGTACTTCCATGCGTTCTTAGTAGTTTAAGTAGTTTATTGGGTCCATGCGGGTAGTAAAGTATGTCTGCTCCAGCTGATATACATCCTACACTGAATAAGGACGTCAACACCTAACAGTACTCTAGGGACATCAATAGTGCTACTATTGGCAGTATTATTCTTCCTTTCAAAATTCTCACTGTTCACACACGAGGGAAAAAAAACTGGCGGTGATTAGAGAAGTTGGGAATTGAGTTTGCAGATTAATTACAGAGCAGAATTATTAAAACTAAGCAAATATTAATGATTCATCATTTGCAAATATTTGTAACATCTAGAATGTGGTGACTTCGTGAGTGAGTGCGCCGCAAACAGCAACAGCTTGAATGAACAGGAAATAAACAAGAAAGCCTGGCCTCGGGCCGGGCTGCGAGGGTAGGACCCTCGATACCGGTCACTTGTAGTCAAGAGCTTAACAAATTCTTATCACCATGTTTGTTTTGCTCTGTGTTTACCCATTTGTAGATGACGACTCACAGACCCTTAACCCCTAGCTAGGAATTCCGACTTGTAAATACAAGATGCATGGGAGACGGTGCAGGATATCTGCGATGAACACACTGACAGAGAACTCAATAAGTGTTGAGGGATCACGACTCTTCAGCACCCTCCCTTCAATTGGGAACTCTACAGATTTTCCTAAAACAGTTCCTGATCAACAGGCTTGTGTTACGTTGGACTACGCACAGCGGACAATAACAGCTTGATCGAGCAATCAGAATTTTTGGTCTGGGACCGAGCCTCGAGGGCTGTGACTTCCGAAAGTTTCTCCCGCTAAACTGCTGTACGGATATTGTGCTAGAGTCATCGGAGATATACAGAGGCATCTGCGTGTCAAGATAAGATTCAAGTATCCATCGCTGCTGTGGTGATACTTGCACAGAAAATAGTTGATGTGTGTCATCGCCAGGGGACTTGGAGGGGGGGAAGATGAATTCTTTGTGTGTGTTTTTGCGCCAGCACGGGATACCACAATACACTCGTTACCTGTGTATGCGTGTGGTGTTTCCGACGGTGGCAGGGGACATTCTTTGTGTGTGTTTTTGCGCCAGCACGGGATACCACAATACACTCGTTACCTGTGTATGCGTGTGGTGTTTCCGGCGGTGGCAGGGGACAAGGGATACCGCTGTACCGTTGTCGCCGTGCCTTCTAATGTACCTGTTTGTGTGAGCGCGGGTGTGGTGTTTCCGGCGGTGGCAGGCGGCAGGGGATACCGCAATACCATTGTCACCGTGCCAGACACACTCACTCGTCACTGGTCAGCCACATGCTCTTCCCAGAAGGTTCTTGTACTCTGCTGGTGATGTAGAAGATGCCTGAGTCACGTACCCTCTTGATCACTCAAACATGGACAGTCAAGTTTTTACAAATGGATTTGTATTTATTATATATATATATATATATATATATATATATATATATATATATATATATATATATATATATATATATATATATATATATATATATATATACATATATTATACACCGGCTTTTTTTTTTTTGGTGGGGCTCGGCCCGTGTAAGGTGTTTCTTATGTGTTATTAATTATAAAAACAAGAAGTGTGTTTCTAGCAAAGTGAGGGTAAGGTTAGTGCACTCTTGAAGGAGTAAGAGCACTACGCAACACTTCTCTGGTGTGTGTTTAGTCTTGTGAGTCCGCCACGACACTCGGTGCAACTCAATTCTGGCAATTTGCTAAGTGACAGACAAGGGAGCCGTACAGATGGGGCATGTTTTGGGATCATGCAATGAAGAACATGCACGCATTACTCCACTCAATATGAAGAACATGCACGCATTACTCCACTCAATATGAAGAACATGAAGTAGGTGGGAGGGTGGGCATGTTCAGTAACATTAAACCCTGTTTGCTCTATATCTACGGACACTTAGCTGGTGTTTGAAATATCTCATCCCAGGATAACACTTACCCATCTAAGGAAGAATAATTTTATTATCATCTGCCAGTTATAAAGTTATTCATAACCATGCCACAACTTGGACTACCTTCCCAGCAGCCTATTTATTTTATGCATACATTTGCACACTGGAATTTAGTGCATTAATTCCTACTTTCAGTATTACTGGAATTAATGAAGATATACTAATAAATTATAAAAATGTGATGTTATTGAAATTGAGGGTCATATGAAAAAGAAATAAATGGGTTTCTTATAAAATTTTAACCAAGAGGTGCGTATCTTAAGATGTATATTGTAGAGGTCACATTATGTTAGCGTATGGGCGTCCTCAATGATACATGCGCAGTCACTAGGCCTTAAACCTAAATCTGTATATTCTCTGTCTCGCTTTTGGGATTATTAATGTAGGTGGGTTGAGGCACAGAAGGAAGATCAGTGCATTGCAGAACACACAATGGGAAACCTAATCCCCTGCATCAGAAGAATATTTTTTAAGAGATATTAAGATTAGTATACTCTTTTTGGAAAGACATAATTGACGGGGTGATATTAAAGTGTAAAATGGAAGATAGAAATAAAATCTGAAAAAATGAGGGGCTAAATATACCTTAACGAAGACAAAACTAGCCACAAAGTGTTCAGATTAGACAAAATCAGATTTAAAAGTTATTGACAAATGCAAGTTTGTCAGTCGAGTTGTAGATGCGTGTAACAAAGTGCCAAGTGCCAAGTAGCGTCATTGTAACAAAGTGCCAAGTGCCAAGTAGCGTCATTGTAACATACTTTGAGTAACATTAAAAATGCACTACTTGTAGTTTACTAATGCATACATATATACATTTGGACAGTCGCAAGGAAAACCTTTTTATATACATGTATTGGCAAAAGTTATGCTAATTAATCTACAATAATCCCCCAAAAGTCAGTGTGACTTGGATTGGAGTGCACGATGCAACAAGCTACGCAGCGGCGTCATTGCAGTGGAGTGCACGATGCAACAAGCTACGCAGCGGCGTCATTGCAGTGGAGTGCACGGTGCAACAAGCTACGCAGCGGCGTCATTGCAGTGGAGTGCACGATGCAACAAGCTACGCAGCGGCGTCATTGCAGTGGAGTGCACGATGCAACAAGCTACGCAGCGGCGTCATTGCAGTGGAGTGCACGATGCAACAAGCTACGCAGCGGCGTCATTGCAGTGGAGTGCACGGTGCAACAAGCTACGCAGCGGCGTCATTGCAGTGGAGTGCACGATGCAAAAAGCTACGCAGCGGCGTCATTGCAGTGGAGTGCACGATGCAACAAGCTACGCAGCGGCGTCATTGCAGTGGAGTGCACGGTGCAACAAGCTACGCAGCGGCGTCATTGCAGTGGAGTGCACGGTGCAACAAGATACGCAGCGGCGTCATTGCAGTGGAGTGCACGATGCAACAAGCTACGCAGCGGCGTCATTGCAGTGGACACTTGCAACCTATTATAGGTCTCCACGTTGGTGTCTCCTTAACCTAACAAACATGCTAAAAATGTTATTGGTATTGCATTCACGGGAAGCACTAAACCCACAGGGGTCATGCTGTGAGAACAAGCGTTGAGCATGAGCAACATTTTACCTCTTAATATATTAAGTTCAAGGCAGAGGTGTCGGCGTTACACTGTCGCCAAAAACAGTATGCTAAGCATAGCATTTCGCCCCTTCCCCTTACCTCACCCCCCCGCCACTTGTTAGTGTGTCAACAAGTCCACTTATAATTAGCCAGTTCTAACCTTGAACCTAATCAACATCGTCAGAGTATTTGGTGTTGAGGGACGACAGATATAAATATGGTGAAGATGCTCTGGGGTCTAAGCAATCCAAAAGGAGTTTTTCACCCATTTTTAGGTGTAAAGTATATTTGAATAATAGCATGCAGGTGAAGTGACCATGTTAACTCGGTATAATTCTGACCTAATACACCAACTTTCCAGACAATATAATGACAGGGTTTGAAGGATAATTATAATTTTATCTGGGTTCACTTTGGAGAGGTCAGATTTATATTATGCTAGTAAAGAGCTTGACGTTGAGTTGCTGAGGCACACACTATGTACCATCTCTGTAAAACACTTTAACTGAATCTTATTAGTTCCCAGTAATCTTGCTAAAGCTCTCCTAACATCATTACTCGCTTCCGGCCGCTGTTCTTCTCGTTACTTACCCACAAATTGAGATGGAACTTAGACTACGTTTCGGTCTGGCCTGGGCCATTTGTGGGTGAATTTTGAATAAGAACGTAATAGTGAAACACAACAGTTGTCACCAAATTTTCTATGTAACTGCGTTTGTTTCTCTTTGGCTTTGATTATTATGTGACAAAGACACACCACAGGTGAAATCTGATAATTTCCTCTACAAAATACCAGCAGCAGATGACATACCATACCATACCAAGTGAGAAAGAGCGCAAAATGAGTTTCTTCAAATTGTAGGAAGCAACTTAATGAGGAGGTAACTAATTATTTGCCGAAGGGGAAAAAACGTTAATGGGTAGCTGTGGTAGCTGTGGTAGCTGTGGTAGCTGTGGTAGCTGTGATAGCTGTGGATAGCTGTGGTAGCTGTGGATAGGAAGTGAGTTTTGCTTGTGAATAACTAGTCTGAAAATGTGCAGATTTTAACAGTACTAATTTTTGCTAGATTTGCTAGTCTTGTTTCTTAATTGCCTTATTATTGCCTCAATATTATATATATGTCGTGCCGAATAAAACTGGTCAATTAGCAAGAACTCGTTTAAAATTAAGTCCTTTCTAAAATTTTCTCTTATACGTTTAAAGATATATTTTTTTCATTTATGTTAATGTAAGAATTTATAATTTTGTACCAAGAGAAACTTTGAAAACCTACCTAACCTTATTACAACAAGCGAAATTTAATTTAGCATAACCCAACTAAATATATTTTATATACGTTAACATTAATTTAATAATAAACAAACACAATGAAATATATTTTTTTCGTTATGTTCAGAATGATTTTTGCGAAATTATTGCATACACAAATTTTCGCTTGTCTTATATGGCAAAAAGAGCGTTGCTATTTAAGCCAAAATCGATATATATATATATATATATATATATATATATATATATATATATATATATATATATATATATATATATATATATATATATATATATATGCTAGGAATTCGCAAGAGCAGGCTAAATATTCACAAACACTGATCTCTGGCCGACGGAGACTCGACCCTACGAACCTAGTGACAGGAACGCAGTGCTTTACCGACCGTACCACACTGGACAATACCTTGGCATCCAGCTCACGCTAGACGTTGATCCAAGGCACCCAGCTTTCAGGCAGAATATTTCGCCTGCTCTTGCGAATTCCTAGCATTGTAAAAATCTCTAGTTGTGTCGATGCATGCAGGGGATGAGATGAAAAGCTGTAAGCCACCTGCCTGAAACCTGGGTGCCTTGGATCAACGTCTAGCGTGAGCTGGATGCCAAGGTATTGTCCAGTGTGGTACGGTCGGTAAAGCACTGCGTTCCTGTCACTAGGTTCGTAGGGTCGAGTCTCCGTCGGCCAGAGATCAGTGTTTGTGATATATATATATATATATATATATATATATGTCGTGCCGATTAGGTAAAACTGGTCAATTAGCAAGAACTCATCTAAAATTAAGTCCTTTCTAAAATTTTCTCTTATACGTTTAAATATATATTTTTTTCATTTATGTTAATGTAAGAATTTATAATTTTATACCAAGAGAAACTTTGAAAACCTACCTAACCTTATTACAACAAGCGCAATTTAATTTAGCCTAACCCTACTAAATATATTTTAGATACGTTAACATTAATTTAATAATAAACAAACACAATGAAATATATTTTTTTCTTTAGGTTCAGAATGATTTTTGCGAAATTATTGCATACACAAATTTTCACTTGTCTTATATGGCAAGAAGAGCGTTGCTATTTAAGCCAAAATAGCAAGTTTTACCTAATCGGCACGACATATATATTAGATAATGACACACTGCAATGCGTTAGAAAACGGACGCTGTAACATGGGGTGAGAAAGGTACAGTGTGTTCTAAGGCTGGGTGAGTCCTTGGCTTTGATCTTATATCTCTTCTTCAGAGGTATATACGCCGAGATGTGTATATATATGTATATACACCCAGAGGTGTATTTCTTTGTAAACACAGATTCATATATATTGGTGTATATACACTGATGTGTGTTCTGTCACTCCTAGAGGGGTTATGACTGACCGAAGTAAAGTAGATGCAGTATTGAATTTTCCAACTCCCAAAACTGCTGATGCCGTAAGATCCTTTGTGGGCTTAGCAGGTTTTTATAGATCATATATTGCCAATTTTTCCTCAATAGCAGCTCCTCTAACTGAGTTGCTAAAGAAAGATATTCCATTTGTTTGGACCTTCAGTCAGGAAAAAGCATTTCAAACCTTGAAAGAAAGATTAACTTCTGCTCCAATCTTAAAATTCCCAGATTTTACAAAGCCTTTCTATTTAACCACTGATGCCAGTTCTATAGGCATTGGTGCAGTTCTTGCACAGAAGATTGATAGTAAATACAACGCAGTTGCATTTGCTAGTCGAGTCCTTACAAAGGCTGAAAGGAATTATACAGTAACTGAGCAAGAAGCCTTAGCAATAGTGTGGTCTTTAAAACATTTCCGTGACATAATTTATCAGTACCCTGTCCATGTCTTGACAGATCATGCACCTCTAATACCATTGTTCCAGAATAAACAACCTACTGGAAGACTAGCTAGATGGTCCTTAACTATCCAAGAGTTCAACCCTACCTTTGAGCATTTACCTGGCAAGTCAAATGTAGTTGCAGATGCTTTATCGCGTCATGTTAGCGTAGTAACTGCTGATCCTCCGTTTAGTGCTGAGGATGTAAAGGATGCCCAAAGAACAGACCCCTTGTGGTCTGGTGTGACTCGCTTCCTGCTACAGGAAGACCTTATTCTTACTGTGAAGCCACCAGCACCTATCAGTGACTTTGTTATGAATCAAGAATTACTGTATCGCGTAACCAAGCTGGGAACGCCTAGTAGACGGGTATACCAGTTAGTAATTCCTCAGTCACTAGTAAAAGTAGTTTTACAGCTAATTCACGATGCACCAGGTGTGGCACACCCTGGTATGGACCGTTCGATTAAACAAGCAAGATTGAAGTACTTTTGGCCTCGTATGGCAACTGATATTACCGAGTATGTTAAGAAGTGTAGTGTTTGTATGAAACACAAGGGTAATATCAACGGTCCCAATCCTATCCAGATGTATCCCACTACTAGTGAGCCATGGGAAAGAGTTGCAATAGATCTGCTAACTAATTTTCAATGTACAACGCAAGGCAATAAACATCTGTGTGTGATGGTCGATCATTTCACCAGATATTGTGAGTTAGTTCCTATTCCAGACAAGACTGCCGAGACAGTAGCTAAAGTGTTTAAGGAACGTATAATCTGCAGACATACCACTCCTAAGTCCCTCATAACAGATAATGGAGGTGAATTTTGTAATGAGATCCTAGAAAACTTGTGTAAACTTTACAAGATTACAAAATCAACCATTGTTCCGCACCATCCTGCCAGTAATGGGTTAGCAGAAAGAACTAATAAGAAAGTCCTTGACGTTTTGAGAGCTACCATCAATCCCAATAGTGTAACCTGGGATGAAGTTATACCTGATGTTCAATGTGCTATAAATTCTGCTTTCAATGCTTCTATAGGTGATACGCCGCATTACGCCTTGTATGGTGTTGACAAGCGTTTGCCTTATGAGTTGTTATATTCTAATCCAAAACCGTCGTATAACCCTGATGATTTCATAGCAACTCGTACCAGCCAAGCTCAGAGTGTTTTCAGAAGAATACGTGAAACACTTCATAAGTCAACAGCAGAATTTACTAAAGTAACTAATACTAAAGCTAAACCGACTAAAGTTCAAGTAGGGTCCAGAGTCATGTTGTTCAACTTTAACAAAACGTCAGCAATGCCAAAACTTGATCAAAAGTTCGTTGGTCCTTATAGAGTAGTCGAACATATTAACGGCAATAAGTATAAAGTTAGAGAAATTAGTACGGGTCAGTTTAAAGAATCGCATTTAGATCATATGAAGTTAGTATGCGATGATGATGACGAAGTCCCTGTCACCCCAATAATCAGACAAGTGAGACAGAATCTGATAATTCTCCTGTTGCTGTACCCTCTACCTCTAATGATCAGTCAGATCAACTTGAATGTCGTTATTCCCTACGTACACGACAAGTGTTAAGAAGTCCTCAAGTATCATTTGTAGATACCAGTGTAGATCCTCCTCAATCAGAAGTTGAGTTACCTATTGTAACAGAGTTTGATCCACCCAGAGATGATAATTATACAGCCTATATCAATCTCACCCTAGCAGAGTTGGGGTTAAATGTAAATAACTTGTATAGATAAATATGTAGTAAGCGTTTAACTGTGTGTTATAATATCTACTTAGTATTACTCAAATTTTTTTTTTGTGTGTTCACGTTCTCTCCGAGTTCTGAGAATTAACAGTATAGATTTGTGTGCACCATATCTACCTTGTCTGTTAATCACTAACTTCTTGTAAATATACTTCCTCAGAATTCGTAGATCACATGAAGACAGTTCGATCGAACAAATTATAATTTTTTATCTCTTTTATCATTTAATTAATTCCTATGTATCATGATGCATCATATAGTAATGTAGATTGTTCCGTCACGATAATATCCATGTGAAGTATAATGTTAACTGTTGTGTACTTTGACATTGTATAGAATCAGCTGAAAGTTGTTGCCTGTTGTCCTTAGTTTGTATAGTTGTATGTCGAGACGCCATACGTAGCATGCCCGAGCTGTACGGTTCGTACTTCTAACGGCTGTTCACGTGATTTCCAACCTCTGCCCATGTGATCTGGCATTAGCCAATGATAGGCCTGCCTTTTGAATGCCTCAGCGCCGGGCGGCCTAGTAGCCTCAGTTCCCTTGGGGTAGGCATACGAGACGGACACAGGCATAGGCTCTCAGCTCCCATATATCCAACGCCTCATTAAACGCTACCAAAACCCAAGCTCATCGTCTGTTAATATTACCAAATCTATGAAAAGAACCCCACAACACATATATTGGTGTATATACACTGATGTGTGTTCTGTATAATGTACTCGAAATGTTTGTTGCCATGTATATATATATATATATATATATATACACCAAAGATTTACAGTAATTTCTGTTTCAGAGGTTAGATAATTGTTGATATATAGGCGAATTATAGGATTAATGACGCACGAGCAGTCATTAGCTTTATATGTAACAAAGTAAGTCTTGTTTGGTGACTGTAAGGGCATCGCGCCTCCTGTGTCGAGAATGTCAAGTTCACTTTCAGGTGTTCCAAGCATGGATCTATCTATCTATCTGTCTATCTATCTATCTATATATATATATATATATATATATATATATATATATATATATATATATATATATATATATATATATATATTATGATTCCAGTGATCATCTTCCCGGCACTCCGGTCTCAGACTATGCATAGCTGCCTGATTTGGCTGTATTTTTACGTATTTTTTTTATACGTGGTTACTTTTGTTGTGCTTGAGATGTTGGTATTGGCTGGAAGCGCAAGTGTGTGTGTGTGTGTGTGTGTGTGTGTGTCTGGTATATTGTGGAGTGACCTCGGTTGTTGATTTTTGGTGGCATCGTTTTTCCTTGGCGCCGACCTGCTTCCCTCTTTATTATTTACTACCCCTTCCCCTCCCCTTCCTCCCTCCCCAGCGTGATTGGCGTCAAGTGTCAGGGCGGTGGCGTCAGTGGGTCGGTGGTGAGTATGGCGAGGTACAGGAATGCCACTTGGCGCCAGGAGGTTGTTGTTTCATTCACGTAGGGGGTGGCCTTAACGCTGGCGCCAGGCTGGGTCAGTCGCCTGCCAAAACTGCTACTACGAACGCCCCGCGCCTCTCCACACCTCCAGCGGGAAAATGCGTCTTCTCGCAGAAAATTTAGCGCGAATGTATTTGTTGTGATGTAAATTTTGTAGAGGTGAGGCGCAGGAGAGTAGTTTTGAGTGTGTGAGGCGGAGAGCGGTGCGGGTGATGGCAGCTGGCGCCACACGAGTCTCGGCGACAGACAGGTAGCATAGGCAACGGCGGCGTCAGCGGTGACGGTGGCGGCACCCCTGGAAAGTCAGTATGACGCCGTCGCCTGGATGTCGCCGCTGGTGTGCCGCCACCGTGGCCGCCTGCCGTAGTGAAGGCAGGACAACGTTACTCCCGCCGGAGCCCTGCCAAGACCTGCCATCAATTTTATGGGGGCGACGGCTATGGTGGTGGCGACGAGCAGGGCGACGCCAGCCTTCCCTTCTCTCAGTTCTGGCGCCGTACTCGCGGCTCCACCGCCCCTACTCCTTCCCTCAACCCCTATAGCACCGTATTTAATGGGGCATGTGGTGTCTTGTCGTGCATACAGCGGCCTTGTGTGTGTGTGTGTGTGTGTGTGTGCGTACATGTGCGGGTGTGGTGACTAGCAGCTCCTCCCATGTGTGATGTTCACCTGGCGTCGTGTAGTCACCACTCGTGAGCTGGTCATTACTCACTCGCTGCCTGCCTCACAGGCCAGCTGAGAGGATAGGGATACCCCTGTAAAACATATGGATATCTTTGTGAGGGATAGGGATATCTATGAGTGATGGGAATATCTATAAGGGACAGTGATGGCTGTGACGACAATAATATGACGAACCACTACCACTAAACTACCCCCCTCCCACTACCACTACCACTGAACTACTACCCCCGACCACTACCACTGAACTACTACCCCTCACGACCACTACCACTGAACTACTACCCCCATGATCAATACCACTGAACTACTACTACCCCACGACCACTACCACTACCACTGAACTACTACCCCCACGACCACTACCACTGAACTACTACCCCTCACGACCACTACCACTGAACTACTACCCCCATGATCACTACCACTGAACTACTACTACCCCACGACCACTACCACTGAACTACTACCCCTTGAGCACTACCACAGAAGTACTACCCCTCGACAACTACCACTAAACTACTACCCCACGACCAGTACCACTTTACCCCCGACCAGTACAACTTTACCCCACGACCACTACCACTGAACTACCCCCACGACCACTGAACTACTACCCCTACGACCACTACCACTGAAGTACTACCCCCCACGACCACTACCACTGAACTACTACCCCCTACTACCACTACCACTGAACTACTACCCTCCTCGACCACTATCCCCTGGACTACCCATCTGGACCACTACCATATGAACCACTATCCTTTCTGGACCACCTTGGGCCACTACCACCCTGGACCACTACAACCTTGGACCACTACCACCTTGGACCACTACCACCTTGGACCACTAGCACCTTGGATCAGTACTACCTTGGACCACTACCACCTTGGACCACTACCTCCCTGGACCACTACCACCTTGGATCATTACCACTCTGGACCACTACTACTCTGGACCACTACCATCCTGGACCACTACCACCCTGGACCACTACCACCCTGGACCACTACCACCCTGGACCACTACCACATAAGACCTCTACTCTCAGGACCACTATCCAAGGACCACTAAACCACTCAGCCCTGACATTATATTAAAGGAAGCATTAAACCCGCGGGGGTCACAGTGCCTGGGAAATAAGCAATCAGGTTTGATTCAAATGGTCCTGTAGCTCTTATTACTTAGATCAAGAGCTCTTCCGGAGGTCACTGCGGCCCCGTCCCAGACCAAGCCTTCTGGATGTTGGTCTGATTGATCAAGCTGTTAGTGCCTGCCACCCGCAGTCCAAGGTATGCACCATAACTCGTCTGATCAGGAAGTGTCTGTTGAGGACAGCTGGTGGTTTCTTGTTGAGGAAGCGCTTAACCCGCAGGGGACATGTAGCGCCTGCCGAATGAGAGGCTGTCAGGTTTTGTTGAAGAAGATAGGTTCAATTCCTTGGAACAAGAGCCCCTCACCAGCTTCACGGCACCTTACTTCAAGGGGAAGGACTCAGCATCTTAACGCTCATAAAAATCCGTGACTTCTCTCACAGACGTTTTTATCAACTTGTTTAGGTTAAATTATTCTCTATCCATAAAATATAACCAGTTATAATATAACCAGTTATAATATAACCAGTTATAATATATCACAACGCAAAACTCAAGACACAAGATAAAGGCGATAAAAAATGCTTTGCCTCGCGGACAGGTGGGCAGCCACTGTGCACGGTACAGGTGGGCAGCCACTGTGCACGGTACAGGTGGGCAGCCACTGTGCACGGTACAGGTGGGCAGCCACTGAGCACAGTACAGGTGGGCAGCCACTGAGCACAGTACAGGTGGGCAGCCACTGAGCACAGTACAGGTAGGCAGCCACTGTGCACGGTACAGGTGGGCAGCCACTGTGCACGGTACAGGTGGGCAGCCACTGTGGACGGTACAGGTGGGAAGCCACTGTGGACGGTACACAAAACTGTCAAATTTTAATTATTTAAGGTGCCTTTATCAGTCCCCCATTTGACTGTCTTTGCAAGAGTGAGATGCTGTGTGTGACTGAGGACTTGAACTATACCTCACTAGACGAGCCTGGCCCATGGCCGGGCTCTGAGAGTAGAGAGACTCTCAAAACTCATCAAAGGTATATCATTACATCCCAGTCCCCAGGCACTGTATGATCACTACAAGCAAATTTATGGCTTCATGGAAGAGTGTTAGATATACCAGTGAGAAGCAGTGGGTCAGACCTACTGCAGTGTTCCTTGTATTGATGTGTTGCCTCTCCCCCAGGGACAGTGTTCCTTGTATTGGTGTGTTGCCTCTCCCCCAGGGACAGTGTTCCTTGTATTGATGTGTTGCCTCTCCCCCAGGGACAGTGTTCCTTGTATTGGTGTGTTGCCTCTCCCCCAGGGACAGTGTTCCTTGTATTGGTGTGTTGCCTCTCCCCCAGGGACAGTGTTCCTTGTGTTGGTGTGTTGCCTCTCCCCCAGGGACAGTGTTCCTTGTGTTGGTGTGTTGCCTCTCCCCCAGGGACAGTGTTCCTTGTGTTGGTGTGTTGCCTCTCCCCAGGGACATGTGTTTTTCCTAATGTTGTGGTGTGTTGCCTCTCCCCAGGGACAGTGTTCCTTGTATTGGTGTGTTGCCTCTCCCCCAGGGACAGTGTTCCTTGTGTTGGTGTGTTGTCTCTCCCCCAGGGACAGTGTTCCTTGTGTTGGTGTGTTGCCTCTCCCCCAGGGACAGTGTTCCTTGTGTTGGTGTGTTGCCTCTCCCTCAGGGACAGTGTTCCTTGTGTTGGTGTGTTGCCTCTCCCCCAGGGACAGTGTTCCTTGTGTTGGTGTGTTGTCTCTTCCCCAGGGACAGTGTTCCTTGTGTTGGTGTGTTGCCTCCCCCAGGGACCGCCACTCGTCAACACCCTCCCTCCATGCATAGGGGGGATCAACTAGCTGTCTTCAAGAAGGAACCCGCCAGATTCCTCAAAACACTCGCTGATCAAGCTGGTTGTGGTACATACGTTGAACTACCAGCAACGGGCACTAACCGCGTTATCGAACAGGACAACAACTAGGAGACCTGGTCTGGTACCGGACCGCGGGGGCGGTGACCTCTGAAGGCGACTCCAGGTAAGGTTCAGATATCCACGCTTCTAAGCTACTAGTAACACCTCCCCTTACCCTCCACCTCGCCCTTTTCAATCCCCCAGTCACATCTCTACGTCAACCGGCCATCACAATCCCACCTCCCCACCCTCTTCAATCTCCCAGTCACATCTCTACGTCACCCGGCCATCACAATCCCACCTCCCCACCCTCTTCAATCTCCCAGTCACATCTCTACGTCACCCGGCCATCACAATCCCACCTCCCCACCCTCTTCAATCTCCCAGTCACATCTCTACGTCACCCGGCCATCACAATCCCACCTCCCCTTGATATACGTGGTAACGGCTGCTACACCATCACTCACTTTAATCCAACATGCTTTATAAAGTAATTGATATTCGCTTCAGTAACAATAACATCTTGCGAGATGCGCCAGCTCCTGGACCTACCCGCGATGGTCATTCATTCTTCATGGTGGAGAAAGAGAAGGAGGGAGAGAGAGAGAGAGGGAGGGAGAGAGAGAGAGGGGGAGGGGAGAGAGAGAGAGAGAGAGAGGGGGAGGGAGAGAGAGATTTACTAGTTTATTTACAAAATATATTGCCAATTAACCGCCAAGTACCTCATTTCGCCTTAATTTATGCAAGTTATTGAGAAGTTTGTGTTGGAAGTGGAGTTTTCAGTGGTAGAATTGACTCATTTTCTCCTGAGTGTTGCAGGGGTTCCCAGCCTCTGTTCTCCTGAGTGTTGCAGGGGTTCCCAGCCTCTGTTCTCCTGAGTATTGCAGGGGTTCCCAGCTGAGTGTTGCAGGGGTTCCCAGCCTCTGTTCTCCTGAGTGTTGCAGGGGTTCCCAGCTGAGTGTTGCAGGGGTTCGCAGCCTCTGTTCTCCTGAGTGTTGCAGGGGTTCCCAGCTGAGTGTTGCAGGGGTTCCCAATTGAGTGTTTCAGGGGTTCCCAGCCTCTGTTCCCTCTGACTGGTGGGAAATTGGAGTATGTCTGGTATATTAAGACACTCGCAGGCTTGTATTGGGATATGTCTGGTATATTAAGACACTCGCAGGCTTGTATTGGAGTATGTCTGGTATATTAAGACACTCACAGGCTTGTATTGGAATATGTCTGGTATATTAAGACACTCGCAGGCTTGTATTGGAGTGTCTGGTATATTAAGACACTCGCAGGCTTGTATTGGAGTGTCTGGTATATTAAGACACTCACAGGCTTGTATTGGAGTATGTCTGGTATATTAAGACACTCACAGGCTTGTATTGGGATATGTCTGGTATATTAAGACACTCGCAGGCTTATATTGGAGTATGTCTGGTATATTAAGACATTCAGGCTTGTATTGGGTGTCTGTATATTAAGACCTCAGCTTTATTGGAGTGTCTGGTATATTAAGACACTCGCAGGCTTGTATTGGAGTGTCTGGTATATTAAGACACTCGCAGGCTTGTATTGGAGTGTCTGGTATATTAAGACACTCGCAGGCTTGTATTGGAGTATGTCTGGTATATTAAGACACTCGCAGGCTTGTATTGGAGTGTCTGGTATATTAAGACACTCGCAGGCTTGTATTGGAGTGTCTGGTATATTAAGACACTCGCAGGCTTGTATTGGAGTATGTCTGGTATATTAAGACACTCGCAGGCTTGTATTGGAGTATGTCTGGTATATTTAGACACTCACGGCTTGTGCTGTATTCCTCTGAGCCGCCCCCGCGGCCCGGCCCCAGACCAGGCCCCAGACCAGGCCCCAGACCAGGCCCCAGACCAGGCCCCAGACCAGGCCCCAGACCAGGCCTCCTGGTTGATGACCTGAGCGATCAACTTGTTAGTGCAGCCTGTAGTCCAACGTATGGGAGGGTCAGCGCGTAGAGAAAGAGATGTGATCAGGGGGTTCTCCGTGGGTGGCCGGGGGAGTGGCTCCAGTTCTTTGGATCAAGATCCTTCAACACCAAGGCACGCATCTCCTGAAGAATTTCTGTGTTGATATAGTCTTACCCATTATTTTTACCCGTGATCGGTTTCGAGAGTTTTTTTTATTTACTATCCTGCCTTGGGACAGGCCTTCCTGGCTGTTGCTGTTGGCAATCCGCCGGCGCACATAAACATCTCTGGAGTTACAGGTCTGGGATATAATGTACAGAAGTCCCCTGAAAAGCAGGGGCACCCTGGGCAGAGCAGGGGCACCCTGGGCAGAGGACACTGTCAGTATTGCTGATCCAAGATTATTTAACCTGGTACTGGAAGGTATTAAATAATTAAAATACTTTTCCAGAATAAGTGTAGAAGTCTTCTCCAAGTGCCAGATCAACCAGGCTGTGACTGGGGGGAGGGGCAGCGAACCGCCATAGACAATAACTTGGTAAAACAGTCAACAAGAGCGTGCCCGAAGACCAGGCTGGTAGGGCAGAAAAACCCTGGAAATCTGTCACATGTATATCACGGGTTTAACAGATTGGGGGGGGGGGTTGTTGCCTTGAAGCTGGTAAAGCGATCTTCAGGGAGGGTAGTAGAGCTACCCAGCTCCTCGGATCAGACATCAAGCACTCTATAACCCCAACGGGTTTAGCGTTTTTCTAACTGGAATTTAACAATGCAAATATCTCAGTGTGGTCACTATTATTCTTCATTATTAATACAAGACTACATTTGCGGAGAAGCTCAAAACCCGTGAAGGTTCTAAAGCTACTGAGCAATGAGGGTTAATCATGTTTGATCCAAGAAGAAGTGAGGTAGGTTACCTGAAATTGCTTCTGAGGGGGGTCACCGCCCCCCGCGTCCCGGCCCTAGAGTGTTGGTGGCCACAGTTTAACGTATGCATCACCGTCAGCTCCAGTTCCTTGAATCAAGAGCCGTGTAGCATCAAGGCAGCCCTTCTGCCTTAGTTACGTCGACCTGCCTTTGGCCTTTCCATTCTTGGGGAAGCGATACACTCGTAGGGGTCATGCAACGCCTGGGGAATGGGAGGTAGAGGACACTGAAAAATTACAGGAGGACATAAGCAGGGTCTTCCAATGGGCAGTGGAGAACAACATGACGTTCAATGGTGATAAGTTTCAGCTACTTAGGTATGGAAAAAATGAAGAACTCAAAAGGAACACTATATACAAAACTCAAGAGGGTCACCACATAGAACGAAAGGAACACGTAAAGGACTTGGGAATAATTATGTCTGCTGATCTGTCGTTTAAAGACCATAACAAGACAAAGATCACAACAGCCAGGAAGATGACGGGGTGGGTATTGAGAACTTTCAAAACAAGGGAAATAATGCCGATGGTGACACTATTCAAATCGCTAGTGCTCCCTCACTTAGAATACTGCTCAGTGCTGACGGCCCCGTTCAGGGCAGGAGAAATATCAGAGCTGGAACAAATCCAGAGATCGTTTACGGCTCACATTGAGCCATTGAAACATCTAAATTATTGGGAACGTCTTCAAGTCTTGAACATGTACTCATTGGAGCGGAGGAGAGAGAGATACATGATAATATATACATGGAAAGTACTTGAGGGCCTGGTCCCAAATCTGCACACTGCCATAACAACATACTGGAGTGAGAGATATGGGAGAAAGTGTAAAATAAACCCAGTGAGGAGCAGGGGTGCGGTGGGGACAATACGGGAGCACTGTATTAACATCCGGGGTCCCAGACTATTCAACATCTTACCAGAAGATATCCGAAACACGGCTGGAACCAGTGTAGAAGCCTTCAAGAGGAAACTGGACAAATATCTTCACCAGGTGCCAGATCAACCAGGCTGTGACGGATATGTGGGGCAGCGGGCCTCCAGCAGCAACAGCCTGGTTGACCAGGCAAGCACCAGACGAGCCTGGCCCATGGCCGGGCTCAGAGAGTAGATACTCTCGAAACTCTTCAAAGGTATATCAAAGGTATATCAAAGGAGGAAAGTAGCTACAGTTCCTTGGATCAAGAACCTTTCAGCAGCAAGGCATCCCCCCTTTCCTTGCTTTAAAAGACCTTGCTGTCTTTCACATTTCTCAATGTACCACTTCTATTGACTCCCTTACATTTCACTGTTATTTATCCATCCCAGTCTCCATTCTTTGATTCCCTTCCTCTGGCTTTTATTCCTATGCTCCGCCTTTCTCTGCCCCATCGTAAGATCAACAAGGCTGTTAAGGTCAGCTTGTGGGGCACAACACATACATCCAGGCAGTCGGCTCCCCCCCCCCAATCCTCATTGGCGCCAGCCCTGTCATTACCACTTCTCAACCTCGTGCATCCAGTCCCTTTTCTTGTACCATTTTCCCTTTCTCTTACGCTATTCCTTTCCGCTGCATCCCTCTCTCCTACTACCTCTTGTCTCTTTTCTCTTTCAGGCTCTTATACATTAGCTATATATTACCCCAGCCAAGTTTCTGGTCTGCGAAGGCTATCGTCTGTTAATCTCCGTTCTCATTCACCAGTTGAAACAAAGAAAAAGTGATAGAAAACGGAATGTAAATAATGGTTATTTGTTCAGATTTCCGGAAGGGTATGCAAGAGGCTCAGATGTCGAGTGTTAGAGGAGCTGAGTCAGGCTATACGTGCTTCCGAGTGAATCTTGACGTTGTAACCCAGCAAGTGTTTGGTTATGAGTGTAAAGACTGCCCGTGAAGGAGTTCCATTGAGGCTCGAACAATACGGGCAAGTCCGCTCCGGGATTATATTTCAGCGGGAGGGGAAGAGTGGAAGCTGCTGATGTTGGAAGTAGAGACTCCAGTCAGGTTAAGCTGTGAGCAGAGGCTTTGTCGTAATCACGCATACTTGCTTCTTCTCCACCCTTCATTTTGTTGTTGTTGTTGACACAGATGGCTTCACCGAGATGGCTAAATTAATGTTATAGTGGGCTTACACATGGAAATATTTGTATTCAACTAATCCGGTATCCCGGAAAGTGGGAATTACCTTAGTTTTTCCCACCTTGTAGATTACAAACAATACCTCGTAGATTAGAAACAATACCTTGTAGATTACAAACAATACCTCGTAGATTAGAAACAATACCTTGGACTTTACAAACAATACCTCGTAGATTAGAAACAATACCTTTGTCGATTACAAACAATACCTTGTAGAATACAAACAATAACTTGTAGAATACGAACAGTATCTTGTAGAATACGAACAGTATCTTGTAGAATACGAACAGTATCTTGTAGAATACGAACAGTATCTTGTAGAATACGAACAGTATATTGTAGATTACGAACAATACCTTGTAGATTATAAACAGTACCTTGTAGATTATAAACAATACTTTGTAGAATATAAACAGTACTTTGTAGATTACAGATAATACCCTGTAGATTGCAAATCGTACCTTAAAGTGTCTTGCAGTGCTTTAAGCTATCAGTGCGTTCTTTGTTACATAGTGTAACTGGTTGTAAGATTCTCACTCTCTCTTATTTAAAGAGTACGGTTTCGATTCCTAATGAAGGAACGCTACAAAGTAGGTTTACCGGCCCATGCTTGGCATGCCGGGTATATCAACACACATGCTACTGCTCACAGTATTCTCCCTTAATAACGCTACCTGGGAAGATCCACTTCAGCTACAATTCTGTTGCCAAACCAGCACTTCCCTAAAAGGAATTTTTTTTTTAATATTGAAAGCGCACAATGTGATCCAGAAACACGAGTTTCTGGATCACATCTGTGGTACAGCATGGAGCTGCTGGGTCACATCTGTGGTATAGCATGGAGCTGCTGGGTTACATCTGTGGTACAGCATGGAGCTGCTGGGTCACATCTGTGGTACAGCATGGAGCTGCTGGGTCACATCTGTGGTATAGCATGGAGCTGCTGGGTCACATCTGTGGTACAGCATGGAGCTGCTGGGTCACATCTGTGGTATAGCATGGAGCTGCTGGGTCACATCTGTGGTACAGCGTGGGGCCTCTTGAATCATCTCTGGTACAGCGTGGGGCCCCTTGAATAATCTCTGGTACAACGTGGAGTCCCTTGAATCATCTCTGGTGCAGCGTGGGGACCCTTGGATAGTATCTAGCACAGCGTGCAGCCTCTTGGATCACATCTCTGGTGCAGCTTGGGGCCTCTTGGATAGTATCTAGCACAGCGTGCATCCTCTTGGATCACATCTCTGGTGCAGCTTGGGGCCTTTTGGATAGTATCTAGCACAGCGTGCAGCCTCTTGGATCACATCTATGGTGCAGCGTCTGGACCCTTGGATAGTATCTAGCACAGCGTGCAGCCTCTTGGATCACATCTCTGGTACAGCGTGGGGACCCTTGGATAGTATCTAGCACAGCGTGCAGCCTCTTGGATCACATCTCTGGTGCAGCGTGGAGTTATTCAGGAATATTAATTACTAAACAGACACGACCACCATCTCATGGGACCTTGCCACCCTGCTTGCTGCTCCTTAGTTCTTATCCACTATTTTTTTAATATTTTTTAAACCATTTTCACTAATGGGTACGAGATTGTTAATATAAACACCTTCACAGTTCTGAAAACTGACCATAACTAGTTAGGGTCGCGGACTTTCAAGATATACTAATCTAGAAGAAGAATTTTGAGGTAAAATATGCTATGGTGGAATAGAGACCTAAAGGCAAGTCTGCTTTACCATTGTTCTTGTTCACCTGCAGTAAGTGGATACCTAGGGAAGGCAAGTCTGCTTTACCATTGTTCTTGTTCACCTGCAGTAAGTGGGTACCTAGGGAAGGCAAGTCTGCTTTACCATTGTTCTTGTTCACCTGCAGTAAGTGGGTACCTAGGGAAGGCAAGTCTGCTTTACCATTGTTCTTGTTCACCTGCAGTAAGTGGGTACCTAGGGAAGGCAAGTCTGCTTTACCATTGTTCTTGTTCACCTGCAGTAAGTGGGTACCTAGGGGAAACCTGTTAAACGATTTGGCAGGATTGTTACGAGGCTGGTGAAAGTATGTGTTCCTAGGTACATGATTTGACATTGTTATATGTTATTGTATGCACTTACATACAGTCATTAAAATTTCTCTCTGCTCCTCTTCCTCTCATATATATATATATATATATATATGTGTGTGTGTGTGTGTGTGTGTACTCACCTAGTTGTGGTTGCAGGGGTGTGTGTGTGTGTGTCGTGCCGAATAGGTAAAACTTGCAATTTTGGCTTAAATAGCAACGCTCTTCTTGCCGAATAAGGCAAGCGAAAATTCGTGTATGCAATAATTTCGCAAAAATCATTCTGAATCTAACGAAAAAAAGAATATTTCATTGTGTTTGTTCATTTTTTAATTATTGTAAACTTTCCCTCAAGGGAGGTTCCTTGACGCTGGTGAGGGGCTCTTGATCTAGGGAATTGGATCTATGCTCCAGTTCCCTGAATTGAGCCTGAATACCTCCCATCCCCCCAGGCGCTGTATAATTCCTGCGGGTTTAGCGCTCTCCCTGATGATAATAATAATAGTAATAATAATAATGTAAACTTATCTTAAATATATTTAGTTGGATTAGGCTAAATTAAATTGCGCTTGTTATACTAAGGTTAGGTAATTTTTCTAAGGTTCTTTTGTTACAAAATCATTAATTTTTACATTAACATAAATGAAAAAAATATATCTTTAAACGTATAAGAGAACATTTTTTAAAGGACTTAATTTTAAATGAGTTCTTGCTAATTGACCAGTTTTACCTATTCGGCACGACACACACAGGACTGGTCCAGGAATTGACTCCTGGAGTTCAACCCCACCAAGTGCAAAGTCATGAAGATTGGGGAAGGGCAAAGAAGACCGCAGACGGAGTACAGTCTAGGGGGCCAGAGACTACAAACCTCACCCAAGGAAAAAGATCTTGGGGTGAGTATAACACCAGGCACATCTCCTGAGGCGCACATCAACCAAATAACTGCTGCAGCATACGGGCGCCTAGCTAACCTAAGAACAGCATTCCGACATCTTAATAAAGAATCGTTCAGGACCCTGTACACTGTGTACGTTAGGAACATACTGGAGTACGCAGCACCAGTTTGGAACCCACACCTAGCCAAGCACATAAAGAAACTAGAGAAAGTGCAAAGGTTTGCAACACGACTAATCCCGGAGCTAAGGGGTATGTTCTACGAGGAGAAGTTAAGGGAAATGACGACATTGGAGGACAGGAGAGTAAGGGGGGACATGATAACGACATATAAAATACTGAGAGGAATTGACAAGGTGGACAGAGACAGAATGTTCCAGAGATGGGACACAGCAACAAGGGGACACAGCTGGAAGTTCAAGACTCAGATGAATCACAGGGATGTTAGGAAGTATTTCTTCAGTCACAGAGTGGTCGGGAAGTGGAATAGCTTGGGAAGCGATGTAGTGGAGGCAGGTTCCATACATAGCTTTAAGAAGAGGTATGATAAAGCTCATGGCGAAGGGAGAGAGACCCAGTAGCGGCCAGTGAAGAGGCGGGGCCATGAGCTATGACTCTACCCCTGCAACAACAACTAGGTGAGTACAACTAGGTGAGTACAACTAGGTAAGTACACACACACCCCGGCTGTGTAATGATGGTGATAGCCTCATAAAATTTTCCTTGGTGTTATATATGGGATAGGCTGTGCTGAGAGAGCAGTTACCATGTATATTAGTAACTCAGCTCTGCCGGAACGAAACCTTGGAACCTCTTGTAACGGATGAACACATAATGCAATACTTAACGATATTTTCTTAGCCCCATTGAAGTGTCCCGGCCCAGGCTACCAGATGTCAACATTGAAGTGTCCCGGCCCAGGCTACCAGATGTCAACATTGAAGTGTCTCGGTTGAGGCTACCAGATGTCAACATTGAAGTGTCCCGGCCCAGGCTACCAGATGTCAACATTGAAGTGTCCCGGCCCAGGCTACCAGATGTCAACATTGAAGTGTCTCGGTTGAGGCTACCAGATGTCAACATTGAAGTGTCCCGGTCCAGGCTACCAGATGTCAACATTGAAGTGTCCCGGCCCAGGCTACCAGATGTCAACATTGAAGTGTCCCGGCCCAGGCTACCAGATGTCAACATTGAAGTGTCCCGGTTCAAGCTACCAGATGTCAACATTGAAGTGTCCCGGTTCAGGCTACCAGATGTCAACATTGAAGTGTCCCGGTCCAGGCTACCAGATGTCAACATTGAAGTGTCCCGGTCCAGGCTACCAGATGTCAACATTGAAGTGTCCCGGTCCAGGCTACCAGATGTCAACATTGAAGTGTCCCGTTTGAGGCTACCAGATGTCAACATTGAAGTGTCCCGGTCCAGGCTACCAGATGTCAACATTGAAGTGTCCGGCCCAGGCTACCAGATGTCAACATTGAAGTGTCCGGCCCTGGCTACCAGATGTCAACATTGAAGTGTCCGGCCCAGGCTACCAGATGTCAACATTGAAGTGTCCCGGTCCAGGCTACCAGATGTCAACATTGAAGTGTCCCGGCCCAGGCTACCAGATGTCAACATTGAAGTGTCCCGGCCCAGGCTACCAGATGTCAACATTGAAGTGTCCCGGTCCAGGCTAAAAGATGTCAACATTGAAGTGTCCCGGCCCAGGCTACCAGATGTCAACATTGAAGTGTCCCGGTCCAGGCTACCAGATGTCAACATTGAAGTGTCCCGGTTGAGGCTACCAGATGTCAACATTGAAGTGTCCCGGTTGAGGCTACCAGATGTCAACATTGAAGTGTCCCGGTCCAGGCTACCAGATGTCAACGTTGTATGTGACCAGTCCTGCGTGATGTAATATGACGGGAGAAATATAGCTAGCTGTTGTTCCCACTGTGTAACTATCAAGTTTCACTAAAAAATATATATTTGCTTTACAAAGATGAGGGTGGTAAATCTTTAAAGATTTGCATACATTCAGTATATATATATATATATATATATATATATATATATATATATATATATATATATATATATATATATATATATATATATATATGCAAGACAACCACTATGAAAAAATATAGAGGAATTCCAAGCGCTTTCGTGACTACTCACATTATCAAGGAACTATAACAGGAAACATGACAAGAAGGGCTTATATAAGGGGCGAGACTACACCTCACAGTCACATCACACTAACAAAGACTACACCTCACAGTAGCGTAACATCGCACGACTCTGTGAAGAGGAACATAAGAAAGGACCTGAAACTCTTCCCAAGAATTAAGATTAGTCCAATTTATCATTAAATTCTTCCCAAATTTTATTAATTATAAATGAATCCAATTTATATAAACCAAAAGAAATATTTATATTATTTTCAAAACTGCTTTTAATGAAACATGATTCTATTATATTTCTCTCAACCATGGACTTGTTTGATACAACCTTCTCAGCATTTTGAAAATCAATTGGATGGTTAAAATCTCTCACATGAATAAATAGAGCATTAGAATCTTGTCCAGTTCTAATGCTATATTTATGTTGTTTTAATCTTAGTTCAAGACTTTTACCAGTTTGACCATAATAAACTTTATCACATATTTTACAGGGAATCTTATAGACACATCCGTCAGCATTTTGGGGGGAATTTTTTATCAAAAGTCTTTTTACTGTATCAAGATTTTTAAATACAACTTTGATATTAAAATTCTTAAGAAAGGAAGGCATATCAATCAAGTTTTCATGGTAAGGGAGAACCAACATATTTTTTGTTGAATAAGGTTGGTTGTCCCTTTTTGGATTGTAAAAAGTATTCCTAGCTATTTTAAAAGATTTATCAATTATGTTTCTTGGGTATTTTAAATCATTCGCTATTTCATAAATTTTAGAGATTTCTTCATCTATGAACTCTGGACTACAAATACGTAAAGCTCTCAAAAACATTGAAGAAAAAACCGACACTTTAACTCTATCTTGATGTGAAGAGTAATAGTGTACATAGGAACAATTATTTGTAGGTTTTCTGTAAATTTTAAATTTAAAATCAATGTTACCCTTAATAATAAAAACATCTAGGAAGGGCAATGAGTTATTTACTTCGAATTCAACAGTAAAATTTATAGAATGAGCTAAGCTATTTAATTTAACAAGGAAATGGTTTATATCTACATTCTTAGGCATAAGGCACAAAATATCATCAACATATCTATACCACTTAGCTCTATAGGGAAGGATAGTGTTAAGCAATCTTGTTTCGAAAAATTCCATATATAAGTTACTAAGAACAGGTGAAAGAGGATTTCCCATTGCCATACCAAACTTCTGAGTGTAAAACTCATCATTAAATACAAATTTTGCATCAACAATACAAAGTTTAATAAGTTTAATGATAGTAGGAACTGGCAATGGTAAATCATAATTAACCAATTCTTCAGATAAGAAACTTAGTAAATCATCAACTGGAACTTTTGTGAACAAGGAGGTAACATCAAAACTAACCATATTGAAATCATTTAAATCAGTCAAGGTGCTTAATTTATCAACTAAATCTAAGTTGTTTTTAACATTAAAATTAGAAATTTTTCCAACAATTGGGCTCAAAATATCAACAAGCCATTTAGAAAGTTTATAAGAAACTGAACCTATAGAGCTAATAATTGGTCTAACAGGATTACCAGGTTTGTGTGTTTTTATTAATCCATACATATAAGGTAAAGATGGATTAGTGGAAGTAAATTTTTTAATTAATTCATCTTTGCCCTTCAATAGATGTTTTATAGTTTTATTGCTGTTAACAGTTTCTAAGGGATTCATAGTGGTTGTCTTGCATATTTTGATATCACCTGTTTACTGTGATCTTTTGTATATATATATATATATATATATATATATATATATATATATATATATATATATATATATATATATATATATATATATATATATCCTTTCTTTCCTGTATCTTTATACTTCTTAATCCTTCAATATTTTCTTTAAAATATACGAGGCTGACCGACTCGGGAAGAAGGGGGGGGGGATAATAATTCTAGAAACCATTAACACACACACACACACACACACACACACACACACACACACACACACACACATATACGTATATATATATATATATATATATATATATATATATATATATATATTTTTTTTTTTTTTTTTTAACACATCGGCCGATTCCCACCAAGGCAGGGTGGCCCGAAAAAGAAAAACTTTCATCATCATTCACTCCATCACTGTCTTGCCAGAAGGGTGCTTTACACTACAGTTATAAAACTGCAACATTTACACCCCTCCTTCAGAGTGCCGGCACTGTACTTCCCATCTCCAGAACTCAAGTCCGGCCTGCCGGTTTCCCTGAATCCCTTCATAAATGTTACTTTGCTCACACTCCAACAGCACGTCAAGTATTAAAACCATATGCCTCCATTCACTCCTATCAAATACGCTCACATGCTTGCTGGAAATCCAAGCCCCTCGCACACAAAACTTCCTTTACCCCTCCCTCCAACCTTTCCTAGGCCGACCCCTACCCCGCCTTCCCTCCACTACAGATTTATACACTCTCGAAGTCACTCTGTCTCGTTCCATTCTCTCTACATGTCCAAACCACCTCAACAACCCCTCCTCAGCTCTCTGGACAATCGTTTTGGTAATCCCGCACCTCCTCCTAATTTCCAAACTCCGAATTCTCTGCATTATATTCACACCACACATTGACCTCAGACATGACATCTCCACTGCCTCCAGCCTTCTCCTCGTTGCAACATTCATCACCCATGCTTCACACCCATATAAGAGCGTTGGTATAACTATACTCTCATACATTCCCCTCTTTACTTCCATGGACAAGGTTCTTTGTCTCCACAGACTCCAAAGTGCTCCACTCACCCTTTTCCCCTCATCAATTCTATGATTCACCTCATCCTTCATAGACCCATCCGCCGACATGTCCACTCCCAAATATCTGAATACATTCACCTCCTCCATACTCTCTCCCTCCAATCTGATATCCAATCTTTCGTCACCTATTCTTTTTGTTATCCTCATCACCTTACTCTTTCCTATATTCACTTTCAATTTTCTTCTTTTACACACCCTATATGAATGCGGGTGAAAGAACGGTTAGTGGGGGAGACTGGGTAAACAATGAAAGACATGACACACCTAGCAAAGGTAAAGGACTGATTACGTTTGCCATATACTTTTCCAAAAAAGTTAACCCATGCCGAGTTGAAACATCCTGAAGCAGGACAAGGTGTTAGGAAGTTAACAAGTGATATGTGGAAGTGTATTATGGTGGCTAGAGGGTGGCAACACTTGCCGTATACATCACCACCCGTCTAACAGTTTATGCTAGGCATCACTTATAAATATTGCAAGTTACTTAAACAAATTTCAAGTCTGTCGACCGCAAATAGGTCGTATACTAAATGAAAAAAATATTTAATCCCGAAAATGAGAAGTAAAGTAAGCTATATATATATATACGTAGATATATACACCTCAATATATATACCCCGTGCCTTTTTATTGATGAATTCCTATTCCAGTTAATTTTACCAGCATATCTTTTTAATAAAACACGTGTGGAACACTTGGGTATATTTATTGTGGAAGATGCCCAAGTGTTGCACATGTTTTATTCATCTAATTGACGGTTTTGTATCCCATTAATATATGTTACACATGGTATAGATGTTATCTCTCCTTAATGAGCGCAGTTTTCTTACTCTCCCTTCAAGCGCAGTCGCAGCCTCTGGCCCAGCGCAGAATCAATAAACATGAGTTTACAAGCTGTACCAACTGTGTTGATCTTCATTAGCATGTTAAACAACCCATCATACTTCTGTTCCTCTTCACCTCCTTAAATATGAATACCTTTTTTTTTTCAGGCGTACAGATATTTAAAAATATTCATTTTACTCCAGGAAAAACATTGGGATGAGAAAACGGAACAATGTATTAATATACGAATGTTAAGTTGTTTTGAAAGGTGTATGTGTTGTGTAAGGCAGCGTTGAGCTGTGGGAGGAGAGCGAACAAGAGCGGCTTCCAGAAAGTGGATGCTGCTAAGAGAGCTGTGCGCCATTCATAGTTTCCAAGTTTGAGCGCTGCTCTCTTCCATTCATAAGAGCGAAGTCGAGAGTAGACGCAAGGAAAGAGAGGAGTACGCAACCTCAGCAGCAGCACTTTGCGTGATTTTGCGCAGCATTGTAGTACAACGTACGAGAATATTAAATCTATGTACCGTTTAGTTGCGTCACACTATGTAGAGATTAAGTTCTTAGCTCCTTACGTAGTTACAAGACAAGCAAAGGAAGCACTTAAAGAGGCGGGTGAAAGGGTACAGCAGCATGAGGGAGGGGAAGGCGGCGGTAGCGGCCATGGCCTCCGCTTCCGCCGCCGCCAGACGAAAGTATGTACACACGAACACAGAGCTGGCGCCTCCAAGACCATTTGTGGAGCCACTCTGAGGATTCTACCTAACCTATGTTGACACCGCGGCCTTCGTTACCCCGGCGCCTTACCTGGCTTGCTTCACCCCACCATTCTCTTAACTCGTTACTGCAACTGCCATACCTGGGCTCAGGGATTATATGGATGTAAGACCGCTATTCAAGAAGGTCACGCGAACTACTCGAAGGCCACTTTCAAGAGGTCATTATACTGAAGTTGCCGGAGGTCACCATGCTATGTTACCAAGAGTTCACATATTTATTTTTTGAAAGCGTCAGTGAAGCATTTCTTAAGTATTATACCACTGTCATATATGTGCACTTCTCAAGGGAGGTTAATGCCAGTAAGGGGCTTTTGGTCCTGGGAAGCAGATCTGTCCTTCCCTTAAGGAGACTGATTGTCTCCCATTCCCAATGCACTATATGACCCTTATGGTTTAACGCTTCCCCTTCATTATAATAGTAATCATTTAATATTACGCACTGCTTGTTTAATATTACGCACTGTATGTTTAATATTACGCACTGTATATTTAATATTACGCACTGTATGTTTAATATTACGCACTGTATGTTTAATATTACGCACTGTATGTTTAATATTACGCATTGTTTAATATTACGCACTGTATAATATTACGCACTGTATGTTTAATATTACGCATTGTTTGTTTAATATTACGCACTGTTTGTTTAATATTACGCATTGTTTGTTTAATATTACGCACTGTTTGTTTAATATTACGCACTGTTTGTTTAATATTACACACTGTTTGTTTAATATTACGCACTGTATGTTTAATATTACGCATTGTTTGTTTAATATTACGCACTGTATGTTTAATATTACGCACTGTATGTTTAATATTACGCATTGTTTGTTTAATATTACGCACTGTTTGTTTAATATTACGCACTGTTTGTTTAATATTACGCACTGTTTGTTTAATATTACGCACTGTTTGTTTAATATTACGCACTGTTTGTTTAATATTACGCATTGTTTGTTTAATATTACGCACTGTTTGTTTAATATTGCGCACTGTTTGTTTAATATTACGCACTGTTTGTTTAATATTACGCATTCTGAGATGGTAAAACATTCTTAAAGAATTATTAATGTCCCTTGGAACATAAGAACTACAAGATAAACCGTGTCTGGGTTTGTGGTTTGTAGCAGTTGATGCAGTGGACATCAGAATGCAGTGACATGTATGGCTGGACTAAATAACACGTATTCCACGCCTGACTTGAGCCATGCACCCACCTTAAACAAGGTTGACCCTTCATAACATACCAATTACTAATTCTTCTTTCTGAAGATCTTGCATTTGTGTAATAAATTGAAAGTGTGTGTGTACTCACCTATTTGTGGTTGCAGGTGTGTGTGTGTGTGTGTGTGTGTGTGTGTGTGTGTGTGTGTGTGTGTGTGTGTGCGTGCTTGCGTGCGCGACCGCCCGCCTACCTGTAGAGTGTTTCCGGGAGTCAGCGGCCCGGTCCATGACCAGACCTCATGGTGGATCAGGGCCTGATCAGTCAGGCTGTTAATGCTGGCCGCAAGCAGTTCAACGTAAACCAAGGCCCTGCTGGTCAGCTATTGACTTTGGGTATCTGTCCAGCTTCATTTTGAAGACAGCGAGGTGTCTTTGGTAATCTCACTTATGTATACTGGGAGGCAGTTGAATAGTCTTGGGCCCATGACACTTATTGTGTTTTATCTTAGTGTACTCACGGCATCCCTTCTTTTCTCGGGGGAGGGATGTTGCACCGCTTGCCGGGTCTTTTGCTTTCGTAGGGAGTAATTTTTCCATGCAAATTTGGGACTGGTCCATTTAGGATTTTCCAGATATAAATTATGATTTATCTTTCTCGCCTGCATTCCAAGGAGTACAGGTCAAGGAACTTCAAACGGTCCCAGTAATAGAGGTGCTTGACTGTACTTATATGTGCAGTGAAAGTTCTTTGTATATTCTCCAGATCTGCAATTTCGCATGGATTAAAAGGGGAGTTAGTGTACAGTGGCAGTCCAGACTAGAGAAAACAAGTGACTTAAAGAGGATCATCATTGACTTGGCATACCTTGTTTTGAAGTTCTCATTATCCACCCTATCATTTTCCTAACAGATTTGATAATGATATTGTGATCCTTGAAAGTAAGATCCTCTGACATTATCACTCCTAAGTCCTTCACATTAATTTTAAGCCGAATAAGCCAAACCAGTGAGTTAGGCCTAAAAAGCAAGGGTCTTTTTTTGCCCATTAGGAAGAGGGAAAATTTGTTCTACCATAAATCTGCGAAAATCAATCTGAACATAACGAATATATATATAATATCGCGCCGTGTAGGTAAAACTGTTCAGTTAGCAAGAACTCGTTTAAAATTAAATCCTTTCTAAAAAAATTCTCTTATACGTTTAAAGATATATTTTTTCATTTATATTAATGTATAAATTAATAATTTTGTACCAAAAGATTCTTAGAAAGATTACCTAACCTTATTATAACAAGCGCAGTTTAATTTAGCCTAATCCAACTAAATATATTTTAGATAAGTTTACAATAATTTAATAACAAAAACAATGAAATATATTTTTTTCGTTAGGTTCAGAATGATTTTGGCGAAGTTATTGCGCTGTTATTTAAGCCAAAATTGCAAATTTTTCTACTTGGCACGATATATATATATATATATATATATATATATATATATATATATATATATATATATATATATATATATATATATACACACACACACACACACAACACGTAAAAAAACTAGAGAAAGTGCAAAGGTTTGCAACAAGACTAGTCCCGGAGCTAAGGGGTATGTCCTACGAGGAGAGGTTAAGGGAAATCGACCTGACGACACTGGAGGACAGGAGAGATAGGGGGGACATGATAACGACATATAAGATACTGAGAGGAATTGACAAGGTGGACAGAGACAGAATGTTCCAGAGATGGGACACAGCAACAAGGGGACACAGTTGGAAGTTGAAGACTCAGATAAATCACAGGGATGTTAGGAAGTATTTCTTCAGTCACAGAGTGGTCGGGAAGTGGAATAGCTTGGGAAGCGATGTAGTGGAGGCAGGTTCCATACACAGCTTTAAGAAGAGGTATGATAAAGCTCATGGCGCAGGGAGAGTGACCCAGTAGCGGCCAGTGAAGAGGAGGGCCAGGAGCTATGTCTCAACCCCTGCAACCACAACTAGATGAGTACAACTACTAGAGTACACACACACACACAAAAGCAATGTTGAATTCCCAAACACATCTTGTGATAGAATAAATAGAAAACGCTAAACGTCGGCATTTATTTAATTATATAACATTTCCTATTTATTGCTTACTAAATAATGTTTATGATCAGTTAGTGTATCGTAACAGTAACGTTGATCAGTTAGTGTATCGTAACAGTAACATTGATCAGTTAGTGTATCGTAACAGTAACGTTGAACTATAGCCCAGTTCTAGTGTCAACGTTTGTATTTCCCATTATTTTTATACTCATGGATTATACATCGGGAGAATGGAAGGCAACCAGGTTTGATCCAAGGAAAGGGAGGGTAGCACCAGTTTCTGGAATCAAAAGCTCTACACCATCAACAGTGAACCAATATATGTACGCATTTTCTCGCATTCCTATTTCCGCTGTATTTTGCTGGTTACTAGAGCACAAAGAGTTGTAAACAGAACAAAATCCTGCATTATCAACGTAAAAAAACTCAGTACCCCAAGGCACGGTCTTGGCGCCTCCACTGTTTCTTATACTCAGTACCCCAAGGCACGGTCTTGGCGCCTCCACTGTTTCTTATACTCAGTACCCCAAGGCACGGTCTTGGCGCCTCCACTCTTTCTTATACTCAGTACCCCAAGGCACGGTCTTGGCGCCTCCACTCTTTCTTATACTCAGTACCCCAAGGCACGGTCTTGGCTGGCGCCTCCACTCTTTCTTATACTCAGTACCCCAAGGCACGGTCTTGGCGCCTCCACTGTTCCTTATACTCAGTACCCCAAGGCACGGTCTTGGCGCCTCCATTGTTTCTTATACTCAGTACCCCAAGGCACGGTCTTGGCGCCTCCACTGTTTCTTATACTCAGTACCCCAAGGCACGGTCTTGGCTGGCGCCTCCACTCTTTCTTATACTCAGTACCCCAAGGCACGGTCTTGGCGCCTCCACTGTTTCTTATACTCAGTACCCCAAGGCACGGTCTTGGCTGGCGCCTCCACTCTTTCTTATACTCAGTACCCCAAGGCACGGTCTTGGCGCCTCCACTGTTTCTTATACTCAGTACCCCAAGGCACGGTCTTGGCGCCTCCACTGTTTCTTATACTCAGTACCCCAAGGCACGGTCTTGGCTGGCGCCTCCACTCTTTCTTATACTCAGTACCCCAAGGCACGGTCTTGGCGCCTCCACTCTTTCTTATACTCAGTACCCCAAGGCACGGTCTTGGCGCCTCCACTGTTTCTTATACTCAGTACCCCAAGGCACGGTCTTGGCGCCTCCACTGTTTCTTATACTCAGTACCCCAAGGCACGGTCTTGGCGCCTCCACTGTTTCTTATACTCAGTACCCCAAGGCACGGTCTTGGCGCCTCCACTGTTTCTTATATTCAGTACCCCAAGGCACGGTCTTGGCGCCTCCACTGTTTCTTATATTCAGTACCCCAAGGCACGGTCTTGGCGCCTCCACTCTTTCTTATATTCAGTACCCCAAGGCACGGTCTTGGCGCCTCCACTCTTTCTTATACTCAGTACCCCAAGGCACGGTCTTGGCGCCTCCACTCTTTCTTATACTCAGTACCCCAAGGCACGGTCTTGGCGCCTCCACTCTTTCTTATACTCAGTACCCCAAGGCACGGTCTTGGCGCCTCCACTCTTTCTTATACTCAGTACCCCAAGGCACGGTCTTGGCGCCTCCACTCTTTCTTATACTCAGTACCCCAAGGCACGGTCTTGGCGCCTCCACTCTTTCTTATACTCACAGCAGACAGATAAAAACTCTCACCACAGTTTTGTGTCATTTGCGGATGATACAAAAATAAGTATGAAAGTCATTTCGGTAGAAGTTGCAAAAACAAAATGCAGAAAGATATAAAGAGGGGTTTCCAGTGGAGAACATGACGTTCAAGGGTGATAAGTTGCAACTGCTTAGATAAGGAAAGAATGAATAACTCAGATGGGACACTGTTTACCAAAAAGTGGATCATTAAATAACAGAAAGAACCCGTGAAAGATCTGGGAGCAGTTACATCTGTTCACCTTTCAATGCACACAAGGCAAGTACTACGACAGTCAGGAAAATGACGAAGTGGATAATGAGAACATTCAAAACAAGGGAAATAGTGCGAATGGTAACACTATTTAAAACGCTTGTGATTTTTGGGAGTATTGTTCAGTGTTGACGGCCCCGTTCAGGGCAAGAGATATATCGGAGTTGGAACATAGAGATCATTTACGATCCGCATACAGCCAATAAAGCATTTTAATTACTGAGAACGTATAAGGTCTAAATATGTACTCACTGGAGCGGAGGAGACAGATATACATGATAATATACATGGAAAGTACTCGAGGGCCTTGCCTCAAATCTGCACACTGCCATAACAAAATACTAAAGTGAGAGATATGGGTGGAAATGTAAAATACGCTCAGTGAAAAAGCGGGGGAGCCTGGGCACAACAGGAGAAAATTATATCAACATCCGTGGTCCCGGACTATTCAACATCTTAAAAGAAGATATCAGAAATACTGTTGGAACAAGTGTGGTCTTCAAGGGGAAACTGGACAAGTATATCCAACAAGTGCTAGGTCAACCAGGCTGTGATGGATTTGTGGGCCAAGGGGTCACCAGCAGCAACAGCCTGGCTGACAAGGGAAGTACAGACAAGTCTGGTCCAGGGACGGGCTCCGGTAGATATACACTAGGAAGGTATACACTAGGAAGGTATACACTAGGAAGGTATACACTAGGAAGGTATACACTAGGAAGGTATACACTAGGAAGGTATACACTAGGAACTAGACTGACTAATTATCTCCACCAATAGAAAGATTAAAGAACTGCTAAAATTGGAACTTCACCATTATTTATGTTCATGGAACTGCGGGCGGCGGACACTAACAACTTGATCGATCAGGCCAGCAACTAGGAAGCCTGGTCTGGGACCGGGTCGCGGGGGCAGCGACTGCAGGTAAACTCCATGTAAATGGAGAAAGACTAAACCCGTAGGATTCATACAGCGCTTGGGGAATAGGAGGCATTCAGACTTGATGGAAGGAGGGGAAGGAAAGCTCCAATTCCTTGCATCAAGAGCCCTTCATTGTCATTAAAGACCATCCTTGATGGAAACTTGTCCCAGACGTGTTTCCTGTGCACGGGAGGGGGAAGTTTCCGTGGGTGGTGGGGTGGCGGCTGTAAAAGGTTTAGTGGTGGCGTGAGGTTGTGAGTCACGTGGGTGGAGTGTTGGAGGTGGTGGTGGTGGTGGGTGGAGTGTTGGAGGCAGCGGTGGCGCCGGTGAGTCGCCTGCTGGTGCTGGTGTCGCCCGCCGCACCAGCCTCTCAACACATTTCCCCGACACTTCGTCGGCGTCTCGTATATTTTCGCTTAGATTCGACTTGTTCCTAGCACTGCTTAATCTCTTTATTATGATTCTTTCGCTTTGAATATTGGATTTTCTTTTTCTCTGGCAGGTAAAGATAGTCGTGATATAACGAAATATGCACGAATGGTACGATTAGGGTACGCAGTGATAGGAGTTCTGTAGGCCTGTCTTGCTTCGCTTTTAGGACCGATATAGACAGCCTCTGCACGTCACTCGTCTCATACCAAGAGATTTGCTGCAGTGTAAACCATCGTATGTAAACTTGAATGCATTGTGTACACATTTTTGATTAAAACACTATACAAAAAGCTTTTATTTTACGCAAATTGATTTCACATCAGCTGCTCCGTATTATCATCTTTCGGTCTACCTGTATATGTATATATATATATATATATATATATATATATATATATATATATATATATATATATATATATATATATATATATATATATATATAATATTATAAGATGTAGTGGTTTGCATAGTTTGTGTCAGACGCCAGCTGGTATTTGGGGCAATGAGGCTTCGTCGGTAAAGGTCATGATTGTTGGCAGGAAACCTGCCATGCAGACGATAAGCTGGTTGATCTTAGCGGCATCTCTTTGTACAAGGAACGTAGGTATCGGTGTGTGCATGAATCATAGGGAAGGAACGAACCTGTCATGTACATCATAAAAGTTTATCGTATTCGTGTGTGGTGAGAACAGGTTCATCCCGTCATACAAGGCGCCATTATGCTGTCATGTAGAGTGCAAGTGTGGCTGCAGGCAGCAGTAAGTCGTGAAATAGCAGGCTGCCCATGTTGTAAATTATTATGAGGGTACGCTTGAGGACGCGCTGACGTTTCCGCTAGTTGCTGTAAGAAATTTTGGTCAAAAATGGAATTTTCGTTGTATTCTTCAAGTTTTTTGTTCTGTAGTTCTATAATTAACTATGATGATTGTGTAGAAATATTTGTCTCGTGGATTTGTGTGCTGGGGAAGAGGGGGGCACAATTTCTTTCAATAACCAGACAATCAACTTTTTATCAGAGATCTCCTGTCCGCCGAAGGAAACGGTGATATTAGTACTTTGCATGTTTAGTGAAGTAAAGATTGAGTTTGATGAATAAATGCCTCATTGGGTATTAGGATCACTAGGATTAAGTTATGCTTAGGGCTTGCACGTTCAGAACATTTTAAGGACACTAAAACTATCAAAACACTTAGGCAGAGTTGCTATTGTCTCTTGCTTCCTGAGACGAACATGTCGACCGCCCACCCACCACTGGCTAGACCTACGCGGGTAATGGCAAAGGGCATCGATTTAGCGACCAGTGTTACAGCAGTTAGCCAGGTTGGGGTGAGGAAATAGTATACAGTAGAGGGAGGAAATGGGGTGGGTACACAGTGCGTGTTGGTAACTTGGATTCATTGTATTGATTAGATTACTAGTGCTGTTAATTGCCAGATGAACGCTGTTGGGAGATGTTAGGTGCATTTTTCCCCCTGGATAATCAAGGCTACATACTTGAAGATGCCACATAACTATCAAGAGTAGTGAAGGAGTTGGCTAGCACGACATAGTGACGCCAAGGAGATAGACTATCACCCGCTTCTTGGAGCAGGGGATGAAGGACATAGTTGAGATACTCAACATTGTGTATTTAGTTTTTGCTGTAGAGCGTCAGAAAACTGACAGACACCGTCCTCAGGTGATTCCTGTGTCCTGCCTCACCTCCGTCTGAGATTGATTAGGCCTTGAGAAAAGGATGCCTGAAGTACGAAAGACTGCAATGTTCACTCCAACCTCTGTGATCTACATCTGTGCTGCTACCTCCATGAACCTTGCAAGGAATGCGTGTCAGGAGCCGGTGCAAGAACGTGGGATAAGTATATGTTCAGTAGGGACCAAGCGGGCGATGATGTGGAGAGAGTTGGTGAGAGGTCGTCGTGCACCTGGCAACGGTGTCGGCGCCAGGTAGTCGGGGCGCTGCGGACGACACCCTGATAAGTTTTCACGTACGGCCCCGACGCATGGCTAGGTAAACAACCTGCCGGGACAAATTAATATAAAAACACATGTCACCTCACCAGCATACCTTAGCATAGCTTTTCAGTTATGTAGTTTTCTGTTTTCCTGAAGGGTAGAGATTTTCTTATGATCTTTCTTTTTAAAGAGGTGCATGGCATTGCCTCAGGTATCTAGTCAAGTTTATTGAATACCTTGGCTCATTTATGGCGCAAACATTCCAATAGGATATAATGGTTACGTCACCTCTAAACACTTTGAAAACCATTTTTACTCTTACTCTGTCATGTAAACGAAAACTAGTGAGTAAGTGTTGGTTGGCAGAGGTTTACAATCACTTTGCTTCTACATAAACAACAACACATGCAATGTTGAGGTGGCCTTAGCTTGTTGCACAGCCGCTAGTACACACGTGTACATTTGCGCTTACATTCAACGTGCACACGGACGTACAAATATGTACAAGCGCAACATCATTTGTACATACAGGTAAAATGTGTGTCATGCATATAAACGTTGTTTTCATATACTTTTTTATAAACTAGATGTTGTACAAGATGGTCAAGCAACATGCCTCACTTGTTACTGTATCAGCTGTATGTATAATGTAATATAATACATTTCTTGAGTAGTAGTATGAATACATAAATACATGTAGTGATAATAGTTAAAAGGCGGGACAGGAGCTGTGAATGACCCCCTGAGGACACAACTGGGCAGAATGAAAATTACAAACTTTTTTTTCTGGGGGAGGTGCGACACAATCGATGAATAATCATTATCTGTCGCGTCAGATAATCGTTTAACCTTTCCTTCTCCCGCCCTACAACTCTCCTTCTCCCGTTCTCCTCTAACTCCTTCTCCACCCTACAACTCTTTCCTTCTCCCCCTACAACTTCCTTCTCCCCTCACACCTTTTTTCTTCTCCTCACCTCTACAACTTCCTTTTCTTCCTTCTCCACACCCTTCAACTCTGTTCTCTGATCTTCGTTACCCTTCACAACCTTTTGTGTTTCCCCTTTCAAGGAGGTTCCTGCTTACCCTTACCCCCTTGTTCAAGGGAGGTTCCTTGATGCTGCTGAGATTCTCTGATTTAAGGAATTGACTGTGCTCCAATTCTTTGAATCAAGCCTGAATGCCTTATTTTCCCAGGCGCTGTACGACTCCTATGTGTTTAGCTCTCTCTCATGAATATAATAATAATAATGAAGTTATAATTTGTAAAAGGAGCTAACGTGAATTAACGAGAGGGGGAAAAAGGAAATATTGAAAGTTATAAATTATTCTCATGGTCACTACCAGAGAGGAGAAAGGGAAATACTGGTGGCTGGGATTTGGCTGGCTGACGGATGGGGATAGGTGGCAGGGTTGACTGGGAGGGTTGGCTGATGGGTGGAGTTAAAGGGATGGGTTGGGTGACGGTATTGAGGTTACAAGGAAGTCTGGTATGGGGTTAGGCTAGGAATGGGGGAAGGGCTGGATGAAGAGCAGGGGTTAGTGTGAGGTGCAAGTTTGAGGGAAGGGGGAGGTTAGTGCAGTAGTTCGTCCTGAGACTACCAGAGGGAGGAGTGTTTGTAGGGAGAATGGAGGTTGACGTGAAGGGGTTGACGTGAAGGGGTTGTAATAATGTTGGTAGAATTACCGCTCCTGGTGAACGTTGCCACAATAAAATGTCGCATTAGTTGCTCATGTGTTTGTTTTACCTAACAAATTGAAGGGTGTTAGTGCAACAGTTCCGGGGGGGTTGGGGGGAGGCAGTGGCTGCTGGCAGATTGAGGCGACTCATTCATTAGGCCTTGAGTGCGTGGCGCCAGGGTGTCGAGGGGGGAGTGCGCGTCCCACTTCCTCCCTACTTCACTCAGCTTTCCTACCCCCCAAAAAAAAAAAAGTCACAAAGAATGAAATGATGGTTGCCACTTCAGCTTCTGAAATCCCAGTGAACGATAATGCTGTCTTAGCTGTTATATACCTTTGATGAATTGCGAGTCTCTACTACTGACCTGGCTCGTCTGGGGTTTGTTGGCCTGGTCAACCAGGCTGTTGCTGCTGGTGGCCTGCTACCCCGCATATCCATCACAGCCTGGTAAAACACATGTATGCACCGATCGAAACGTTTACCAAGGACCCAATGGAAATAAGTCACTGACTTTTTTTGGGTTATCCTAGATAATTTATGTATGATAATTGTACCTACGTGTACCTGTGCCTAAATAAACTTACTAAAGGAACGTTTCACCAATCGTGGCGAAACGTTTATGTTCTTATGAGGGAGTTTGTTAATCCAGCATGGACTTAACAAGACACGTATGCGAGTATTAAGGCATTGAAAACGTTTCGCTCATCAGGTCCTTCTTCAGGCCGTACTGAACTCCCTAGCGGGCGAAACGTATCCTCAATAAATGTCTTATATCCACATACGTGTCTTTCTCACATACATTAGTGAAATTGTATTTGTGTGTGATTTGTCACTACAAAATGTGTGTGATATATAATTACAAAGTGCACTGGAATAGTACTCGCTGATCTCCGCTTACGAAGGGAAGGAAATAAAGCTTGTACTCGCTGATCTCCGCTTACGAAGGGAAGGGAATAAAGCTTGTACTCGCTGATCTCCGCTTACGAAGGGAAGGAAATAAAGCTTGTACTCGCTGATCTCCGCTTGCGAAGGGAAGGAAATAAAGCTAGTACTCGCTGATCTCCGCTTGCGAAGGGAAGGAAATAAAGCTAGTACTCGCTGATCTCCGCTTACGAAGGGAAGGAAATAAAGCTTGAACTCGCTGATCTCCACTTACGAAGGGAAGGAAATAAAGCTTGAACTCTAGGGCATCGTCCCTCATCCTTTGATCAATTTGTGTATTTATTTTGTAATGTTCCTCTCTCTTGATCGTTTGGGCATATAGTTTCCTTGTGTTATTTGTGGTTCCTTCTGTATTAGTCGACTGTCTACCTGGACTACTGCTCATGTACGTAGGGATCATGAGTGAGAATTAATACATGTGCAACATCTGGGTATCTTTACTGTAGACGTTTCGCCATCCAGTGGCTTTATCAATACAGATTCTAGGACATATTAATAAAGCCACTGGAGGGCGAAACGTCTACAATAAAGATACCCAGATGTTGCACATGTGTCTTAACTTTCATCTTGTCGTTATTGTATGCCTTTATTGCACAACCACGTAGGGATCATATCACTCCTAAGAGGGAGAGGGATGATAAGTACGTAAAAAAGTACTTGAAGGCCTAGTCTCAAATCTACACATTGACATACACGGGAGTGAGAGATGTGGGAGGAAGTGTATAATAAACCCAGTGAAAAGCAGGGTAGAAGTCTTCAAGAGGGAATTGAACAAGTATCTCCACTAAGTGCCAGGCTGTGATGGATATGTGGGCCAGCGGCCCGCCAGCAGCAATAGCCTGCGTGGTTGACCAGACAAGCACCAGTCAAACCTGCCCCAGGGCCGGGTTCCTGGAGTAGAACTCTCGAAACTCATCAAAGGTATATCAAAGATAAAGGTACGTTAAGACTGAAAAGTATAACTTATACCCTCATTGTGGGGAGTTTGAAGCTGGTGCCACATACTCGAGAATTTATCTTATACAGGTATATGTTTTATATAATATATAATATTCTGAATGGAGTTGTACCCTTGCTGGTTGGTACCCTGTGTTCGGGCACTTAGCCCCAGTTCCCATTTCTTTCCTTCACATGGTCTCGTAAGAATGCAGGTAAATCTCACATTTTTTTACATACATTCAGTATACACTTAGGTTTACTTTCGAATGTTTCTGAATACAGTAGCTGTTATTTCTGTAATATTTCCATTTCCATGTACGAGGCTTGGTCTGAGACCCGGCTGGAGGAACAATGGTCACCGGAACGATCAAACCTTTAGTAGAGGTAACGATCATCTTCAGCCGTTGTACTGGTGTAATGTAGTGGGCATATAAGAGTTACTGGTCTGTTTACCACCTCTGCTGCTAATTTTTAATATTAGTATGTCATTGGCTGCCTTTCAGCCATGCTTTACTTCTGCATATTGCCCCCCCCTCCCACCCCACACCCCTACCTCAGACTCGCAACTCACATTCTCTCTCTCTCTCTCTCTCTCTCTCTCTCTCTCTCTCTCTCTCTCTCTCTCTCTCTCTCTCTCTGAAAATTGAGAAAGCAAAAAGTCACAAAAATCATGTTAGACAAATACAACAAGGAGTGATATCACCCTGTCAGAAGTACTCGTGAGCCAGACACTGAAGGGATAATGGCAAGTGTGTGTGTGTGTGTGTGTAGGGGGGGTTGCATCTACTGACTCTTACCTCTTCAGCTACTGTGACCGGCATTACTGGTCTGGTTAAAGAGACAGTACGGTACCTTTTTTGTGAGTGTGATTAGAGGAGGGACCTGGTTTGTGAAATATGGTTTTGAGGTGTGCTAACAATTAATTATAACTAGCAATAATCGACTCCTTATGCAACCCACCCTCTATCTTAGGATTATTCGTGGGGATACAAACGTTCTCATGATGCCTCTCTCCGGCTTCACACTCAAGCCGCCATTTTTTTCTTGTAATTCAAAGGAAATTGAGCATCCCGATTGGAGGACAGGGTCCCTTGTAGATGCTGTGATTTTTTCTTTGTTTTGTTTGTTTTCTGAACATTGGAGAGCGCGATACCCACAGGAGTTACGTAGTGCCTGTGGAAACGGTGGATAACGTTTCATCCAAGGGAAGGGTAACTCCAATTCTCTGGATCAAGAGATCTTTACTGACATCAAAGGCACGCCCATCCTTTTGAAGGGCTGTGAAAGGAGGCCAGCAGGTATTGCGTTAGGGACCACCCTGTAGATACCGCCTGATTGCCACCATCAGCTTGACGGCGGACAGTGGCGAAGATCCTGGAGTGGCTTGTCTGTGTGGCCAGTTTCCCGGCTGATGTGATCACTCGCTGAGGATCCTGGCTTTGTGTGGTCAGTTTCCCGGCTGCTATGATCACTCGCCGAGGATCCTGGTTGTGTGTGGTCAGTTTCCCGGCTGCTATGATCACTCGCTGAGGATCCTGGTTGTGTGTGGTCAGTTTCCCGGCTGCTATGATCACTCGCTGAGGATCCTGGTTGGTGTGGTGGATCATCGGGATCTTCCCGGCTGCTATGATCACTCGCCGAGGATCCTGGTTGTGTGTGGTCAGTTTCCCGGCTGCTATGATCACTCGCCGAGGATCCTGGTTGTGTGTGGTCAGTTTCCAGACAGCTGTTGATCACTAGCCGAGGATCCTTATTGTGTGTGATCAGTTTTCAGGCTGCTGTGATCACTCGTTGCGGATCCTGGTTGTGTGTGGCCAATTTCCCGGCAGCTGTGATCGCCCGGGGGAAACCCAGGGAAGAATATGGAGGTGCGTGCGAGGCCTTGTTGGCCAGGTTGCTCATTAGGCCTTGAGGCTGGGCGCCACATAGTCGCAACGCTGTGTTGGGTCCTCCCTGCTCAGCCCATTCTTTATATAATTGTGCTAGGTTGAGGGACCGATTACCTCATCTACTTTCATCGAATATCTCCGTATTGGCGAAAACCCAGAGGGTGTTCCGGGGGTCGACGCCCCCGCGGCCCAGTCCTTGACCATGTCTCGACATGTATGCAGTTCCTAATGCTCTAACATTTCGTGAGTCATGATTGGCGGCTTTGAAGGGACTTGAGCTAGAGCACGACATAGCCACGCTGGTGTGGGATTCGTCTGTAAAAACCTGTATTTGTGGTCAGTGTTCGCCCATGCTAACCTCCCTATGGTGCATAGAAATATACCTAGTTAGATGAATCCTATTAGAGCCAGGTGGTTCAGTAGTAGTTAGCACACTGGCCTGCTAGTTCTAGGACTCCATGTCATGGGTTCAAGCCTCAACCGTTCTATGATTTGTTCAAACCCCTTCCCCGACCCTACAACAAACCTCATTTCCCCGGCCCTAGGACAACCCCCCCTCTTCTGGCCCTAGGACAAACCCCCCTCTCCTGGCCCTAGGATAACCCCCCATTAGAAACAATCCTAACCTACCAAACCAAGCGTAACGCAAGTTAACGTAACCTAGTCTAACTAAACCAAACCTAATTAAATGAAATGTTTTTTTTTGTCTGCCCTTTTATTGTGTTTTTTTTGTCCGCTGGATTTTTGTCGTGGGGGAGCCCTGCCACTTTCCCAGATGTGTCATGGCCATGGTTAAACATCCATATTTGTGATTAAATTAACATTTCTATAGATTTATGTAAGTCAGTCTAACCCAACTCAATCTTAACTTGGTTAACATGCACAAAAGAACATATATAAGAGTGCAAGAAACACTAAGAAATTAACGTTGTGAACCACTTAATGAAATTATCGTGATAAAATTAGGATAGGCTTCCCAGCTACACTGGGGGGCACCTGTGAACACCCACTACACTGTGGGGGAACCTGTGACCACCCACTACACTGTGGGGCCCTGTAATCACTCACTACATTGGGGCACCTGTAACCACCCACTACACTGGGGCACGTGTGACCACCCACTACACTGAGACACCTTTGACCACTCACTACACTGGGGCACCTTTAACTACCCACTACACTGGGGCACATTTGACCACCCACTATACTGGGGAACCTGTGACCACCCACTACACTGTGGGGCCCTGTAATCACTCACTACATTGGGGCACCTGTAACCACCCACTACACTGGGGAACGTGTGACCACCCACTACACTGAGACACCTTTGACCACTCACTACACTGGGGCACCTTTAACCACCCACTACACTGGGGCACCTTTGACCACCCACTATACTGGGGCACCTGTGACCACCCACTACACTGAGGGACCTGTGACACCCACTATACTGGGGCACCTGTGACCACCCACTACACTGAGGGACCTGTGACACCCACTATACTGGGGTACCTGTGACCGCCCGTTACACTGAATTGTATGAGGCTCCTCGATGAATAAACTCTCTGCATCTAGTGTTTTTACTGACTTGCTGGCGCCATACACTGCGCTCACTCCTACTGGCTGGTGTTGACGCTCTCGCCACACTGTTTTGGCTCTTGTCAGTACCAAGTAAGCTGTAGCACTGACTTGTCAGTACCAAGTAAGCTGTAGCACTGACTTGTCAGTACCAAGTAAGCTGTAGCACTGACTTGTCAGTATGTAGATGAATGGTTCAGAGAACCGACAAGTTATAAATTAGACACATATGCAACACTTGGGTATCTTTATTGAGGAAACGTTTCGCCACACAGTGGCTTCATCAGTCCAATACAAAGCAGAAAGGTGTAAGGAGAGGAGGAGTTTGAGGTAATCAGTCCCTCGGCCTGATTAGGTTCTGTTGTATAGCTCTTCATTGGGAAAGGAATTTTAATGAAAGCTCTTGATCCAGGGAATTGGAGCTCGCTTCCCTCGGGGTTAAGCCGAATTGCCTCACATTCCAGGCATTGTATGATCGTGTTGATCTCTTGTTGACAATATTTCTTAAGCAAAAGTTACTTCTGGTGGAATTCGGTGATCACTTACAAGTCTCAACAGAATGCCATTAATAAACACAGTTAGTTACCATTTTGTCCTAGGCACATGTCGATTAGACACTAGGCCTGTTGTATGTATGTGTATGTGTAACGAAACACTTCGAAATGTTTCGGCCCCGCCGGGAATTGAACCCGGGCCCTCCGTACGTGAAGCAAGAGCGCTAGCCACCATGCCATCGGGGCGTGTTGTTATACCTGTGTCCGGTTTCGAGGGCTCTTCTGCTCCTTCAATCTGGTCTGACTCCAGGTTTCCATGTTGACCACCTGGTCCACCAGGCTGTTTGTATTAGCTGCCTGCCGTCTCGCATAGCCAGCACAACCCGGCACTTGTAGAAGGAAGCAGCCTAGTTTCTTATCAAGGGTTGTTATCTTAGTTCCGGCAATATTTTTAGTATATGCTGGTAATATCAAAGGGAAAGCGCTAAAGACGCATGGGAAATGAGAGAGAATCTGGCGTGTTCCAAAGAATGGAGGTGTATCACCCAAGGTTAAGTAGTGCCCAGGAGCTGTGATTCGATCCCTCCAACCACATATAGGTGAGAACATGTGCAATATATGGGGAGCGACGCGTTTCCTAAATAAAAGTTTCCCATCCGTCATATATGAACGGAGGGTAGCTCCAATTCCTTGTATCAAGAGCCCTTCACTAGCATCAAGGCAACCCCTTCCCCATTCTTTTAAGTTGAGATATTTGTAGAAGGAGAGGATGGTTACCACAGGCACGACATTGTCCAGCTACTGCTGCAGGTCTGACTTGACTAATATAAGCGTAGTCACGATTGCATCTGATGACACAAATTTAAGCAACATCATATAAGGAAGGTCTAGCGGCTGACATTTTTACTCCGTTGTTGGATATATATATTTTTTTTTTTGGGGGAAGGTTATCTTGATGCCGGCTAATGGTTCTTGATCTAAGAAATTGGAGCTATCTTCCCTTCCTCGGATCAAACTTGAATACTTCTTATTTCACATGAAAGGCGCTGTATGACGCCTACAAGTTTAGAGGTTCTCAGTATTTATAACGAGTACGTACTGATAATTGTGATGCAAAGTGCAATGAACACTGATTAACGAGAGAGCAAAACTCAAGTGAGGAAAAAAAAAAGTTAAAATGGTATTTTGTATATTTCGACCTCCAGCTTGAGGTCCTCCAGTTGAGGCCCTCCAGCTTGAAGCCCTCCAGCTTGAGGTCCTCCAGTTGAGGCCCTCCAGCTTGATGTCCTCCAGTTGAGGCCCTCCAGCTTGAGGTCTTCCAGTTGAGGCCCTCCAGCTTGAGGTCCTCCAGTTGAGGCCCTCCAGCTTGAGGTCCTCCAGTTGAGGCCCTCCAGCTTGAGGTCCTCCAGTTGAGGTCCTCCAGCTTAAGGTCCTCTAGCTTGAGGGGAACCTCAGCTGGAGGTTCAAGTATACATACAGACTTCAGTCTTCCACGTTATTTAGCTTAAGTGCGTTTTCCTCTCTCGGTAATAATGCTAATCAAGGTTTTCTGTAAGGAAGTGTGTATTTATTGTTATTAATTTCTTATATGTACACTTTTTGGCTTTATTTATTATTAATATATTAATAATAATATTATTATATTTATTATTTTCATCATCATCTAAAGTTTATACAAGTTTATTCAATTTGAGTTAAAGTACATGTATGTGAAGCTACTCTTTCTTATTTCAGGCTCAATTCCTTGGTGCCAAGTAGCTTACTGGGAAGGTCGAGACCGTGTGGGTCGTCTGTACCCTGTATGCACCCCTTCCCTTAACATCATGGGGGACACTCCTCATGGGGACGGCCTTTCTCTAGCTTCCCTGGCTGCCCATTCCCACACTACTCCTTCTGAACAAGTCAAAAGGACCAGGGAAAAAATTGGTCTCGGTAAGTATTGCAATGCAATCAATAGATTGTAATACAGTGGTACCTTGACTTACGAGTTTAATTCATTACATATATATTTAAAGAAGTCTTTTGAAAAGTATATTAAATAATAACTTGGTAAAGCTTATTGCTTTTATTACATTGAAGGGAACTGCTAAACCCGTGGGGTCATACAGCACCTGGGGAATGGGAAACTGTCAAATTCGATTCATAGAAATGGAGGGTAATTAAATTTCTTAAGATTAAGAGCCCTTCCCAAGAATCAAGGCACCTTTCTTGTATTGTTAATTGAATTAAAAAGTTTCTACACAGAGGCTTGCATAGGAGAGTTTATTATTTGTCTCTTGTCACTTAGTTAATTCCATTTTTTATGTGAGAAAACTCCCATGGTTTACAAAGCTCATATTTTTGTTTGGTTAATCCTTTAGCAGGAATCTTTCCTACAAAAGATAAGAATAAGAATTTTTATTTTGACATGATGCATAGTTGTACAAAAGAATATAACAGTTGGGTGTACATGCCAAAAGCCCCTTTGTATGCAGAGCATTTCGGGCAAACTTAATATTAACATAAGATTAGGAAGGCAATAACAGATTATTGAAGAGCAATAAAGTTAAACTCAATGCAAAGGCAGAGAATGAGGTTGGGTATGATTGAAACATACAAATAATATAATTATTATTAAAAAAGAAGTACAGTGGACCCTCGGTTTTCGTGTTTAATCCGTTCCAGAGGGATCGGCCAAAACTGAAATTGGCCAAAACCGAAACCATTTTCCTCATAAGAAATAATGTAAATTCAATTAATCCGTTCCTGACACCCAGAAGTATTAACAAAAATTTATTTTTTGTACATTAAAGATACAAAATAATGAACATTCAACATTACACTTAACTTTTTGGTAGACTGTTGCTGCTGGATAGAAGACAGGGAGGAGGGGAGAGGGGAGAGAGGCTATTGTTTGGAAGGGGAATCCCCCTCCATAAGGACTCTAGGTACCAAGTTCTTTTCCGGGGTTACTTCCATTCTTTGTTTTTTAATGCCACTAGGACCAGCTTGAGAGTCACTGCACATCTGTGGCACTAAATATCTGACCAGAGAGCTCTGTTTCTGGCGTCTCTTTAAAATGTCCCTAAAATGAGACAAGAGATTGTCATTGTACATGTTGCCGAGACAGCTTGCAACATCTTTGTCAGGGTGATGTTCCTCTACAAATGAATGCATTGTAGTCCACATTGCACAAATCTCCTTAATCTTTGAATAAGGCACCTTCTTCCATCTTTCCCTCCTCCTGTGAAGCAATTTCCCGAGTTGTGGTTTGATGGTGTTGGAGCTCAAGCTCTTGCAGCTCTGCAGTGTTTAGCTCTTCATTGTGGTCCTCCACCAACTCTTCCACATCCTTGCCAGTCACCTCCAACCCCATGGAATTCCCCAATGCCACAATACTTTCCACAACTGGCATAGGCTCCTCAGGGTCATCCCCAAACCCTTCAAAATCCCTCTCTTGGACACAATCTGGCCACAACTTTCTCCAAGCAGAATTCATCATCCTGGAAGTCACTTCCTGCCAAACCTCCAGAACTCTCTTAGGGTCAATGCAGTGTCTGAGGTCATATCAAAGCACCTTTGAAACATTGCTTTGGTGTACAGTTTTTTGAAGTTTGCAATGATCTGCTGGTCCATGGGCTGGATGAGAGGAGTGGTGTTAGGAGGCAAGAACTTCACTGTTGCAAAACTGAATTCCTGGGACAATTGGTCTTCCAAGTCTGGAGGATGAGCAGGAGCATTGTATATTATCAGGAGGCACTTGAGTTCCAATTTATTTTCCAGGAGGTATGCTTTCACACTCGGGCCAAACACTTCAATGAACTATTCCAGGAAAATTTCCCTCGTGACCCATGCTCTACTGTTAGCCTTCCACATCACACAATTTACTCTTGACAACACTGTTTTTCTTGAACACTCTGGGATTTTCAGAGTGATACACCAGTAAAGGCTTCAATTTTAACCCTTAAACTGTCCACATGTAGATATACGTTCACGTGCGTAGCTGACCGAACGTAGATCTACGTTTTTTTTTCAAATGCTTTTAACCTTGCCACGATAAGCCTGAGTTGCCTAGAGATTAGAGAATGGGTCTGTGCACTCAGTGTGTGCAGTATTACAAAATGTGGGAATGACCAACAAAATGCACTCTTCATTTTAAACAAAAAGAACAATTTATTTTTTTCTCAAAATATTCGGTCAGCTATGCACGTAAACGTATATCTACGTGTGGACAGTTTAAGGGTTAAATCCCCACTAGCATTAGCATAGAACAAGAGAGTTAGCCTGTCTTTCATAAGCTTGTGTCCTGGCAGTGCCTTTTCCTCCTGAGTAATGTAGGTCCTATTTGGCATTTTCTTCCAAAACAGGACTGTTTCGTCACAATTAAACACTTGTTGGAGTTTGAATCCTTCAGCCTCTACATATGTTTTGAATTTGCGCACAAATTTTTCAGCCGCATGTTTGTCTGAACTGGCACTCTCACCATGCCTTACAACACTGTGTATGCCACTTCAATTCTTTAATTTTTCAAACCAGCCTTTGCTGGCCTTAAATTCACTAACATTAGATTGTCATGCAACTGCCTTGCTTTTTCACAAATAACACTCTGGGAAACACTATCACCTGCTAACTGTTTTTTTGGTTATCCACACTAACAACAATTTCTCCATATTTTCAATTGTTTGTGATCTCTGTTTTGTTATGGTATTCACCCCTTTCGCAACATCAGCTTGCATGATTTCTTTTCTCTTCCCCACAGTGGAACTGATGGTTAATGGCGACTTCTCGTACATCCTGCTAAGCTCCGCAGTACGAACGCCACTATCATATTTTTCAATTATTTCCTTCTTTATTTCTATGGTGTTCCTCAGTTTCTTTACCAGAGGAGTGGTACTAGGAGCTTTCTTTGGACCCGTGGTGGCTTATTTAGCAGTCACACACACTAATAAAGTGCCCAAAACAGTGGATTGTTAAGAAATGTTTTGTATGAACTCGCAGGATAATGTTCACTCAACCAGAAACAATGCTACACTGCATGACAATATGCATGGGAGGCAGGCTTTGTGTGCACGTTGGGCACTCAGACAGGTTCCATACCATCAATGAAAACGGAGCCAATCGACGAAAACAGAGCCAATATTTCCACGAAAAAAATCGGCAAAAACGGAAATCAGCGATAATGGAGATCGATGAAAACGGAGGGTCCACTGTACTAGCCTATACAAATAGGACATGAATAGAAAATGATATAAATATGATTCTCAAACAAACCTAACCATGAACAAACGAGCAACACAAAATTCAATCTGAACAAATTCAGATTTAAAGAGTAAGATTTTGCCCAAAGGCTCTTAGCCATTTAAATAAGCTGTGGATAAAAAAAAAAGGTTAAGATACATGGGAAATTAGGAGTGCAGGACCTGCCTCGTATATGCCAATGCCAGTGCTCTTATAATCCTTATGATTTTATATTAAGTCAACATTATTTTACTTTGGCTTTTATCTAATAAAACTCTATATTGATGAGCTTTTGCCCTATTAAAATAAAATTCCTTGATAATAAACTTAAATTCATCATGATTCTCTAATTATTGATCATGTTGCACTGTCAAGGAGACGTCAGGCTGGATTTTCAAAAACCCCAGGCAATTACATCATTATTTTTTGGCCCTATTGTTTGCACATAGCCTTCCTACTTTATCTGTTCAAATCCTCTGTATGAAAAAGAATGCTAAATAATGTTAAATGCAGAATAAACAATTGCTGGATAATTGATGTCCTACTGTAAAGTATATAGTAATAATGTTTACATTGGCTTGGGTAAAGTCTGTTTTTTTTTCCTGTACATTTAACATTAGGAACATTAGGAAATTTTTTATAGGGTTTCTTGTCCTTTTAGGTAACTAATTACTCTTTGTTTATGGTTTAAATCATCTAATTGCTTTTATTTATATTTGCAGGTTTGGTGCTGTATCAGGAAGGGGACAGAGTGTGGGTGTACAATCGGGCAGATGTGCCGCTCTTCATCAACTCTCCAACTTTAGACGGAGGATTACATACCCGATCCCACTTTATTGTCCACAAGCTTCCCCCTGGGCACATTCTTAACATATTTGATTATGATAAAGCTCGGCTTTATCAGAAACTTCCTGTTCATCCCGACTTATCGCACGAAGGGCCCATTGATCGGAACTCTGTGCGGGTGTCTTTTGCAAAAGGCTGGGGACCTAACTACCATCGACAAGTTATTACCGAGTGCCCCTGCTGGCTTGAAATACTGCTGGTCCCTGCAAGATGATGGCATCACTGTTTGGTGCTCTCTCATTGCCCACTCAGTCTTGCCCTCCCTGCAGTTGGCCGCTGGCCGGTCCAGCAGTACTGACAGGGAGTACATGCAGTTCAGTCATTAAGAGCAGCAGAAGCAGCCATCGCATTATGTGCAGTGGATTGGCAAAACCTACATGTTGAAGCAGCACGAAGCAGCAGCAGCAGAAACAGCACTAAAATGGGCAGCTTACATGTTGTGTTGACCCAGTCAAGGCTAGTGTGTGTAGTGTATCTGAGGATCGCTGTAACATGGTGCATTTAGGTCCTTCAAATAAGCACTGGTAGTGGGTCCTGTGTACTTGGAAACTCTTTGACATTGTTAGAGTGCAAGATATTCAGTAATATCAGGGGTTAGAGTTATTGCACAACTCTGTCAGTGTGCTGAACTATATAGGTGGATGTGAATATTTAGTGCAAGATTATTTCAGATTGAAGTTAACGGGTCACAGTTTTGTTGGACATTTTTCTGTGGTTATCTTGCCAGTGAATTGGGGCACCATGTGTTAAAAGATTTTTCTTGTAATGAAATCTAGTCTGTTTGTTATTTTTGTTACTGTCTCCTATCACTGTCTTGTTTTATATTTACTAATACAATATCCTCAATGTTTGATATACAATTTTTTTTTAAAAACAAACGTTGCCTTTGCAAAAGCTAGAATACTTAAGACACAAAATGGAACACTTTGTTCAAATATTCCAATATTAATGTAATGAGAAGCTCTTAAATATAGAGCATTACCTCTACCTTTTGTGAATGTGACCAGAATGGCTCTTGTCCACTTAACTACAGAACTCGGCATCTTGCATAATGTTTAGGTGTACAGGCAAATCCTGAAATTATTTTTATATGAACAAAGTTAGTGTGACAGTGAAACACAACACTTTCATAAAGTGTCTGACGCTTAGCATATATAATCCTGCCTCTTCTATGCATAAAGTTCTTTGTATGCAATGTGTTCCATAAGAAGTAACAAGAGGCATTGCTTTTTAAAATTCTATAAAGAAAGGTCAAATGAAAAAATAAAGCTTGCCCTTTGGATAAAGTTACATTTGCAGCAAAGTAATATGCTACTAGTCTGTGCTGACTGCATGTGGCATACAAGCCACACATGGACCTGTGCACACTGAGAGTCCATGTCCTGAAGGTGCTACTTACGAAAAAGGATCTTTCACTCTATTGAAGTACAAATGGCTTCCTTGCAAACCCTGGTGCCCTCATATAGTGTTTTTATACCTATTCCTATTCTTTGGCTGCACATACATTAAAAAATAAAAATTTCAAGCATATGGAATTTCTTGCTTCTTTTTCGCCAGTTTCACAATAACCAACCTTTCCCTTTACGTACAATATTTACTGTGATGTGAACGAAGCAAACATGCAGTAACCGAAACTCCTTTAATGTGCCATTTAGTTTACATATAACTATTAAGTACAGTATATGATTATAATTATTACCTATGGAAACTTACCCTTGCCAGCAGCACTTCTTGCAGTTTTCTTGTTCGTTTTTCAAAAAGTGCCTCTTGCCAATGTCTTCAAATTTATTGAGTTGTCATGATAATAAATACTTACTTGAATGTGGTTCCATTTATACTGTAATACCTTTTGATGTTTAAAAATTGCTTAAAAAAGGATTTGGATTTATTACTTTTGTACAAGACATAAGCGAATACCTACTGACATTATAATCAGAGGGAACCATAGTTGGCCTATCAGTAAACTATTTTGCCAGGAAGTGCCTAAGCGTTTAATGGTTTTTCACATAGATTTAAAGGAAAACCTGCCATTATCTTTTATCTTAATTTAAATAAATTTTGGGTGGATTAGCATGTTAAATACTAAATTAATATATAGTATTTTTTTTAAGCATTCAACAAATTACTCCTAGCAAAACATAACAAACTAGTTATGTGACAATCAAAAATATTAAGTTATTTTTTAAGTGAATTTAAGGAAGTCTTAAATTATAACTGAGAGTGTTAGTACTGTATTAGAAAATATTTTCAGTTTATATAACTTTTCTTATAATGTTATGAGATTGTTAAACTACTATAGATTTGCAAGTAATTTTAATGTAAAACAAGAAAGCTATGCAGAGTTGTGAGGAGTGTTTTCATAGATTTGAAAAAGTTCAGTAAGCCTGTACTAGCTGGTAAATCAGTAAGCCTTACTTTACTCCTGTGGGAGTGATGATTAAAAGTCTTTGGGATTTACTCACCAGGTGGGAAAATGGCTGACCCAAGACTCTTTGTACTATTTCTGTGATTTTTGGGTTGAATACTTGGTGTAAAATAATGATACTCGTATTATTATCGGAAGCTTATAGAACACATTTTATTAATTTTTTAATATCATGTCAGAAAGTGAGTCTAGGCTGCTTAAGAATTTGAAGCCAGATTACAGATAAATATTGTGGGAAGGGATGGGACCAAAACATTAGAAGTGCCTCATAAGGGATATTACAGGGTCATTTGAGGTAGGATTTTGACCTGTAGCGTGTAAAGTTTAACTTTAAATATGAATCTAATGTGATACACTTCCAATGGTTATATAGAGTTAAGCCATGGAAAAAGAGAGGATAATGTGACAGCTGATGGCATGGTTGTTATGAATGTAGTTTAGATATCCAATTAATGGTAGAGGTTAGGAAGGCAGTTTCATCAGCGACAGGAGGCTAAGGCTCATGTCACTCTCAAATGTGATGATTGCAGATTGTCACTGGAAGTGTACAATAACACATTCGTCCTTCCATCATGAGGAATTACGCTTTTGTATCTAGTTATGTATGATCATATTTAAGCATCACACTACGAGTGTTATGAGCAAAAGAGGGTAGGGGTAGCATCATCACTTAGCTAACTTGGTGATAATAAGAAGTGTGAATTATAGATTGATTCTGTCATTTAAGTTAATAGTATAAATGTTTTTGCATTGAGTGACTGAAATGGGATTTGCATTTTCTTTCCAATATACTCCAGAGACAGAAGCAAGCATTGCTTTTATTTTATACCAGGTTTTCTGGTTTGTGAGAATAATGCAATGATGAATGAGCTTTACCCCTGAACTCCAATATGGCTCCTTTTTTAAATATTGCGTGCAAGCTTGCAAAGAGAGCCAAATTGAAGTGTATGCCATTTGAGGCTATAGAAATGGCTAATCATATGATGTGTTGTTTCTGTCTTATGTCAGGATATTGTACATTTACAAGTGAGCATACTCTCTTGTCATCACTAGGAGCCTGGATAAAGCCCAATACATCCATGGTTGCTGGTGTAGGCAAGAGGTAACACAGGTCATTTATTTACTGTGGCAACCTGACCCCCTTAACCCACCTGAGAGTTTGACTGGCTGTACAATGTATCCACACCTGTACATAATGTATATAAGAGGTTACTAAAGTTAAGTGGAGAAGCACAGGGTGGTTGCTATTTTAGAGGAAAGATATTTCCTGCCTTATATTTTTGTTAACCTGGCAATGCTACCTACCACTGCTTCACCATAGCATACTATGTAATAATTAATATGGGCCGACCATGTTAAGAACATGTACATTTGATTTTTATTAAAAACTTTTAGATTATATCAATGCCTTTTATTTTCAAAAGCATAAAACATTGTATTTCTAAGCCCACTCTTTGGTCTGAGAGAATCCACTACCCAGAGTTATGAAACAATTTGAAGAAAAATAGGCACATGTGCAATGAATAGTACAGATTGTGACAAGGCTAAAAGAATATCAAAGAAGTCAGTACAGCTGAATAAGACAGAAATATTACTGTGAAAAATTAGACACATGTGCAACATCTGGGTATCTATATTGTAGACATTTCACCATCCAGTGGCTTTATCAATACAAATTCAAGGACATAATTGGAAGACAGAAAAATTATATACAAAAGATAAGGTAATCAGTCCCTCAGTCTTGGAGTTGGTGTGAAGAGCACCGTAGTCATGAAGATTCTGGCGCACAGGTAGTAGTTGTAGGTTCGCCGGTACATCCGGCCCGGGTCTTCTCCAAATGGTGACCCGGCACAATGGTGCACAGGTAAGAAGGCTGGCGCTTATATACTGGCTTCAGATGGGATGGGTAGCAGAAGAGGGCATAATCACTGGTAGGCGGGATTCCCCAGTGGAAGTAGGTCATACCCAAGGGATGGGTTAGTGGTAGAGGTTGTAGTAGTAGTAGTAACCATGAAGAAGGTTATGCAGATGTCCTCTGAACCAAGATTCCATGATGTTGCAGTGTCTGACAAGTTGTACATGAATGGTATACAATACCGACAAGATGAAAAATTAGACACGTGCAACATCAGGGCATTTATATTGTAGACGTTTCTCCATCCAGTGGCTTTATCAATACAAATTCAAGGACATAATTGGAAGACAGAAGAATTATATACGTATAAATGATGAGGTAATCAGTTCCTCAGCCTTGGAGTTGGCGTGAAGAGCACTGTAGTCGTGAAGATTCTGGAGCACAGGCAAGAAGGCTGGTGCTTATATACTGGCTTCAGATGGAAGGGGACGGGTAGCAGACGAGGGCATTGTATTGTATACCATTCGTGTACAACTTGTCAGACACTGCAACATCATGGAATCTTGGTTCAGAGGACATCTACATAACTTTCTTCACGACTACTACTACTACTAACCTATCCCTTGGGTATGACCTACTTCCACTGGGAAATCCCACCTACCAGTGACTATGCCCTCGTCTACTACCTGTCCCCTTCCATCTGAAGCCAGTACAGTGGTCCCTCGGTTTTCGCCGAAAATTCGTTCCAGAATGCTGCTCAAGTGCCATTACCGAACGAATTTACCCCCAAAAATACACTTGCAACAGCACTTACGAAAATACACTTACATAAATGTTCGAGTTTGAAGATGCACGAAAACCGAGGGACCACTGTATATAAACACCAGCCTTCTTGCCTGTGGTCCAGAATCTTCACAACTACGGTGATCTTCACACCAACTCCAAGGCTGAGGAACTTATTACCTCATCTTTTGAATATAATTCTTCTGTCTTCCAATTATGGTCTTGAATTTGTATTGATAAAGCCACTGGATGGCAAAACATCTACAATATACCCAGATGTTGCACATGTCTAATTTTTCATCTTGTTGGTATTGTATACCGTTCGTGTACAGAAATATTACTGAATGTTTGGGCTGAGGAGAAAAGGAAACTGGAACTGCTTATGACTCAGATAACAATGACCAACAAAGGTTTCAGTTAGCACTAAAACATGTAATACCTAACTATAGTGGAACCTTGGTACTCGAACAGCTCTCTACTCAAACAATTCAGTATTCGAACACTTCGTTTGGTAAAAAAATCGATCGGTAGTCGACCGTTTGCTCGGCACTTGACCAAACGTGACCTGCCAGAACTTCACTGTAAACTATTTCGTGTTTCTTCACATTTTTTGGTGTTTTTTATATTATTTGTATAAATAAGTCACCATGGGGCCTAAGAAGATTAGTAATAACAGCCAACCAAAAAGAAAATTGCTTGTGAAAAATTCGTTCGGTACTCGATCAGATCGGCACTCAAACAGCCTTCTGGAATGAATTAAGTTCGAGTACCAATGTTCCACTGAAACTTAGCTTTGCTTCAATACATACAGTTTCTTTGAAATAGAACACCAAAGTGAACGCTTTTGCCATTATGAAGAAGAGATATCTGGGAAACCTGACGATCTGTTTGCTAGCTGACTACTGGTGTAGGAGAGTAATATTGAACATGAGAAAAAGCCTGAAAACTGTGATGCAAATATGTTTGTATGACTATGAAAATTTCTTTCTTTATATATACAGACGGCCCTCCACATTCGCGAAGGTTAGGGGATCAAGAACCTCACAAATGTTGAAAATTTGCAAATGTTTGGTGTGCAAATATATTGTAGAGAAATATAATAATAGCATTTACTTAGCCTAACAATACTGCTTCCTTAACCTATTGAACCATGAACAATCATAAAACACATGAAAATATCGTAAAATATTGTATATACAGTACGTTACGGTTTAATAAGAAATAATGAACAAACAAAACACTCACCACTTGTAAGGTTAGGCAGACGAACTCTGATGACATGATGATGACAATGACGATGATGATGGTGATGATAGTTAGCCATGCAGTTACTGATGACAGTTGAATGGAGGTGATTACAATGGGGCCCCGGTTTTCGTAATTAATCCGTTCCAGAGTGTGTGACTAAAACCGAATATTACGATTTCTGAATCTATTTTTCCCATAAGAAATTATGCAAATTCAATTAATCCATTCCAGACACCCAAAAGTATTAAAATAAAATATTTTTCTACATTAAATATACATTTAATTACACATAAAACAATGAAGAGTTGTTGATGTGTGGAAGACGGGAGGAGTGGAGAGGATGGAAGATTTGTTATTGTTTTGAAGGGTAATCCCCTTCCATAAAGACATCAGGTAACAAGTCCTTATCTGGGGTTACTTCCCTTCTTTGTTTTTTAATGCCACTAGGACCAAGCTGAAAGTCACTGGACCCCTGTCTCACAAAATAACTGTCCAGAGAGCTCTGTGTCTGGCATCTCTTTAAAACTTTCCTAAAATGTGACACCACATTGTCATTGAACATGTTGCCAACACGGCCTGCAACAGCTTTGTCAGGGTAAAAATCATCCATAAATCTTTGCACCTCAGTCCACTTGGCGCAAATGTCCTTAATCTCTCTTCCTCCTCCTCTGAAGCAATTTCCCGAGCTGTGGTCTGTTGCTGTTGCAGATGAAGCTCTTGCAGATCTGCAGTGGTTAGCTCTTCATTGTGGTCCTCCACCAACTCTTTCACATCCTCGCCACTAACATCCAACCCAATGGACTTCCCCAGTGACACAATTTTTTTCACAACAGGCTCAGGGTCCTGAGAGTCAGCCCCAAACCCTTCAAAATTCCTCTCTGGGACAGTCTGGCCACAATTTTTTCCAAGCAGAGTTCAAAGTCCTGGAGTTCACTTCCTCCGAAGCCTTCCCAATATGGTTTATGCAATGGAGGATACTGAAGTGATCTTTCCAAAACTCTCTTAGGGTCAATTCAGTGTTTGAGGTTATGTCAAAGCATCTTTGAAACATTGCTTTTGTATAGAGTTTTTTGAAATTTGCAATGACCTGCTGGTCCATGGACTGGAGGAGGGGAGTGGTATTAGGGGGCAAGAACTTCACTTTGATGAACCGAAACTCCTCCACAATTTGCTCTTCCAAGTCTCGAGGATGAGAAGGAGCATTGTCCATTACCAGGAGGCACTTGAGTTCCAATTTATTTTCCAGGAGGTATTTCTTCACACTGGAGCCAAACACTTCGTTGAACCAATCAAGAAAAATTTTCCTCGTGACCCATGCCTTACCTGGAGTTTACCTGGAGAGAGTTCCAGGGGTCAACGCCCCTGCGGCCCGGTCTGTGACCAGGCCTCATGTTGGATCAGAGCCTGATCAACCAGGCTGTTACTGCTAGCCGCACGCAGTCCAACGTACGAACCACAGACTAGCTGGTCAGGCACCGACTTTAGGTGCCTGTCCAGTACCTGCTTGAAGACAGCCAGGGGTCTATTGGTAATCCCCCTTATGTATGCTGGGAGGCAGTTGAACAGTCTTGGGCCCCTGACACTTATCGTGTTGTCTCTCAACATGCTAGTGGCACCCCTGCTTTTCATTGGGGGGATGTTACATCGTCTGCCGAGTCTTTTGCTTTCGTAGGGAGTGACACTCGTGTGCAAGTTTGGTACTAATCCCTCTAGGATTTTCCAGGTGTATATAATAATGTATCTTTCCCGCCTGCGTTCCAGGGAGTACAGGTTTAGGAACTTCAAGCGTTCCCAGTAATTGAGGACTGCTTGAAGTTCCTAAACCTGTACTCCCTGGAATGCAGGCGGGAAAGATACATTATTATATACACCTGGTCACACTACACTGGCATACACATGCATATATATACATACACACATCTAGGTTTTTCTTCTTTTTCTTAATAGCTCTTGTTCTTTTTATTTTCTCTATTGTCCATGGGGAAGTGGAAAAGAATCTTTCCTCCGTAAGCCATGCGTGTCGTATGAGGCGACTAAGATGCCGGGAGCAATGGGCTAGTAACCCCTTCTCCTGTACAAATCTACTAAAAACGAGAAGAAGAAAAACTTTATAAAATTGGGTTGTCTGAATGTGCGTGGATGTAGTGCGGATGATAAGAAAGAGATGATTGCCGATGTTATGAATGAAAAGAAGTTGGATGTCCTGGCCCTAAGCGAAACAAAGCTGAAGGGGGTAGGCGAGTTTCAGTGGGGAGAAATAAATGGGATTAAGTCAGGAGTATCTGAGAGAGTTAGAGCTAAGGAAGGGGTAGCAATAATGTTGAAGGATCAGTTATGGAAGGAAAAGAGGGAATATAAATGTGTAAATTCAAGGATTATGTGGATTAAAATAAGGGTCGGATGCGAAAAGTGGGTCATAATAAGCGTGTATGCACCTGGAGAAGAGAGGAGTGTAGAGAGAGAGAGAGATTTTGGGAGATGTTAAGCGAATGTATAGGAACTTTTGAACCAAATGAGAGAGTAATTGTGGTAGGGGACCTAAATGCTAAAGTGGGAGAAACATGCAGAGAGGGTGTAGTAGGTAAGTTTGGGGTGCCAGGTGTAAATGATAATGGGAGCCCTTTGAACTTTGTATAGAAAGGGGTTTAGTTATAGGTAATACATATTTTAAGAAAAAGAGGATAAATAAGTATACAAGATATGATGTAGGGCGTAATGACAGTAGTTTGTTGGACTATGTATTGGTAGATAAAAGACTGTTGAGTAGACTTCAGGATGTACATGTTTATAGAGGGGCTACAGATATATCAGATCACTTTTTAGCTATAGCTACAGTGGGAGTAAAAGGTAGATGGGATACAAGGAAAATAGAATCAGTAAGTAAAAGAGAGGTGAAGGTTTATAAACTAAAAGAGGAGGCAGTTAGGGTAAGATATAAACAACTATTGGAGGATAGATGGGCTAGTGAGAGTGTAGGCAATGGGGTCGAAAATGTATGGGGTAGATTTAAAAATGTAGTGTTAGAGTGTTCAGCAGAAGTTTGTGGTTACAGGCGAGTGGGTGCGGAGGGAAGAGGAGCGATTGGTGGAATGATGATGTAAAGAGAGTAGTAAGGGAGAAAAAGTTAGCATATGAGAGGTTTTTACAAAGTAGAAGTGATGCAAGGAGGGAAGAGTATATGGAGAGAAAAGAGAGGTTAAAAGAGTGGTGAAGCAATGTAAAAGAGAGCAGATGAGAGAGTGGGTGAGATGTTATCAGCAAATTTTGTTGATAATAAGAAAAAGTTTTGGAATGAGATTAATAAGTTGAGGAAGCCTAGAGAACAAATGGATTTGACAGTTAAAAATAGGAGAGGAGAGTTATTAAATGGAGAGTTAGAGGTATCGGGAAGATGGAGAGAATATTTTGAGGATTTGTTAAATGTTGATGAAGACAGGGAAGCTGTGATTTCGTGTGTAGGGCAAGGAGGAATAACATCTTGTAGGAGTGTGGAAGAGCCAGTTGTGGGTGTAGGGGAAGTTCGTGAGGCAGTGGGTAGAATGAAAGGGGGTAAGGCAGCTGGGATTGATGGGATAAAGATAGAAATGTTAAAAGCAGGTGGGGATATAATTTTGGAGTGGTTGGTGCTATAATTTAATAAATGTATGGAAGAGGGTAAGGTACCTAGGGATTGGCAGAGAGCTTGTATTGTTCCTTTGTATAAAGGCAAAGGGGACAAAAGAGAGTGCAAAAATTATAGGGGAATAAGTCTGTTGAGTGTACCTGGTAAAGTGTATGGTAGAGTTATTATTGAAAGAATTAAGAGTAAAACAGAAAGCAGGATAGCAGATGAACAAGGGGCTTTAGGAAAGGTAGGGGGTGTGTAGACCAAGTGTTTACAGTGAAACATATAGGTGAACAGTATTTGGATAAGGGTAAAGATGTTTTTGTGGCATTTATGGATTTGGAAAAGGCGTATGATAGGGTAGATAGGGGGGCAATGTGGCAGATGTTGCAGGTGTAAGGAAGGTTACTGAAAGCAGTGAAGAGTTTTTATGAGGATAGTGAGGCTCAGGTTAGAGTGTGTAGGAGGGAAGGGGACTATTTCCCAGTAAAAGTGGGCCTTAGACAAGGATGTGTGATGTCACCGTGGTTGTTCAATATATTTATAGATGGGGTTGTAAGAGAAGTGAATGCGAGGGTCTTGGCAAGAGGTGTTGGGCTAAAAGATAAAGAAGCAAATACAAAGTGGGAGTTGTCACAGTTGCTTTTTGCTGATGACACTGTGCTTTTGGGAGATTCTGAAGAGAAGCTGCAGAGGTTGGTGGATGAATTTGGTAGGGTGTGTAAAAGAAGAAAATTGAAAGTGAATATAGGAAAGAGTAAGGTGATGAGGATAACAAAAAGAATAGGTGACGAAAGATTGGATATCAGATTGGAGGGAGAGGTATGGAGGAGGTGAATGTATTCAGATATTTGGGAGTGGACATGTCGGCGGATGGGTCTATGAAGGATGAGGTGAATCATAGAATTGATGAGGGAAAAGGGTGAGTGGAGCACTTGGGAGTCTGTGGAGACAAAGAACCTTGTCAATGGAAGTAAAGAGGGAATGTATGAGAGTATAGTTATACCAACGCTCTTATATGGGTGTGAAGCATGGGTGATGAATGTTGCAACGAGGAGAAGGCTGGAGGCAGTGGAGATGTCATGTCTGAGGTCAATGTGTGGTGTGAATATAATGCAGAGAATTCGGAGTTTGGAAATTAGGAGGAGGTGCGGGATTACCAAAACGATTGTCCAGAGAGCTGAGGAGGGGTTGTTGAGGTGGTTTGGACATGTAGAGAGAATGGAACGAGACAGAGTGACTTCGGAGTGTATAAATCTGTAGTGGAGGGAAGGCGGGGTAGGGGTCGGCCTAGGAAAGGTTGGAGGGAGGGGGTAAAGGAAGTTTTGTGTGCGAGGGGCTTGGACTTCCAGCAAGCATGTGTGAGCGTATTTGATAGGAGTGAATGGAGGCATATGGTTTTTAATACTTGACGTGCTGTTGGAGTGTGAGCAAAGTAACATTTATGAAGGGATTCAGGGAAACCGGGAGGCCGGACTTGAGTTCTGGAGATGGGAAGTACAGTGCCGGCACTCTGAAGGAGGGGTGTTAATGTTGCAGTTTTATAACTGTAGTGTAAAGCACCCTTCTGGCAAGACAGTGATGGAGTGAATGATGATGAAGGTTTTTCTTTTTCGGGCCACCCTGCCTTGGTGGGAATCGGCCAATGTGTTAATAAAAAAATAAAATAAATACACCTGGAAAATCCTAGAGGGATTAGTACCAAACTTGCACACGAGTGTCACTCCCTACGAAAGCAAAAGACTCGGCAGACGATGTAACATCCCCCCAATGAAAAGCAGGGGTGCCACTAGCACGTTGAGAGACAACACAATAAGTGTCAGGGGCCCAAGACTGTTCAACTGCCTCCCAGCATACATAAGGGGGATTACCAATAGACCCCTGGCTGTCTTCCACATCACACACAAATTAGCCTTGGCAAACACTGTATTTCTTGAACACACTATGATTTTCAGAGTGATACACGAGTAAAGGCTTCACTTTGAAATCCCCACTAGCATTACTACACAACATAAGAGTTTGCTTGTCTTTCATAGGCTTGTGTCCTGGCAGCGCCTTTTCCTCCTGTGTAATGTAGGTCCTGTTTGGCATTTTCTTCCAAAACAGTCCTGTTTCGTCACAATTGAACACTTGTTGGGGTTTGAATTGCTCAGCCTCTATGTACCCCTTGAATTCATGCACATATTTTTCAGCTGCACATTTGTCTGAACTTGTTCCCTCACCATGCCTTTTCACACTGTATTCTGCTACGCTTCTTAAATCTGTCAAACCAGCCTTTGCTGGCTTTAAATTCACTCACTTCAGCACTCGTTGCAGGCATTTTCTTGACGAGATCACCATGCAACTGCCTTGCTTATTCAGATATTATCGCCTGCGTAACACTATCTCCTGCTAATTCTTTCTCGTTGATCCACACCAACAACAAAGTCTTCACATCTTCTAGTATTTGCGATCTCTGGTTTGTGACCATACTTGCACCTTAAGCAACAACAGCTTCCTTGATTTCATTTCCCTTGGCCACGATGGAAGCGATGGTTGTATGGGCTTTGCCATACAGCCTGGCCAGCTCGGCAACACATACTCCACTTTCATATTTTGCAATGATCTCTTTTTTCAGTTCTACCATGTTTCTGACCTTCTTTACCACAGGGCTGGCACTAGGAGCTTTCTTTGGGCCCATGGTGGCTTATTTAGCAGTTGCAAGCACTAAAAACAATGGAATAATGACGAAATGTATCGTATGAATGTATGGGGTGACCGTCACTCGCTGGTAAACAATGGCACACTAACTCTGAATGGTGCGTCGGGCCGCTCATGCTGGGCGTACGCGTCTGGGACGAATTATGATTACCGAGCAGAATTACGATCACCGAACCAATATTTTTACGAAAAAACATTAAAAACACCGAATATTACGAACACTGATGACTATGAACACCGGGGGTCTACTGTATATGAAGTGTAACTGCATGGCATGATGAGTGTAGTGTGTGGATTCTATCTCTTTACTGCCAGAGTCACTGCCGATAATAGGCGGCTGGGCATTCGCGAATATTCGAAGCTCACGAAAGTGGAACTTACAAATGTGGAGGGCCTCCTGTATATATATGTATACAGTGGACCCCCGGGGTTCGTACTGCTCCAAACTCGAACAATTATGTAAGTGTATTTTTGTAAG